>ML685946.1:1097353-1115727 GCA_007922175.1 Pelusios castaneus | reverse complement strand
TGAGCTGGGGGGCTGGCTCAAAGCGGAGCCGGCCCCCCAGCTCAGTCCAGGGGTTCGGGGGGCGTCAGAAGCTCCACCAGAGCTTCTGCCGCCCCCCGATCCCCCATCTGCTCCTGCTGTCAGCAGGAGCCCGGGAACTGAGCTGGGCGATTCTTTAGAGAATCGGGGGTTTACTGGTGTATTTAGAATGCTGAAGGCAACAGTGGAGATCAGAGCAGGATCCATGCTGTTGTTGTTCTGATTGCTTGCAAGTGGTGCGGTGCGTCACTGCACTGTTGAAAATAGGCACAAGTTGCTATTGGCAACGAGGAAGACGCAAGGGGAACACAGTGCACCACGGGAAACTGAGAGTTTACCCATGGTGCTTTGCGTTCCTTTCCTTCATCCCATGATTCCAAGCTCTGATTCAGGGAAAATTGAACTATGAGATAGGTGCCCAGAATTCATTGCGCTACACTGCAATATTGCAAAGAATTCTGTTGTGTTGCAAGGAGCGATGTGTGTACGTGCTACCCCGCAATAAAGGTCACATCTTTTTTCTAGCGCGATTGCCATGTTGCGCTTTAATCTGATCGTGTGTACATAGCCTGGGACCCTACCTTTAAAAATCTGGTCCAAGAAGTGTCATTAAAATCATGGGGGTTACAGCCTCTTATACCAGAGCTGACTTTTGCTTAAGGTAATTGGTATGATGATCTGCAGTTGCAAAATGCTTACAGGGGCTAGTCTTTGCATTTTAAACTTTGACTTTAAGCCTGCATAAATAACAAGCATTAGTCCACTGTGGCTTTTTCAACACAGGCCAAAACTGAAGCACATAAAATAACATGATTTCTAGCAGGTAAAAATAAGCTTCACTCATGATCTCCCAAAAGAAATCTCAAATCTTAGGATTTTTTCCCTAGGCCCTGGTGTTTGTTCCCCTGCCAGCCTGGGAAGTGGGAGAGAGGGGACTCCATTTGAAACCCATCTCCCCTCAGACTTCGGGCAGGTGAAGATCCCTAAGAGGATCAAAGCTGAGGATGGGGGAGCTGTACTATGGCTTCAGGGTGGGGAACAGCTAATGGAGGTTGGGGGACTGAACTGATCCCTGAATTAAAGGGGTTTGGTTGGGGACAGAACTGAGGGGATAGGGTTAATTACTGGGCAGGGTGTGAGGGGGGCAGAGGTGGGGGGACAGGTCCTGTACCAGGGGCCAGAATCACCTTCCAGTACCTGTGGGAGAGAGGGCAACCCTAAATTGTTACATACGCACACCCTGGGATGGGCAGGGGGAGCTCAAACACAAGAAAGTAGTTTAAAAACACAACTCAATTTCCTCCAGTCACCTTCCACAAACAAACAAGAAAATCACATTTCAAAGCACCGAATAAATTTTAGGCACACCCTATGGTCTGCAGATTTCATAAATAGGGTCACCATTGGCACTCCTGGTTGGGGGATGATCCCCAGGCCACCCACCCCTCAACTGATCTCACTGTACAGGTGTGGGGGAAGTGATCAGTCCCCACCTGCCACCCTGGAGAAGAGGGGGGATGATCCCCAACCTACAACTTGCTGCTGCTCTGGCTGGTCACCAAGTCACCTACCCATGGGGCAGGGGCTGATCCCCAGCCTGCTCCTGAGACCCACTGGACTGACATGGGGATTGATCCCCTGCTCCCAACACCCTCCTCCCCCACTTCAGGTTCCCCTCTCCCCACACACACAGTACTTACTGGTGCTGTGTAGAAGAAGCTGGTCCTAAATAAAGCAGGGCGGAGGGGAGTCAGCTGCTGTGCTGCGTGGCTGAGCCATAGCAGCAGGGGAGAGAGGATTTAAAGTTCCCTCTTCTCTCCCTGCTAGTGACTGAGTTACAGGCTGCAGCTGGCTCTGTTCCCAGCTTAGCTCCGCCTCCCCTACAAACAGGCTGTCTAATCATGTGCCTGCTGGGGAAAATAGATCCGGGGCTCAGGCTATTCTACCCCAGGGCTGCCACCTTGTGAGTCCAACAGCAACGATGCCTCTGGTTGGTCCCAAAGAAAAAATAATAAGGCTGGGGGCTTGCTCCATTGGTTCAGGGGAATAACAAAGAGGCTGCTCCAGAGCTGTGCCTTCCCCCCCACTTCTAAAATAAGCTGCCCCCCTCTCCACCTCCTCCCTGCGAGCACAGCTGTGCATGGCTGTGTGCCATGAGGGAGAACGAGGGGCTGTCAGCTCCTTTCACTGCTCCAAGCAGGCAGGCAGGCTGTGTGTGCCTGTGCTGCTGCTTAGATTTTGATTTTAGAACACTAGCTGGGGATGCACACAGCTCCTGCCCTGTGTGCCCGGTGCCAGCCGTGCCTCACTTGACAGGACTTTTACTATGCTGCACAGAGCTTTCCAATTGATGTATTCCATGTAAATGCCCACCAAATTGAAAAGAAGTGGGCTTCTCCCTTTTGCCTCCTGGGTATACACCTATTGAAAATATTTGGGTCCAAAGGAAACATGCCACTGGGCAAATGCCATGGGGTTTTTTCTTTAAGCTACAGTTGAATAATGGCTCTTTTCCCTTTTTGCTGGTAATATGGTGCAGCACTAGGCAATGGGTATAAGGTATTAATAAAGCTGCCTTTCAGTTAAATTTTTTACCAGTGTTATGGCCTGATGCCAATGAAACAACGGCATGGCAAAGTGAGTGTGCGGCCGGTGACTGAGCAGCCAAGTGCAGTGGAGAACCCAGATCAGCCAGATCCTGATGTGCTGCAAGTTATGCTAATGTACCCTGCTACATGCCTCCCAATCAGAAACATGAGTCCAACGCCTGGAACATGCACTGGGATTGCTGGATAAGGGAGGGATATTGCAGGGAGCAGCCTTAAGCTCCACGGATCACCTGCTAGGAACAGTTATGTTAACCCTTGGTAACCTTACCCAAACTCTTATGACAGATTTAAAAATGGGTCTTAAATCTGTTTTGTGGGGAGAGGCGTGTGACCAAGTTCAGCAAACCCTAACTGGTCACTTTATAACCCTCTTACGGGATGCCTGTCGGGGCATATGGCCTTCAAGTTTAGAGGGTACCAACGTAGCAAAGCATTAAAAAAGTTATTGGTCTTTCAGAACCAAGTGACAAACAACCCTTAGGGAATGTACTATTCGTCGGTGTACACTTATTAGCAGGGGAGTTGCTAAAGGGGATTGGACCTCTGCAACCTTGTTGCAAGCTGGGTTTGGGGATGGATGTAAATGGGGTTGGTCTCGAAAACCAGTGTGGCAGGTGGCAGTTGGGAAAAATGACACACAGTTTTTGGTAGGGCCTGAAGTTTACTATCCGCAAATGGGATATGTATGGGTAGGTCAGGGTAACACATGGAAGGGATGGTCACAGAATCCACCACCATTGCTATGTACGGAACAGGTATCCCCTCAACACTGGGTTGAACAGGGAAATAAAATCTGTTGGGAGGGATCAGCTATGATCAGTGGTCACAAGATAAATAATGGGGGATGTGTGGAGCGGGTGGGACCTGGATTGGGAAACTTTTCTTTGCAACTGGGAAATTCAAATACCAGCGATTGAACAATTTAATATAATGGGACACTTAACAATTCCAATGGACTGGGCCGAGGCTGTACCTGAACCTTCCTGGGTAGATTGGGATCATCTGGTCCAGCTGTTGAATCAACTTCGGACTGAGCAGTGCAAGACACAGACCCTGGAAGCCCAGGCCCTCCAAGGAACCAACGCCTTCCGGCTGGCAGCTCAATTGCCTGCTGACTGTGCTTGGACTGATGTAGCCTGTGCTCTTAGAACAGGCCTAACAGACTCTCATTCACTCCTTGGCCGTATTATTCATGCTGTAGGGGTGTTAATTGTATTAATCATTTTTATTATTGTGTTTATGGGAAGTTTGAAATTGTGTACAGCCCTAGCCACTCCCCAAAAGTCATTCCTGTGATCTCAATGGTTATGTGGTGGGCAAACCCACCTTCTCTCCCCCTCCCCCTGCAGCATGATCAGGGGACCACGGCATTAACCCATAAGGAGCCAGGGCCTCCTGGATTGGTGCCCCCCTGGTCAGTATGTGGGAAGGAAAGGTGCCTGGACCTTTCTTTGAAAGAGAGTGGGGAAGTGTAGGGGAGCTAAAAGTTAATGCCAATAAAATAGGCCAGGTTTGAGTCACAGGTCACTATGGTAACGGGGTTGCTTCTCGGGCATGTTTATATTGGTGTATCCTTGAAAGTAGCACAGAATCTGGTCGGTTGTGCCTCTGTGACCCCCTGATCTCCACTCCTTAGCCCCAGCTTACCCCACTATGCCAAGTGGCCATTCACTCCTGAGTCAGTACACACCAGCCTCTTGCATGTAATTAGTCCCAGGCAATGGGTGTGTGACCTTTGACATTTAGGGGCTAGCTCCCAGCAAACACCCCCCAGCCCTCAGATACCATACTGGGAACTTCCGCAGGGGATTCACTGCCTTGAAAGAATGTTCGGGGCCCAGCCTGGGCCCCAACCCAACCCTGCACCAGCCCTGCCCCTGATCCAGGCCCCAGGTCAGATCCATTGCCGCCGCTGACCCTAGGGCTGGATAGGGCTCCCACTGTTGGCTTTTGGCAGGGTGACACAATGGTTAAGAACCACAGCCCCAGAAGGAGACCACCCAAGTGTCTGACTTAAATGACCATGACAAGATTGGGATTGAGGTCCCCCCTGCCAAATCTTGGGCCCAGCCTTCTCAGGGGTGTGAGGCCCTTGTCCCACAGGACAGTGAGTTCTCGAGGTCAGGCAGGACGCTGGAGAAATGGAGTGGGAGTGAGGACCTTTTGCTAGCCTATTCCCCATAGATAGTGCATGGGCCAAGACAACTCCCTGCACTAGCAGGGCCATTCACTTAGTGGGGCGTGGAGATGTAACTTCCGGAAGCATGAAGGGCTGTGGCACACTTGCACTAAGAGCAGGACCATCCCTCAGCACTCTGGTTTGGCAGTTTCAAAAGGCCGAGAGGAGCATTTGCTCTGCTGCTGAGCTGCCTATCCGTCTCCCCTATAGGGATTGGGACCCTTCCTCAATCACTGTAGAGTCATAGGGTGCGTCTACACTTGTAAATTAAGTTGACTTACATTTGCGGCCCTCAAGCCAAAAAGGTTGGAAACCCCTGCATTAAAGCAAGCTTCTGTTACCCCATCTCTCATTTATCCTCCCCTTCTTTCCCATCTCTCTTTCCCTTTCTTTCCTCTCAGACCTCTCTGTATGTGCGAACTAAGAAAGGGCAGCAGAGCCTTAACATTTTGACGTTAAGGAATGTTGTTGCTGCTAGCGTCTTCTTTTAAATGATTTCATAGGACTAATTGTATTGCATAGGACATTGCACTTTCATTTTGCTTTTTTCATGTTAATGGAGGGAACTGTGAATACGCTTTGGGTGAGAAAAGTTTTTGACGAAGCACAGACTAAGGCAGCTATGTTGCAAATATTGTACTTGGTGACTGAGGTTTTATAAGCCTAATATGCAAACTTAATAATGCATAAGAATTAGCTCAGTAAAAATAGTGGCTAAGAAAACAGCACTCAAAGGCTATGTCTACACTAGAAAAGTAGCTGACCTTATTAAGTTGACTTAACAAAGTCGACTTAACTTTTCTAGTATAGACATAGCCCTTGTCGACCTTATTAAGGTCGACTTGAGCACTAATCCCCATCCACACTGGTTTGAGTCAATTTAAGGAAACCTTGTCACAGGCTGCTCCCCAAATCCAGTCTGGTGTGCTGCTATGACCGCTTGAACCCCACTCCTGAACCCCAATTCACTCCGCTCTGCTGGGTGACCACTCACTCCCGAGTCAGTCCACACCAGCCACCAGCGTGTAATTGGTCCCAGGCAGTGGGTGTAAATCCACTAGCCACACAGGCGTTGGTCCCCAAGCGAGCACACCCAGCCCCAGACACTACACTGGGAGCCACTGCCTTACAGGGATTGGGACCCACTCCCAATCACCTTAGTCTCAAATCCGTCCACTTAACAAAGAAGTGGATTGTGCCCAGCCTCCCACATCCACACCCTCTAAAGACCACACAGCTTTAGGTGAAACAACTACTAGTTTATTGATCAGAGTCTGATTTCAAGTGAGAACATGGCCAATCAAGGCAGCAACATGTTATAAATGAGTCAGGAGTGACCACTATCAAATAAAAGGTATAAACCGCATGCTACCCTAACATCTTTACCTAAACTGACCTCAAAGTCCAAGATTATGCGCATGGTGTTCAGCTGTTTGATGTTTTACAGCCATTCTCTGCCTGTTCTCAGGCAGGGCCCTGATCTTGTTGAAGTTGGTTGCAAGATGGTGTCTTCTCAGGCTGAAAGCCTGCAGCTTCCCCTCTCTCACAGTCTCTGTGTCTTTGTTTTAACCAACTGCTGACATCCCCTCCCCCTGCTGTCCTATTGTGAGATTCTCTTCACTTCTACCTGAGCAGGGGAGGGCATTAGCATTCCCTTTGATGTGTAAATCTTCAGCCATTGTGCTAGAGAGAGTCCTGAGAGTCTGAACCCTGTAACATGCTTCACATCTATACATACATGTTGCAGCAGGGAACATGGCACCCTGGTAATCACGTGGCACATGTTCTGAGCATTTACAGAGGAACCTGGTATAGCGTAATTGTCATCAAATAACACAATTACACTGCAAAACTGAACAGAAAGATTATACAGGTCACGCCCAACGGCTGCACAGATGTGCCTCCCGTCACACCAGGGGCTGAGGCGGGGGGAGGGCCAGGCAACCAGGTGCTGCACTGCAGGGGGGCGCCGGGCTAGCCCCATACCAGGGCCGGATTAGAGAGGGCCCAGCCCAGGCTGAGGGCACCTCCCACTGCACGGGTCAGACTGTTGGCATGGCGGGTGGCTGCAGTCCCCAGTGCTGTGCAGGGGAGGGTTAGCATAGGGGAGGGCAAATGTGAGTTGGCTTCTGGTCACCAGATAGCCTCAGTACACCACTGCAAAAGCATGATGCCAGTTAAAAGCTATAACAGCAAAAGTTGAAGAGAATTAAACAGTTGAAAGTTGTGGAATTGTTAAAAGGTAATAGTTGTGGAAATGTTATAAGGATATTAGTATTATAATTTTTTCTCTTTTTTGGTGTAATAATATTTAATATGGTAATTACAAGTATAATTTGGTGTAGTCATATTTTTGTGTGGAACCTTAACAGTTAAATTATATAAGGGGTCTGGTAGTGGCTACTACCATATTTCTGTCCCTAGGAGCCTTTACAGCTATTCTGAAGGAAAATTGGCCCTTTTCCTGAGGAACTGTCTGTAAACAATTAATTGTAAATAACAGCTGCAGGAAGCAGGCAAAGGGATAATCTGATTTAAATTATTTAATTACTGTACAATTGGTCAAAATTATAAAAGGGGAATAAAGGATTTCCATTAAAACTTGACTGTCTCTAAATGTACAACATGGAAATTTTAGTACAGTTGTGTAAGAGCAGTTGGAGTAGTGCAAGTGATGTTAAGCAAACACATACAGGTGTTGTTTGCTTCTGTTTTTAAGCATTGACTGTTTTGTTTGTTTGTTTTAATACCTCAATGACAAGAGAACATGATCTTGGTAGGGGCAGGCACAACCAGAATAGTAAAGGAATTTCTGGATCTGGAAAGACAAATTCAAGAACTGCTCCAGGACTGGTGGGCCTCATAAAACTAGGCACCAGGCCTGTATCAAAAGGAACTAAGGGAAAGTATTTGGTGTGTTCTAGCAATCAAGAGACCCGTAATGCAGGGCCCAGTCAGTGAAGTCAGATGGCTTTCTTAAACTGGGTGCATGGAAACTTGGTGAGTGTGTGGGGAGGTGGGAGGGAAGGCAGGGAGGCCTCCTGAGCTTAAGGAGACATTGGGAACTTTAAATTTAAAAAAAAAAAAAAAGAGTTGTGTTGGTGGCCAGGAATGACAGCTAACTTGAAGGCACACCTGGAATATTGATAAATTGCACTAGGCACAATCCACTTCACAAGGTGGTTAAAAAGGAACTTAATCAAACAATTCCCACAAGGATCTTCGGGGGAAAAAAAGTCAGATAGATTTCATAGGGCCCTTGCCATGAATCATAAGAGGAATCAGTTTATGCTAATAGCGGTAAATGTCTTTAGCAGGTGGGTAGGGCATTCCTTACAGGAACCAAATGGTCAGAATAACAACTAAGAAACTAATTAAAATAAAGTATTCACTTATTGGAATGTCCTACAGGTAATAGATTCCAATGAAGGAACCACTTTTTAATCAGATGTGTTGTGCTCACAGGACTCACTGGAATCACACACTGGACTCAGACAGGAAATGGAGGGTAAAAGTGGGTTCATAGTGCACAAATAAGAAGTAAAGAATGGGAAAAATAGAAAATATAATAATTCTATGCTTTACAGGAAGTGGAAAAAACGGTAAGAAGAAAAAAATCATCAGTGCTAAAATGTGGAAAGGTAAATGGTACCCATGAGTGTTGGTAAGGTTATGTTTAATAATCCAGGGGAAAGGTGCAAGTATTCACCAAATATCCACCTGTGAATTAACAAAAAGGAATGGGAACCAATTCTAGCCATGTGGACAAGCAGGCTAAAAAGAGAATGGAGAGGGGGAATTGAAATATCAGCAGACAGCCAGCCTGCATCATCAGAAGTTCCCCCACTGAGACCTAAAATCACAAAGGTTAGGTCACAGTGTGGAGGTAGCAACAGAAGGTGCCTTCTTTCCCCCTTTTCCCTGGAAGGTGAACTCATGCCAAAGCACCTCTGAACTGTGGGTCTCCAGTACTGACCAAAGAGGACAACATGGTGAGTAGGGTGGCAGGAGAAGCGGGAAACACATTCAAGGAACATGTTTGTTGAACTGTGTTTTAGTGACTTAGCTCCAGAATGCTAGATTTGTTACTGGGAAACTTATATAAATGTTTCCCAGTAGGCCACGATTTTTAAAATGCTTTATTTGCCATGGTCATTATCTCACATTATCACTATCTTGAGAGGTCGTTATCTTGCATAGTTTATGTACTAAACATTTTTTATATTTTAATTAATTTTTACATAAGAGCATGAGACTGGCCATACTGGATCAGAACAATGTTCATCTAGCCCAGTGACCTGTATGTCTTTTGTCAGTGGCCAGTGCCTGATGCTTCAGGGAATGAACAGGACAGGCAGTCATGGAGCTATTCATCATCCCTTGTCATCTGGTCCTATCTTCTGGCAAAAAGAGACAAGGAACATTTCAGAGCATGGTATTACATTCATCCTGTCTATCCAAGTTAATACCGTTGTTGGACCTATTCTCCATAAACTTTTCTAATTTTTTTTTGAACACTTGGCCTTGGTCTTGGTCTCCACAACAAACTCTGGCAAAGAATTAAAGAGATTGACTGTGTGTTATGGGAAGAAATGCTTCCTTTTGATGGTTTTAAACCTACTGCCTATTGATTTCATTGGGGACACCTAATTCTTGTGTTTATGAAGTATTAAATAGCATTTCCTTATTCCTTCTCCATACCAGTCAAGATTTTATAGACCTCCATCATATCTCCCTTTAGTCATTTCTTTTCCACGTGGAAAAGTCTCAGTTTTATTAAGCTCTCCTCAGATAGAAGGTGTTCTATACCCCTAATTATTTTAGTTGCCTTTCTGTGTACCTTTTCCAATTCCTATATATGTATTTTTGAGATGTGGCAACCAGATGTGCATGCAGTATTCAAGATGTGGAAGTACCATGGATTTATATAGTGGCATTATGATATTTTCTGTCTTATTATTTATCCCCTTCCTTTCTTATCGATTCCTAACATGCAATTAGCTTTTGTGCTTGCCACTGCACACAGAAAAGAATTTTTCAGAGAACTGTCCATGATGGACTCCAACATCTCTTTCTTGATCAGTAACATCTAAGTTAAATTCCATCATTTTATATTTATAGTTGGGATTCTGTTTTCAAATGTGCATTACTTTGTATTCATCAACATTGAATTTCATCTGCCATTTTGTTGCCCAGGCACCTAGTTTTGTAAGATCTCCCTTTGTAAAACAAAAAACCCAGAAGGTGTAGATAAAGTGCTTCATAGAAGGCTTGAGTAGTCAACTTTGTGTGATAATCTAATAAAATGGTCATGAAACTCTTTTCGGTTTTTACTGCAGTGCTATATAGCTTCCCTTTGCCCCCACACTCTCACACTTCATTGGCCCCTAACCCCCCCCCCCCCCCAAATTCAAACACCCACCCTAATTTCAATTCCTGGGAAAAACACTGACTTTAACCTTTGGGAACATCACCAGGTCATTGACAGTAAGTGCATGGGAAGAAGCCTGCACCCAGTTCAACAAATCCTAACCAATCATTTTGTAACCCTTCCATGGGTTGCTCGCCAGGGGATATGGTCTTCTGGCTTAGAAGGCACCAATGTGGCAAAGCGATTAAAAAGTTACTGGTCTTTTAGAACTATCAACCCTTGTAGGATGTACCCTACGCCAGTGTACACTCATCATCAAAGGAGTTGCTAAAGGGGATTGGATCTCTGCTACCATCCTGCAGGCTGGTTTTGGGGGTGGATGTAAGTGGGGTTGGTCTCCAGAGACCATGTGGCAGATAAAGATTGGGGGAAAACAACACACAGTTTCTGGTTGGGCCCAAAGTATATTAGCCACATATGGGACTAATATGGGCAGAATAAGGTAACAAATAGGAGGAATGGCCTTAAGAACCACCATTCCTGAGTGTTCCTTCAACAGTGGGTGGCACAGGGAAATAGAATTTGCTGGGAGGATCAGCAGGGCTCAAGGACCAGGGAATAAATATTGGGAAATGTTTGAAGCAAGTGGGGGTTGAACCAGGGTACTTTTCTCTGCAACTAGGAAACTTTACCTAACAAATCGGTATGCTAGCCATATAACAGCTTAATATAACAGGACACCTAACGTTCCCAATGAACTGGGCTAAGGCTCTTTGGAGGAACTAGGACCACCTGATACAAGCTATCTCTCCCACAAGACATGCAATGGAACTCGTTTGTAGACTGTTTTGAGCACTGTATCAAGAACTGGCCTAATCTGATGACAGTTTGTGAACAAAACGGTGAAAAAATAGATGACACTGTCACAGCCAAAGTTCTGAACACAGGGCTTAAAGAAAATGTTGAACACATGCTGAGTACTCTGAAGCCTATTTCTGTAGTCTTTAAGAAAATGTAAGGAAATAGCTGTTTTATTCTTGATGCTGTTGAAATTTGGAAGGAACAGAGTGAAATCTTAAAAAGAGAAATATGCAATGACAGAGTTAAATTACAAACGTATCTATCTATCTATAGATGTAAAGATGTAGATAAACATAGACATGTATATAAAATGAATAGGACAAACACTGTCTCCAGCTCATTTTCTTGCAAATATTCTCAATCCTTGGTACCAGGGTCAAACCTTAACTGCTGAAGAAGAGGATTTAGCCATCCAGCAATCATTCCTCCATAATGCCAACTATAATAAATGTCAGAGCTAAGGGTGAACCATTCAGGAAATATATGTTTGCTGATCATGTTTTAAAGAAAGTCATACCAGTGAACTGGTGAAAGTCACTTAAACTCTTGGATGCAGAAACTATTGAAGTAATAATTTCACTTTTAATAACAGTAGGTTCTCCTGACGGTTTAGAAAGAGTATTTTCTTCCATTGGACTAATTCATTCCAAATTGAGAAATCACTTGGGACCTGAAAAAGCAGGAAAGCTCATTTTTCTTTTCCAGATTATGAATAAACAGGAAAATGACGGTGAAGACGACTAAGTTAGCTGCAGAAGCCAATATTTTAAGTTCCTCATGTCGACCTGGCTGATTTAGTCAATTTAATTATTTAGTTAAAAAAAAAATCATTTAACTATTATAGTTAAAAACAATTTTAACAACCACAAACCTGATTTTATAAAGCTTGAATGTTGAACTAAATTAAAAAAATTCATATGCTTGTTTTGTCAAAATATTATGTGTTTGCTGTTGAAGAAAAAAATCTGGAATACATAACATTGTTTTAGTTAAATAAAACTATTTGAATGTCTGTTTGGTGATGTTCTCCTACTAATACAGCATGGCAAGAAAATCCTCCAAATATTAATGATTAACCTTTTGAATTGGAGGTAGTTCACCACTCAAGGACTTCATAAACATCTGCTTCAATTACCTTTGGTAAAAGAAATAACCAAACCACCATTCATTTTCTGATATAGCTGTAAAACTAATCTGAAAAATTTTCAAAATAAACCACTGTTTAGAAATGTATAGTGTGTACCTTCTAAAAATGAAACCTGTATCTATCTCTGAGTTGTGAAGAGTATGTATTAAGGTTATAACAACAAACAAGAATGCACTTTTATGTAGAAAACCATAATTAAATCGAGCCTTCCTTAGTGATTTAAATCATGATTGAAATCAATCTGATTTAAATCAAATCTGCCTTTGATTTCCACCTCCATATCCTCATTCCCATTTGCCACCCTGCCACTATTCTCCGGCTCTTCACTGACCTCATTAAAAAATCATGGATTGTAATTTACATGAGGACAGATGAAAAACCAAAATACTGTATAGAAAAGTAACGGCTGGGCAGTAGACAACAGCTTGCCACTTCCTTGCAAAAAGTTTCCAAGGCTGAATTCTTGCATAAATGGAGTAGGTGCATTTGCATTCTCCACCTCCTCAAGATTTCATAGAATCATAGAGGGTGAGGATTGTGTGGGACCTGAGGAGGTCATCTAGTGATCCAACCCCATCTAATCATCCCAGCCAGGGCTTTGTCAAGACGGCCTTAAAAACCTTAAAGAATGGAGATTCCACCACCTCCCTAGGTAACCCATTCCAGTGCTTCATCACCTTCCTAGGGAAAAAGATTTTCCTAGTATTCAACCTAGACCTCCTCCACTGCAACTTGATGATTGCTCCTTGTTCTGTCATCTACTACCACTGAGAATAGCCTAGCTCCATCCTCTTTGGAACCTCCCTTTCAGCTAGTTAAAGGCTGCTATCAAATCCCCCCTCATTTTTCTCTTCTGCAAGACTACAGAAGACCCCACTTCTCAGCTTCTCCTCATAGATCCTGTGCCTCAGCCCTGACATCATTTTTATTGCTCCCTGATGGAGTGTCTCCAATTTAACCAGAGATTGTTTCCTGGGAACCACACCCACCTACCAGTTCATTCTTGCTTGAACCCATGGTTTAAAAGAGTTCTTTGTTGCTTATATCCCTTCTCAAGGTTTTCATTAGTCATGTCTCCCAAACAAGTTACAATAACACCTAAACTTCAGCATTGTTAATGCAATGAGCTCCTAAGATACTTATACTGAATTCAGTAGGGTTTGTCCAGGACGCTGCAGGATGTTGCCATACCTCTCACAATACATGTGCTCCTTCCCTGGGGTTCATTAAAGGAGACACTGAATTTCTCTCAGAAAATTCCTTTGAAGTTGGTGTCAGGCTCCTTGCTGACTTGGCAGCAAATAATCTCAATTTAATGAGCCCCCTGAGGAATCAGGCCTTGTACCCTCACTGTGAAAAAACTTTACCTCAGGATACCCTTTTCTTCATGCTAAGATCCACAGCTCCAGTGAGACAGACGTGCTGCCTGCTTCCTGCCGAGGGTGGACCCAAGCCTGTCATCATTGGCAGGAAGGGAAAGCCCTGTCCACTCCAGTTATCTCGTCTCCCTGGCAGCTCTTCTGGCCCTCCTCGCTGCCCAGCTCGGCTGAGAGAAAGTCTACATTTATTCCCAGTTTCTGATACCAAAGGGTCCAATGTGTCCATCCAATCCCCAGCTGTCCCGAGGTGGAATTTGTCCTTTGTGAGATCATCCCTCACCTTTGCTTTCCCAGTTGTGGCATGGCAGAGGCTGGTGCCCTGCAGGCTTTGGGGAGTATGAGGCTAGAAAAAACCCAAGGACAAAGAAAAGCTGTAACTTTGAGCTGCAGAAATCTGGCCACTCATCTCACCCAAAGAACCACCACATCAGCTACTGTCCAGTTATATCCCAACCACCTTTGCCTCCACCAGCTACAAACCATCCCCTTACTACCACCACTACTGCGAACTACTAGCTGGTCACCTCTGCCCCTAACCATCACTGTCGTCAGCAGGTACTAGCTACCACTACCCACCAACCAACACCTCATAGTAATCACACCTCTCAACCACCACCACCATTGCCACCACCCCGACCACCATCATGAATGAGGTAGCCACATACTAGAAATGCCCCCAACCACCACTACCATCAGCTACTGACTTCAACCCACCCACAAAGCATTACCACCAGCTGCTACCCACCTCCCAACCACCACCTCCAGATACTAGATAGTCATTGTTGCTCCCACCCACCACGGCAAACACCACCACCAGCTGCTGGCCAGCCACCCCCTCCACAACCACCAGCGCCACCATCACTGCCAGCTAGAGGCCACCCCCACACTCCAACCATCACCACTGCCATTTACTAACCACTCCAACTACAGCCACCACACTGCCAGCTACTAGCCAGTCACCTCTGCCCCCAAACACCTCCCATCACCACTGCCAGCTACTGGTTGGCCAACTTCCTGCAACCACTAGCACCAGCTGTGGGCCACTCCTCACCTGACAAGCACCAACATTGCTAAATAGTAACAACCCCTAACTATAACACCAGGCACTGGCTGGCAACCCCCGTAAATGACCACCAGATAGTGGCCACCCTACAAGACTTGCACCACAACCACTGCTGCTGCCTATTGGCCACCCGCCAACTATCACCACCACCAGCAACTGGCTACCCCACAACAACCACTACCATCACTAAATCCAACAACTGTCCACCTGACCACAGCCACCATTGCTAATTGCTGACCATCCATCCTCACAACAGCAAAAATCACCAGCACCATGGTACCTACTGTACAACTATGAGCACCCCATCCACAACAACCACTACCAGCAGCTACTGGCCACCCACTCACATCCCACCATCATCACCCTCACCACCAGTTAATGGCCACGCATAGCCCTCAAAATAGCCATCACTACCACTGCCAATATTAGCCACACTACCACACAGACAGTAACAATGACTACAGCCAGCTACTGGCCCTCCTAACCCAACAAAAGCCACCACCACCAAAGCCAACAAGTGGCTATCCCGACACTTACCTACCAGTCTACATCAACCACAACAACCACTCCAAACTACTGGCCACCATCCGGCACCCCTCAGCCACACCACCACCATCATAACTGACATCTATGGCCACCCAGCTACCCTTAGCTACTACCGCTACAACTGTTGGCTGAAACAACAGCAATGAAAACAATCAGCACAGCCAGTTACTAGCCACCAACTTCCCCACTATTCAATAAAACCAGCACAAACACCACTACCAACTTGTAGTCAGACCCCAACAACGGCAACCTCCATCCCCAAGACTGCCAAACACTGGACACCCATTACTATCCCCAGCAACCATCACCACCAGTTATTGGACACCCACACCTCACCATCCACCCATCGCCTAAACAACAACCATCATCACCATTGCAAGCTACTGGCCACACCCACATTGAAACAACAATAAAAATACCTACCGCTAGCTATTGACCACTCGACTCCCCAACCACAATCAACACCACCACTGCTAGCTAGTGGCCACCCCTCCGAAACAAAACCAACAAACACATTTTCAGCTGATTTTGCACCCTGAAAGAGCATCATGGCCCAACACTCCCGCAAACAATGACCACTACCACCAGCAGCTAATGGCCACCCAGTCCCACAAGAACCACTACTACAGTCACCTCCATTTCCCTCTCCCTATCCCACTCCAGCCTCTCAGTGACAACTACCACCACAAACTACTAGCCAGCCCCTGCCATCCCCCCCAAATAAAACCACACATCCACCAACACTACCATCAGCAGCTATTGGCCACCCCCCAACAGCAACCTGAAGAACAATTGTTGCCAGATACTAATCATGTCCTCCCCCGCAGCATTGTCACCAATTACTGGCCACCAACCCAGCTCTACAACAACAACCACCACCACCACTGCCACTACTACTACTAGCTAATGGTCAGAAATCCACAAACAACCACCACCGCCATCACTAGCAACTAGACACCTCTCTGCAAAGCAGCAAAACACCACCAGCAGCAGCTTCTGGCCACCCCTCTATCTTTCACGATAATCAACATGACTGTTATTTAGGAGTTTTAGAATTTAGGGTAGTGGTAATTTAATTGTCTATTTTAGATGGATGTACAAATAAATTAATGAGAATAAAGCATTTTGGCTGATGTAGATTAATATAAGTAAGCGTGTGTTTGTTTAAAATTATTATTTATTAGATTTAAGTATATATAGAGGCAAGTAATAGATTTCGATTATTTAAATAATTATTTATAATTTGGGAGGACATTGAGTAATTTAGGCATAGTAGCGCTGGCAGCATGCATTTTTGCTGGGAAGTAAAAGCGTTAGGAAATTCTTATTAGGACGGTTTTAGAGAATTGTTTTATAGTTTAATTTATTATTTAGTTCTTTATATTTATTAGAAAAGATGGAAACTATAGTAATTTATTGGGTTATTTTCATTTTCATAAATTATTGAATATATTTTTATCTATTTTGCTTATAGTAAACTTTTATATTAAAAGGGGTTGAAAAGTCAATTTGTTTTTATTTAAGTTTTAAACTGTTGATTTTTAAAAGTTTTGATGAGCAGACGCTACTAGAAACTGAAATTTAGAATTATATTTTAATTTTTATATATAATTTTAAATATTTTTTAAATATTTATTTTACGGGGATTATTAATTATATTGTAGATGATTAATTATAAGCATGGGGCATTAATTTTTAACGATATAATTATTATTATAAATAATAAATGTGTTTGTAAATGATTAATGACAAAATAATTTTTAAAATATATGTTTTGTGGCTGAAAAGATTTTTGGTATATTGATATTTAATTTAAAATATGCTTTTAATTAAATTAATTATAAGTGGTTTTAAAATTTTTATTTTTATATTTGTTATTTTGTGGCTGTTTGGAAGGGTTGTTGTTTTTTCTTTTTTGGGATATTGGGCTGCATATTAAATAATTATCTAATTAAGTCATTCTTTAATTATGTTATTGTTTTGAGGAGGGGGAAAATGTTTTGAGAGCCCAGGCCTTTTTAAGCTGAAGGAAAAAGAATCCTGTACTTCTCTTTTGCTGTCACTTTTTGTAGTTTTGCCTTCCCCAATTTATTTATTTATTTTGAAAGTATTTGGGAAGAAGAGGGAATGATGTAGCTTAAAATGAATTTGTCCCAGAGATGTCTGCTTAAAACTGCTATTTCACAAGTGAACACACTTGTGTTTACTACAATCAAGTAGCAGCTTGTCAGTTCCCACTCAGTGGGAATGGAACCACCTAGATAGTCTCCAGTTCCTTCTACTCATAAATCAACTCCCCCACCATCCACACCCCGTGTCTGCATAATCCTTCTGCCTGGCAGAGCTGGCAGCTGAAATGGGCTGGGTTCTACAGCTAGGAGTTCCTAACAATGTTACAACACCAAATGACTTGAGTTCCCACCCTACCCAGTGTCCTGGGAAATCACACATTATACCCTGAATGCCCTAAAAGGCAATACATCCCCTCGTGCAAGCATGGAGTCTGACTGTAGAAAATAAACCTTTTAATAAAAGAAAGGACATAGCAAAACAGCACTGGTTTGAGAAAACACTGCAACACAGAACTCCCAAACTTAATGAGCAGAACCCACCCCATCCCAGAGTATCCTTGATGCCTCTCTTCTCCCTGTACTGACCATTATAGTTGCAGTATCCACCTCTCGAGTGGGGCTCAGCCAGTCCCCTCCTGTTGTCTTTTGCCACCTCTGGGCCTCACTGAGTCCCATATGCTGGCTCTCTCTATAAATAGGCAACGACCGCTTGTGACTACTGCTGTCCCAGGTGTTGCTCCCGCTGGCAGCTCCCACCAGCTGTTCCTGCTCACTGGCCACTTCCACTGGTCACTCCCACTTGCTGGCTGCTCCTGTTGGCCACAGGCACCAACCACTTCTGGTCCCTCTTGGCTGTCATCCAGCTTTCCCAATTTCTCAAAGAATTTCAGCTCACTAGTGATTTCAGCTCTTAGAAAAACCTTTCTGTTGACAAAGGAGTCTGTGTTAAAAAACCCCCCCAAAGAAACTCCACAAGAAATCATTAACTCTCTCTTTTAACAATGAGTCAAATTCCAAAGGGGTAGCCGTGTTAGTCTATTGTAGAAAGACAACAGAGTCTTGTGGCACTTTTAAAGACTAACAGATTTATTAATCGCATGAGCTTTCGTGGGAGAAAATCCCACTTCGT
>ML685946.1:1029149-1087353 GCA_007922175.1 Pelusios castaneus | reverse complement strand
AACTGAGGGAAACCTGGGGGAAGGGATGGAACTTGGGGGATGCTGGGGCTGTAACAGCAGGAATAAAAGAGGGGGTAGTTGGAACTGGGGGCTGGGGTCAAATAATTGTTTGTTTTTTTTTCCTGATAAAGTCATAATACCTCAGGCGAGTGGGGAAGGAGGACACCGGGAGAAATTGCAAGGGGGAAGATGCGACAGGAGGGAGAATCGACAGGGCAAAGTAGGGCACTGGGCCCGGTATCTTAGGTGCCTGTACACAAATGCGAGGAGCCTGGGAAACAAGCAGGAAGAATTGGTAGTACTGGCACAGACAAGGAACTATGATATAATTGGAATAACAGAAACGTGGTGGGATAACTTGCATGACTGGAGCACTGCCATGGATGGATATAAATTGTTCAGGAAGGACAGGCAGGGATAAAGGGGGGGAGGAGTAGCGTTATATGTAAAAGAGCTGTATGACTGCTCAGAGCTCCACTATGAAAGTGGAAACAAGATGGTTGAAAGCTTGTGGGTTAAGTTTAGGGGAGAATGCAACAAGGGGGATGTTGTGGTGGGTGTCTGCTACAGACCGCCAGACCAGAAAGAGGAGGTGGATGAGGCGTTCTATGGACAACTAACAGAAGTTTCCAGATCGTCGCAGGCCCTGGTTCTTATGGGGGACTTCAATTATCCTGATGTCTGCTGGGAAGATAATACAGCAGTGCACAGGCAATCCAGGAAGTTTTTGGAGAGTATTGAAGACAACTTCCTAGTACAAATGCTGGAGGAACCAACTAGGGGCCTTGCACCTCTAGACCTATTGCTCACAAACAGAGAAGAATTGATCGGGGAAGTAGAAGTAAATGGCAACCTGGGCAGCAGCGACTATGAGATGGTAGAGTTCAGGATCCTGATCAATGGAAGGAAGGAAAGAAGCAGAACACACACCCTGGACTTCAGAAAAGCAGATTTTGGCTCCCTTAGGGAGCTGATGGGCAGGGTCGCATGGGAAGCTGATCTGAAGGGGAAAGGTGTCCAAGACAGCTGGCTGTATTTTAAAGAAACCCTGTTAAAGGCACAGGAAGATAACATTCCGATGTGCAGAAAGAACAGCAAATGTGGACGGCGACCAGCGTGGCTTAGCAGGGAACTCTGCAGGGAGCTGAAACATAAAAGGGAAGCTTACAAGAAGTGGAAGCTTGGACAGATGACAAGGGAGGCGTATAAAGATATTGCTCAGGACTGCAGAGATCAAATCAGAAAGGCCAAAGGACAATTGGAGTTGCAGCTAGCAAGAGATGTGAAGGATAACAGAAAGGGGTTCTATAAGTATATCAGCAACAAGAAAAGGATCAGAGGTGGTGTAGGTCCCTTACTGAATGGGGCAGGCATCCTTGTGGAGGATGATGCGGAAAAGGCTGAAGTACTCAATGCTTTTTTTACTTCAGTCTTCACAGGGCGGGCCAGCTCCCAGGCTACTACACGGGGTAACATGGACTGGAGAGAAGAGTGGCCCTCGGTGATGGAAAGTCAGGTTAGGGAACACTTAATGAAATTGGATGTGCACAAGTCCATGGGGCCGGATGAACTGCATCCGAGGGTGCTGAGGGAGTTGGGGGAAGTGATTGCAGAGCCGCTGGCCATTATCTTTGAGAACTCGTGGCGAACGGGGGTGGTCCCGGAGGATTGGAAAAAGGCAAATATAGTACCTATCTTTAAGAAAGGGAAAAAGGAGGATCCGGGGAACTACAGACCGGTCAGCCTCACCTCAATCCCTGGGAAAATCATGGAGCAGGTCCTCAAGGAATCCATCCTGAAACACTTGGAGGAAAATAGAGTGATCAGGAACAGTCAACATGGATTCACCAAGGGCAAATCGTGCCTGACCAACCTGATTTCCTTCTATGAAGAGATGACTGGATTTGTGGATGTGGGAAGAGCTGTTGACGTGGTATATCTTGACTTTAGCAAGGCTTTTGATACGGTTTCCCACAGCGTTCTCGTCGGCAAGTTAAGGAAGTACGGGTTGGACGAGTGGACTGTAAGGTGGATCGAAAACTGGTTAGATCAATGGGCTCAGCGGGTAGGAATCAATGGTTCGATGTCTGGTTGGCAACCGGTAACGAGTGGAGTGCCCCAGGGGTCGGTCCTGGGGCCGGTTCTATTCAACATCTTCATTAATGATCTTGATGATGGAATAGACTGCGTGCTTAGTAAGTTTGCGGATGACACCAAGTTAGGGGGAATGGTAGATACTCTGGAGGGCAGGGACAGGATCCAGAGAGACTTGGACAAATTGGAACACTGGGCCGAAAGAAACCTCATGAGGTTCAACAAAGACAAGTGCAAAGTCCTGCACTTAGGATGGAAAAATCCCATGCACTGCTACAGGCTGGGGACCGATCAGCTAAGTAGCAGCGCTGTAGAAAAGGACCTGGGAGTTATGGTGGACGGGAAGATGAATATGAGCCAACAGTGTGCCCTTGTTGCCAAAAAGGCCAATGGCATATTAGGCTGCATCAGTAGGAGTATTGCCAGCAGATCGAGGGATGTGATAATTCCCCTCTATTCGACACTGGTCAGGCCGCATCTGGAGTACTGTGTCCAGTTTTGGGCTCCCCACTACAGAAAGGATGTGGACAAATTAGAAAGAGTCCAGCGGAGGGCAACAAAAATGATTAGGGGGCTGGGGCACATGACTTATGAGGAGAGACTGAAGGAACTAGGCTTATTTAGTCTACAGAAGAGAAGACTGAGGGGAGATTTGATAGCAACCTTCAACTACTTGAAGGGTTGCTCCAAAGAGGAGGGAGCTAGGCTGTTCTCGAGGGTAACAGAGGACAGAACAAGGAGCAATGGTTTCAAATTACAGCTGGGGAGGTCAAGGTTGGATATTAGGAAAAACTTTCTCACTAGGAGGGTGGTGAAGCATTGGAATGGGCTATCTAGGGAGGTGGTAGAATCTTCATCTTTGGAGATTTTTAAGGCTTGGTTAGACAAAATTCTGGCTGGGATAATTTAGGGGGAGAGGTCCTGCTTTTTAGCAGGGGGTTGGACTAGATGACCTCGTGAGGTCCCTTCCAACCCTATTATTCTATGATTCTATGATTCTATGATCTAGGAAACCTTTAGTGAGCTCAACACAGAGGCTTATTTGAGAATTGCTGCATGCATTAACACACTGCTAATGAATGCAGAGTAGATGCCCTGGACAGTGGGAAATGAAATGTGACTGCATCTACCCCAAAACATCCCACTCCCAACCGCTCTTCATGTAGCTACAACGCATAGTTCCAAAACAGAGAAGCATTACCTTTGAAAAAACTTACCAGAGCTCCCCTCTGCTGACTCAGAAGACACAGTCAAGAAGGAATTTTGGCTGCAATGAAAATGATTAGGGGGCTGGGGCACATAACTTACGAGGAGAGATGGAAGGAACTAGGCTTATTTAGTCTGCAGAAGAGAAGACTGGGGTGGGTGGCGGATTTGATAGCAACCTTCAGCTACTTGAAGGGGTGTTCCAAAGAGGAGGGAGCTAGGCTATACTCAGTGGTGACAGAAGACAGAACAATGAGTAATGGTTTCAAGTTGCAGCTGGATAGGTCTAGATTGGATATTAGGAAAAACTTTCTCACTAGGAGGGTGGTGAAGCACTGGAATGGGTTACCTAGGGAAGTGATAGAATTTCCATCTCTGGAAACTTTTAAGGCATGACTAGACAAAATCCTGGCTGGGATGATTTAGTGGAAGTGGTCCTGCTTTTATGATTGCTCCTTATGATTGCTCCTGCATTAAATCTGCCAACCTGTTACACAAAACTATTCCTAGCTTTTCTTTCTTCCTTTTCAGATGTTTCTTTTTCTTCTCTTGTATAACAAGGCTGTTAGCTTAGCCCACAGCATGTGACCATAAATCAATTCATGGACTCCAATGTGGAAAATTACAGATGCTAACCTTGCTCCACTATCTCCCTTCTCCTGCTGCAAAACAAATTAATCTATCTCTCCTCTCCACCACTCATGGATCGCTCAGCAAATCTGTTAATTACGCATTACCATCCCAAATTCAAAATAATTATTATACTCCTCTAAATCTATTTATGTCTGTGTGTGCTTAAAGGTAATGAACAGTAGAGTAGTTTAGTGGTTCTCAACCTTTTCTTTTATGTGGACCACTACATCATCATTGAAAGGTTTTGTGGACCCCCATGTAAGCAAGCCATTCTAAATATTTTTAATATAGCCTATGACTGACAGGAGTCAAACTTGTATATCAAGGGGTATTTTAAAACCCAGCTACTTCTAATAATGTATTTTACTCACTCACAAACATATTACACTCATCAGAATACATTTACCTGCAATAATGATCATTCCCCTGTTCCCCAGATCAACTGCAGTATCCTTGCGGACTGCCAGTGGTCCACAGTTTTCAAGTACCTAAAAGATTGTCACAAGGAGGAGGGAGAAAAATTGTTCTCCTTAACCGCCGATGATAGGACAAGAAGCAATGGGCTTAAATTATGGCAAGGGAAGTTTAGGTTGGACATTAGGAAAAAAGATTCCTAACTGTCAGGGTGATTAATCACTGGAATAAGTTGCCTAGGCAGGTTGTGAAATCCTCATCATTAGAAGATTTTTAGAGCAAGTTAGACAAGCACCTGTCAGGGATGGTTTAAGAGGATACTTGGTCCTGCCATGCATGCAGGGAGCCGGACTTGATGACCTCTCATGGTCCCTTCCAGTTTTTATTCTATGTGAGGTGGTTTTTGAATGCTCCTGGCATGCTCTACATTATTGTTATGGTAGCATGTTTCCTGCAGCATCATACATGTGTATAGATATGAAACATGTCCCCAAGTGTATTTCAAGTGGGAGGGAGCACAGAAAAATGGAGCTGTGCTCACACATATCCAGTGAAGGTATTGTGGCAAAGTACCCTACTGGGTTCTTGCCAAACAGCAAATGTCTCCCCTGATGGTAGAGGCCTGATGCAAATATGTCCTAGCTTGAACAAGGTCTCTGGCTTTTCCCGTCGGCAGCTCTCTCTCTTGGGGCATCCAGGGCAAGTCTTGGTTTGGGGCCTGTGGGGCACCCTTAGGGAGGATGGGTGGTTCTGGCCCACTTAGCTAACCCAGAGTCTAGAAAAGTGCCTTCTTCTGGCTCCTTCACAGGGCCATAGAGGTGGTAGTAATGTCCTGGAGAATCAGAGCCATGTCAGTCCTTCTTGTAGGCTATGGCCTGCATCTCCCTTCTTTGCTCCCCAACTATGGAGAAGCACTATCTCCTAATTCTGGGGAAGCCTCAAAACTACTAGCAGTTTCTTTCTTCTTCCTTCCCTCTAGGGGAGGCAGGTTTCTTGGAAACCTGGAGCAGCCCTTAATTGGACCCAGGTGCCACTAATTGACCTGTAGTAATTCCCCTCTGCCTTCAGGGAAAAGGGCCTTTAACAGGCTAGGGTAGGACTCACATACCTTCCCTAGCCTCCCCTTCTGTAGAGAAGGACAGACTACTGGAGCTGCTACTGTTGTGAGGCCCTGCTTGCTGGCATGTTCACCTCTCTCCTCCTGCCCTGCAGGGAGGGAGGGAGTAGAAGACCTCACCACCACTAGGGTCTGTGGAGAAGAGGACCCTTCATGCCAGCTAGTCCCTGCAGCTGCTGCCCACCCCCTCTGGAGCTTGCTGCCACCACCTGGTATCTCCTGTGAGGAGGACAACAAGTATTGACTGTTTGCTGTTCCTTGCTGCTGGGGGAATGCTCAGGGACCATCTCAGGAGCTGTGGAGGAGTGCCTTTTCCTGGATAGAGTGACTTTACTATCTCTGCTCTTCTGGTGGCAGGCTAGTCCCTGTTGCTGCTGCCTGTGGGGGGTGTGTGGAGCCTTCCCCCTCACTCTTTCTGCCACCCTCCCCACCACCAGCACCACCACTGCTGTTGCCACCACACACCAGCCACTGCCTGTTTCACCTCCTCACCCACAAGATACCAGCTTGGCTCCTTTAATACCTGGGACTGTTGCAGCAGCAGGACTCTTGAGCCTCCCAGGCACCCTTCCCCTTTTCCCCATTGCCTGACCTCCCCTCCCCAGTCTCATTTAGCTGGAGGGCTTCCCCACCCTCTACCTTGCCCTTGAGCTGGTTCAGTGCACCCCCTACACCCCTCATAGTCTGCACTGCTTGCCCTTCGATGTGTATCTTACCCACCTTCCTTGCCTGTTCCTCTCCTTTGGGCCCCTTCAGAGTTTGGTTAGCTTCCCTGCCTGGCCTCAGCCCTAGAGTGTTTGTTTGGTTTCTCTGCTCTGCTGCACCCTTCAGCCTCCATTGCTTTCCTGTCCTGCCCCACCCTTGGCTTCTGCTCATCCCACTGTTCCCTTTCCTTTCTCCTGGTTGCCTCTCACCTGCTCCCCCCCACTCCTCCAGTGCGCCAATGCTTTGCCAGCACCAGTGAGCCCTTGCATACCTCTATTTTTCTGTTGTTCCCCCATCCACTGTACCCCTGATGCCTCAGTGATCCCACCCCACCCAGTCCAGCTGGCCCCCTTCCTACTCCATACAAGGCCCCTGAGCCCCTCCCTTCTCGGCACAACCCTCCTATGCCTGCAGCCCAGCAGGGAGGAGTGGTTTCCCAGCCCACCCTTTCCCCCATCTACCCCTGTAACCTATCCCTGGTTACACCCTCCTCCCATGCCTGTAGCCTAGGGGGGAGGAGTGCGTCTCCCTTACCCTCCCCTTGGTCCCTGCCCACCCCTCCCCCAGTCTCCTTTTCCATTTGTCCCTCCCTTAGGGACATGGAGACCTCCACAGCCCCCTTCCTCACCCTGCTTCCCCGTCTACCCCTGCAGCTACCTTCTTGACCACTTCTGTTGCTTTTACTGCCTCTGGCGCCCCCACTGGGGCACCAGCAGCAGTGGGCATGGGCAAGACCTCCACTTCTGCTGCCACGGTTTCTTCAGCTGGCTAGAAGAGCCGGGCGAAAAAAGCAAGCAAGGGCTCTTCTGTTGCTGCAGCCCCACCATCGGCCATAGTTCCTTCTTCCCCTGCCAGCCCCTCCACCAGATCTGGGGGTGCCTCTGCCCTTGGAGTCTATGTCCAGGTGGCTGCCACTCCTCCACCCACTGCCACAGCTATACCATCTGCCAGCGCTGCCCCCTCACGTACCATCTCTGGCAGCCGGGACCCCTTCTCCATCGTGACCAGGAAGCACAGTGTCCACTGCCTCCTGGTGGCTGCCTTGCCGCATGTGGAAACCTCCATGTGGGTGTTGGCGATGGTGGTGGGGTCCTCGGGTGTTGTGGTAACCTCCAAGATGTACAGGGAGGTAGTTTTCTTCCTGGCATTGGAGGCTGTCACACAGGAGGCAGTTGAGAAAGGCCTGGTGGTGGGGGGGCCTCTATGTCTCTGTTGAGCCCCTGGAGGACTTGGGCATATGGGTGATATCAACCTCTGTCCTGCCCTTCCTCCCCAACACTGCCCTGCTTCCCCTATCTCCACCCTGGGGAAGCCTATATCTGTAATAAGCTCTCTCCTGCTAACTGCAAGGACTCTGACCTCTGTCATGTGTTATCCTTCTGCTAGCAGGTACAAATCCAGCTGCTGCCGGCAGGGGTGCGTGACGGAGTGGTGCTTGAGGGGTCCTTTTTGGTGCCCCATCAAGGGGCCCAATATCGGATACACTACTCCTCGGGGGTGGCTCAGTGCTTCCTCTGCCAGGCCATGGGACTGGTCAGGAGGGTCTGCCCCCTGGCCTGGCATGGAGAGGGACCAACTGGGTCCCTGAGGTTTTGGCGGGCGCTAGCCGCATCACCATCAGTGACCCTGGCCACTTGGCTCCTGTAGCTGTCCCTCTTCTGCCTCCATCTGGGCCTGCCACTGATGCCGCTTGGGATGTGGGGACAGTCTCCCTGTTGTGTCCAGACAAGAGGCCAGGCCCTGTTGCTACCATCGCTGAAAAACATGGGATGGGGTCAGTGGAGTAAAGGGCACCGGTGATGGTAGCCCCAGACCCCAGAGTGGGCTCGCCCCAGGAGGAGGATTAGCATCCCCTTGCTGTTCCTCTCTCATCCCATCCACCCCAGGTGCCTTCGCCCTTGTCGCCTAACCCCACTTCCATTGGCCAGCTCCTGTTACTGCCTCGAAGGGCTGGGCCCTCCTCAAGGGGAAGTGTGGCAAGTGAAAGAAGGCCAAGGGCCTCCCCGCCATGTCAGATGAGTAGGAGGCCCCCTGTTAGTCATTGCAGGGGGCTGATGACGATGCTGCTGATGAGTCTGCGGCCGTGCCCCCTGACGAGGTCCAGCAGATAGCTCTGGCAGAGGAGATGGTCGCAGGAGCACAGGGGGAGTAGCACTGCCCCCTACTGGGGGCCCTTCTAGACTCCTTCCCTGGGGAGGCCACAGAAGGCGCCACCTTTGCCCTCCCTCCGCCCCCGCCTCCAAGCCTGCTTTGTCACCTGCATCTGCCAGCGGCCCCAAGGTGGTTCCCACCTCGGTCCCCGGTGAGGAGGCCTCTGTTATGGTGGGGGGGAGGGGGGGATCTAGGACCATTTTTGCAGAGATTGATGCCCTGGGTCTGACCCTCTCCACCCCAGGGGTGGACGACCCTTTGCCAGCGGGCCTCGAGCTGGGCGGTGATCTGCTTGTGCCGCCCCCTCCTTCTTCCCAGTCCCAGTCCCAACCCCAGCCTGCCATTCCTATCCTCATACCAGGGACGGCCCCGGGCTGTTCCACCTGCCTGGCTGTACTTGGCATCCCAACTATGGCTGTCGAGCCTCTAGAGGTGACAGCCAGTAGGGAGCAGCTGGGCCCTGAGGTCTTGTCCCTGGCAGGACAGCCGCCCCTTTCCCCTCCTGATTGTCTCTGCCCTCCCCATCTGACACTGAGGCTATGGAGACTGAGCCCTGTCCAACTTGTGTGCCCAGCGTTGGGGGGTGGGGATCCACCCCCTGATTTCTTGACCGTAACCCCTGTGTCTAGTCCAGGGGAGCCACACCCTGGTGGTTTAACCACTGGGGCCCTTACCCCTAGCCCCGCCCTTGCCTCTGTCCCTGACACAACACCTGACACCATCCCTATCCCTCACCTTGAGGCTGCCCCGACATTTCCCCAGCCCCTTCCCCTGTTGCTGCTGCCCCTGGGGTTAGGTCCGTCCCCTTTTCATCTACCGACTCCAGGGGGAGGGGCAGTATTCCTGGCTCCCTTCATCCCTGGGTGGCTATCTTCCCTCTGCTGCCACCCATCCACATGCTGGGGGTTGAGCTAGGCAATGTAGCGCCTATGACGTTAATGCTGTGAGGGGGCTCTGCACCCTGTTTGTCCATCCTGGCTGGCTGCAGGGCCACTATGGGGACCTGATTGAAGGACGGCCAGGAGCCTTCTGCCCTGGACCCTCTGGTGCTGCAGGATGAGCTGCACATGTTCCTGGCTGAAATTCGTGGGGCCAGGAATCAGGTATGGCTTGCCCTGCACTGTTGCAGGGACTTCTATGTCATCCTCTGGGCCACAAGAGCCATATTGAAGGAGGTCAAAGGGACTGGGAGGCAGGATGCCATGGCCTACCAGAAGGCCTGCAGCTTCCATGACTCCGTCACGGTCTTTGGGGTTGGTCACAGGCTGCTGCGTGGCCCAACAGAGGCCGCCAGTGGTTCTGCCCCTGAGCATCCTCCCCAGCACTCCTCATGGCCCTAGTCATCTTTGCCACTCTAAACACTAGGGGCTGTAGGATGGGTCTCCGCAGAGCCCAGGTGCTCTCCTTTCTCCGGGAGGGAGAGTACTCTGGTTTTCTTGCAGGAGACCCATACAGATCTAGCCGCCGAGGTTAGCTGGTGGCTGGAGTGGGGGAAAGTGGTCACCCTGTTCTCCCCCAACCTACAGCCCAAGATGCTGGGGGTTGCTGAGGTCATGCTGGGCCACCTGCTGCACTTCTGGATGCATATGGAGGGGCTGGCATTGAATTTGGTCAATGTCTACGCCCTGACATTGGGCCCAGAGCAGGTGTTGTTCTTTCAGCAGGTGGCCACCTTCCTCGGCACACTGGATCCTCAGGAGTGCCTGGTCCTGGGCAGGGATTTTAACCCCACCCTCTAGGAATGAGACCACACAGGGACCAAGCAGTGCCAGGCTGCTGCGGACATCTTCTGGGAGCTCATCAACCATCACTGCCTGGGGATGTCTGGCGAGACCACCACCCTGACAATGAGGTCACCTTCACTTTTGTCTGGGTGGAGGATCATCGGTCATGCCGCTCCCGGTTGGACTGCATTTACCTGTCATGGCGCCATCTTGTGTGAACCCACTTCTCCAGCATGCGGCTGGCCCCATTCTTGGATCACCATATAGTGACTGTGTTGTCCTCTCTCTCAGTGGAGAGGCTGGGGCCAGCTTACTGGCATTTTAACAAAAGTCTGCTGGAGGATGTGGGCTTCGTGCCATCCTACCAGGAGTTCTAGGTGGCTGGCAGAGGCAGAGGCCTGCCTTTCCCTCAGTGCGGTGTCCATGGGATGTGGGGAAGGTGCACGCCCGGCTCTTCTGCCGCAACTACACTCGGGGGGGCCAGCCTGTGGAGGGATGTGATGATAGAACAGCTGGAGCGGCAGGCCTTAGCACTGGAGAGGCATCTAGCCTCAAGCCCTGAGGATCCATCCCTTTGTAGAGTATGCCAGGAAAAGCGGGAGGAGCTGTGGGCCCGGAGATCCTTTGTTCAATTCCGCATCTGTCTTCTTCGGGAGATGGATTGTGGTTCCCACTTCTTCTATCCCCTGGAGAAATGGAGGGGGGCCTGAAAGCACGTCACTTGCTTCTCTAGTAGGTACATGCCCAGTACAAGGCCCTTAGCAGTTACAGGCCCAGTATAAGGCCTCTAACCTGAACCAAAGTAATGTCAAGACACTGCTAAACCGAGATACGTCATTAGACCTTGGCAAGAAGAGGATAAATGTTGCATAAACATAACTAAGCATATTATATACAAGGTACCAAGACACACAGGAACATTCCATAGATAAGGAAGAACAGGCAAACCCATCCCAGTAACAAGAACATGATGGATAGTTAGAACCAACATATACAAGGTAATAGGTGGCACCTAACTACGTTAAGGGGTCGAACCTTAATACGTCAGAAATATTGTGAAAGTTGTTTGTCTAGGTGTATAAAATGCGTTTCTGGGGTGTGTCCGGGGTCCGGCCTAGGGAGCAGTGGAAAGTCCCACCACTGACTGAGCCGAGTCCATTGTCCTAGGGTCAGTATCCGTAGTGTGCCCTTGGATGAGTCTTAGAGCACTCCAGGGGAACTGCTGCTGTATCCACCGTGACAATAAACCTGGTCGACGTACCTTCGTACCTTACTGGATTTTGTGGTTATTGGGGGTTCTCTTCGGGCCTGCTGTGTCAGCTATCTGCAGGAGCTGGGGCAGCCCTTAGAGGGAACACACGCATGCAGCTGAGTGATACTAACATTGGAGAGAGCAAAGCACCACACCGGGAGCCTCTGACAACACTGATGACCCCGACTACTGATCTGGTCAGTAAGCGAGCTGCCCTCTGGAAGGAATCGCAATCTAACATGGCAGAAAACCTCGAATTAGGGAACCCCCTAATCCCCTCCCTTTTAATCCCCACAGAGTTTGATGATTTTTGGACCCGCTGGATGCCAGTAAAGGGGGCCCATATGAATTGAAAAAAGATAGTGGGGAAACATGGACTGGCATATGTAAAGCGATGGCAGAAACCGAGGATCTGAAAAATAGTAAGAAAAGTAAGAAAACAAGAACTTTGCAACTTATGTCTATGGCCGTCAGATGGCTCAGACAGCACGCTGTCCTCCTGGCCAAGCAAATAGTGGAAAAAACGGGAAGTAGAAGAGGTAACCCGGGCAGTTGAGCATTGGAAAGCCCAGGCTCTCTTAGCAGGACAGCAGGCAGTCCAGACTCATGATATGCTCGAGCAAGTTAAGCAGGAAAATAAACACTTGGAAATAGCTGTAGAAAACCTGCAAAAGCAAACCGTGCCGTCCCCTAATGCCCAGCAGAATCTAGGTACTGTTACAGTGCCTAAAGAATGGGGACAGAAATGGAAACAGGTTTCTGACCCATGGACAGGAGCTACCGCACCGGAACCACCGCCTTATAATGTGAGCCAGCTTTTGGGCACACACTCCCCAAAACCTAGATCGATTCCAGTAAAAGCAGGAGAACTGGAAGACGAGGAACAGGGTCCTATTAATGAAAATGGGACCAATGACCTCCCCATGTACCACACTAGCGACTCCGCTCCACAAAGTAGGAACGTTAAGTCACACATAAGCCCCGAGGATAACCCGGAATTAGGAACCCCTCCTGTAATAAAGAAGTATTGGGAGGAGATAGACACCCTTACAAAGAATTTCACTCAGCATTTGAAAAGGCCATGGGTACATCGGCACCATGCAGATAGGGAACAGGATCAAATACCTGCTCCCAAACTACCCCGCGTAAGAGGCTAACAGCCAGACTGAACGCGTTAAAGATTAATGAACTGACTGTGTTAGCCGGAGCTGTCGGACCTCCTCCCTCTGATAATTTTAATGAATTTATGGCATGGCTCCATAAAGGCTCGCAGCTGCTTAAAGCAGTAGGGATTGACATGTTGCAGGAACCAATATTGGTGCAAACCCTGTTGGGGCCCTTAAACCGTCATACCCTCGGTTTTGATGATGATGTTGCACAAATGCTTAAACGGGTGGTTCAGAAACACTTTAAGCTGACTAGTGACCTAGCTACCCTCAAAGGAATTGCGAGACTGCCAGGAGAAGCTCCAGCCAAATTGGCAGACAGAATTCAAACCTACCTCAGATTAACAGCAGGATCTGTAACTGTGGAGGACCTAAAGCCAATCGTTTTAGAGGCATTTCCCCCAGGTGTGTCGGATTGGATGTATGCCTGGTGTGAGAATGGGGGTGCTGACATTCCTTGGGACGAATGGATAGCAAAGGTGGAAACGGCAATTAAGCAGCAGGAGGGAACCCCTGTAAAGGAACTGCGTACTCAGTTAGGACAATGGAGGACAGAGGGACCTGAATACTCCCCCCGCGGTCGAGGCTGGGGTTGAAACGGTCATGGACAAAACAGATTTAGAGAGGGAGATGTTTTCTTTTAACTGGATACTTTAAGTTGTTGTCTTAACTATTGTGATGAATAAACAATTCTTTAATGTAATAAGGGGAAAGAGCCAATTATATTTTTGTTACTCTCATAGCTGTATGTTTTCTTTTGAAACAGGGTTTCCTTCTTTGTGTATATATATGTATATGTAACTAAGTGTTAATCACAGGTGGTCTTAGCTATGGGGCAGACGGGGCATTTGCTCTAGCCCCACCCCACAGAGCCCCCAGTTTTCACAGCGTACCCTAAATTTCAGACTGCACTCTGCAAAGCCAGTACATTACAGGCAGCCTCCTGTCAGTCAACCTGCAGTGCTCCCCCATCACCTAAGAGCTGTGAACAAGGCTAGTAAGGGTAAATGGAAGCAATTATATTTGCATGACTGGCTGCTTTTTTAAAAAAAGGTAGTCCTTGGGCCAAGCCTATGGGGTGGAGGATGACGACTGGCTGACATTGGGGCAGCCAGGAAGGTATCAGATAAAGTTGAGGCATCAGACATTCTGAATTACATTTAAGTATACACAGTGTCACCAATTTTTAAAGCATTGCCATAACTTTTGAAAAAGGTTCTGAGTCCTACTACCTGCTTGTATTAAGGTCTAATATATTTTTTTTCTTTCTGGGGTCTAGCCAGCCTACTTGTGTATAATAATCTGGAGTCCCTCAGTAACCATTCACATTCTGTTGCAATACCAGTAAAACTTTAAACAACTACTTCTCATGTTTAAAAAAAAAAAAAAAAAAAAAGCCATAAGCTGGGTTTTGATTAAATTTATGTCAAAGCCTAGACTTGGCGCCTGTTTACATGGAAAAGGAAGTGCATAGAAAGGAGAAGAATACTGGATATATAAATTAAATGAAAGGAAAAATGAAATGATTCACAGAGCACATTAGAAGACAGGAGAACTGTAACAATGTTACAAGGCAATGGGTAAAAAATATTTCATCGTTAAGCAAAAGTTACTGTCCCTAATACATATATCACCACACAAAGTGCCCAAAACCAGTTAACTATGCAAGTTTGGACACACACACACACACACACACACACAAAAAGCCAATAGCTAATGAAAAAATGATTGTATCATCAATTTGCACATAAATGAAGCATGCAGCGGGACCGCTGGAGTCCATTTAAAGATTGTTGCCTATTTTGACTGATGTCAGCTTACTAAAAAAAAAAAAAAAAAGGAAGCGAGTGGTGTTGTTTGTTTCTTACAGGAGAAGATGCCATTGTCGTGGATGTGGAGTTTAACAAGCATCTTGGTACTGGCCCACGGCTCAATGGGATCGGTGGATGTCGTTAAAATCAACCAAACACATTTGGTCCATAGATCCTTCTGGGTCGAAACAGCGGACACAGCTGATGGATGGAAAGCAGCAAATCTGAATTTCCAAATTCAGCAGCACCCTACTGGAACTATGCTAAAGCTAATCTGCGAGACTCAGGGCAAGCAACAAGTGGGACACATCTTTCAGCTTTTGCCCTTTCCAATTCAGATGGCGTGGGAATGAAAGGTCCAAAACGGCAGCCAAACCCAGCGCTTTCCACACCTGAAGTTGGATAATGCGCGATGAAAAATTGAGAAGAGACTGACTTTAAGTAAAGGGACACAGGGGGAGTATGCATGTTGCTGGAAAGTTGTTGATGTTAATACTTGTAAATCTATTAACCTTACAGCCTATCCTCATCCAATTCCCACAGATGTACCTCCAAGGAGTATACCCCAGTTTCAGGAGCAAAGTATAGACGAAAGAAGGAAACCAGGAAACCAGGTGTCACATCAGTCGCGGGCCATGTCATACATTAAATCTTTAAAAGTAATGTCCACTAAAACAAATAAGTCAGGAATAGCTGGGCAGTCTGTTATATTAAGTTGCCTGTATAAATTACAGGATCAATTCACTAAATTTTTAGATATTACATGGAAAAGGAAGTTATCAAATGCGGACTCATATATAATCCTGTGGTATGTGGCCAGCCAAACATATGGACCATGTCCTATTCAAGGTAGATGTTCCACAGGAAAAGAACATGTAAACAGCAGGTTTCAATTTAAAAGCGAGAATGTATCTTGGGGAGATGCCTCCCTGCTTATGCTAAATTTGACTCAGGACAATGCTGAAATTTATAAGTGTTCGGTCCAAAAATTACCAGGAAAGGGAGACGTGCTGGTGGATTTAACTGTAATCGTTTCATCTACGCCTACTTCCACCACGCCTACCAGTATAATAACACTTCAGTGGAATGCCCAGCTATGTCACCTTGGCCTGATTCAGGGATTTGTCTACATCCCACCATAAATTATATGGTAGAGAATGTCGGCTGGTTGTATGTCCCACTCACATTGGATTTTAAAGGTGTGGTCATGCCAAGGCAGTGTCCCAGACAATACAGGGACTGGTTTAACTCAGAAATACAAATTCAGTTACACATTTGGAAGGGCTCTCAACTCATCTCAGAACAGTCTAGAGGCAAACGGAATATATTAAAAACAGCCCTAGGAGGATCTAGCCTTGGCATGTCCCTATGGAACTCGGCAGACATTAAAAATCTCAATTTAAAAATTAACACTGTGATTAATGAATTAGGGAAAGCAGTCAAAACTGGGGGAGGAGTAAGTAGTCTCTTATTGGATCAGCATGCAATCACTATTAATAATCTGCATTTAATTGCTCAAGGATTTAAACACCTGAATGCCACCATTTTGTCCCTTATTAACAGCAAAGAAAACAACAATGTTTCACTGGCAGTTGCCTGCTCAGCCTATGGCAGTAGGATAATAGAAATTGTACAGCAAAGTTTATTACAGTTACAGCTTCAAACTTGGCCACGAATTCTGAACCAAACATCCATTATAAATCAAATACAAGGACACAGTATCAACCACATAAAACCTGTCTTTTTGCAGTTTGCTAAGTTTAATAGGATCCCAAAAGAAACTGGTAAGAAAGACAGAAGTGTGCACCTCATGATGGCAGTGCCGAGGTGGGTGCAAGAGCCGGTTAAGGTTTACTTCGCGAATAGTGCTGGGACATTGGTAAACAACACATATGTCCAACATTACCCCACTGTGCGCTTGGTAACTAAAACTGGCTCAGAGGTTAATCAAGCTTGTTGCACAAAACATAATGGATGGTGGTTGTGTGAGTGCTATGCCAAGATTGACGTTAATACTACAAGAAGGGGCTGGGCCCGACTGGTATCAAAGAAGTTGGTTGCAAAAGTGCTGCGAATTCAAGATATGGCTTGTGCCATTGGATTCCAAAATTTTTCCACTGATGGTAATATTTGTCCTGGAAACGAGGCTGGGTTCTGTGTACCTGTAACAAGCACAATTCAAATAGGAGCCCATGCCTTTTGGCCCACAAGAAACAATAAGGCCCGTCACTACAAGGGTCACCATACATAAACACTTAGCAAATTTGTTGGTTAACCTGTTTCCTCCCGTAAGATATCTACAGCTAAATGTACATGCCCTGGTTCAAAGGACTAAGGAATCCCTAGTACCAATCGCACATCTAATTCAACAGCAAGCAAGTGAAGTGTTGTCAGAGGCTCCCGGTGTGGTGCTCTGCTCTCTCCAATGTTAGTATCACTCGGCTGCGTGCATGTGTTCCCTCTAAGGGCTGCCCCAGCTCCTGCAGATAGCTGACACAGCAGACCCGAAGAGAACCCCCAATAACCACAAAATCCAGTAAGGTACGAAGGTACGTCGACCAGGTTTATTGTCATGGTGGATACAGCAGCAGTTCCCCTGGAGTGCTCTAAGACTCATCCAAGGGCACACTACGGATACTGACCCTAGGACAATGGACTCGGCTCAGTCAGTGGTGGGACTTTCCACTGCTCCCTAGGCCGGACCCCGGACACACCCCAGAAACACATTTTATACACCTAGACAAACAACTTTCACAATATTTCTGACGTATGAAGGTTCGACCCCTTAACGTAGTTAGGTGCCACCTATTACCTTGTACATGTTGGTTCTAACTATCCATCATGTTCTTGTTACTGGGATGGGTTTGCCTGTTCTTCCTTATCTATGGAATGTTCCTGTGTGTCTTGGTACCTTGTATATAATATGCTTAGTTATGTTTATGCAACATTTATCCTCTTCTTGCCAAGGTCTAATGACGTATCTCGGTTTAGCAGTGTCTTGACATTACTTTGGTTCAGGTTAGAGGCCTTATACTGGGCCTGTAACTGCTAAGGGCCTTGGACTGGGCCTGTACCTACTACAGCTTCCTGGAGGAGTAGGATGGCGCCCCCCTCATGGATCTGGAAGAGATGTGTGGAGGAGCCAGGGCCTTTTACACCAGCCTTTTCTCCCCGGATCCAACCGAAGCCACGGGTCTCCTCTGAGCCTGGGGATCTGTGGGATCTTTGGGGACTCTCAAGCCAGGACACATCTTTGGGCATATTCATCATCACACTCAGGACACAGCAGGAAACATATTCCTGTGGCAGTAGTGTTCAGTGTGTCAGAGCATTCCAGGCACATTCCCTGACACACATTGCATTAAACAATACACAGTCCCCCCATAAGGGTGCAGTGTGTCAAGGTCCCAAACACCACTGCCTTGGCAGAAGCGGGAGAGGAAGCTCCATCTCCCATCCTGTGCAGAGTGCACTGTGCCGACATGCCGATCACTGCACTGTGCCAACATACCAGTCACTGCATAGTCCAGCACTCACATCAAAGGACTGGCACCACCATGGGCTCCCAGCCTGATCTCACACCCAGTCGAGCCAGATGCTACATGGGACAGGAACCCTCCCACGGGCCAAGACCACCAGCGCAGCATGACAGCTCCGTTGGTAGGTCGGGCACTCAGCTGCCTCCACAAGCTCCTCTCTGGAGTGTCCCATTGGCAGCGTGAGCAGGCTGCCGCACAACACCCATGAGGGTTAGCCACGCCTCTTCTCCTCTGAGGGCTACAGATTGGGGGAGGAGGAGGAGATGGCCCTGACCTTTTGAGAGCTACAGAAGCTGCGATGTGGCCAAGTGGCTAGTGCACAGGAGAGGGACTCTGGTGATTTTTTCACAGCTCTGCTGCTGGCCTACGGGGTGACCATGGCCAAGTCACATTGCCTCAGTTTCCCCATCTGTACAGCAGGGTGATGGCACTGATCTCCTGCGCAAAACACTTTGGGATGGACTGCTGAGTGTGAATGTTATTATGCCATTGCTTGGAGAAAGAGGTGTCCACAGAGCATCGGTGTGAGCAAGGCGCCTGCCCAGTGAGTCACTGGCGGGACCAGTTCTTGGGAGCAGGCTGGGAACAGAGAATCCAGAGCAAGCCAGCCATGGTGGGAGCAGGTTGTGTGCATGAGGTTTTCCCTGTCTTGTTAGACACTCAGCTCCAACAGAGGCACAAAGCTGGCAGCTGCTGGCACACTGTGGCCATGCAAGCAATGGAAGGGGCTGGGCTGTACCTAGGAGCTCCACAAGATTGTACTCAGGATGTCCGGCTCCTTCTGCTGCTTGCACGGCAGGAGTGACATGCTACCTTTAGCACACAGGACCCAACTGGTGGGGTGTGACAGTCCTAGTGGTTCACTTGTGAGGGTGACATCCAGTACTCTTTACTTCCAGGTCAGTTTCCCCATGTGAGTTAGGTGATGGCTAGCATGCCTCCCGGGCATGCGAACCACTGGAGGCTGGTGGCCAGGGTGACTGTGCATGGATGGCATAACCTGACCCAGCACACAGTGCAACAAGGAACAGAGCTGCACTCATGGTGCCAACCAGGGACTGTGTGCACAGCTGGAATGCATGGCAGAAGAACACCTTGGACATGGTCCCTTGCTGCACCCTGGGCCACATCCCTGTCCACTGACAGCCCTAGCTAACTCTCTTCCTGTGCCCAGAGCTACCTCCTGCCCACAGGCAGCCTCTAGCTACTCCACCCTGCACCCTGAGGTGGCTGAAAAATGAAAGTAAGATCAGGTGAAGCCTCCCTGACACATGGCCCCTTCTGGAAAAGCCATGCTAGGAAAAGCCGGCTGATATATCCCATGAAGACAACACCTGTCTGTAAGTCATTTTGTATTTTTATTTACAACATTTGAGTCTTTTCTAAGGAGTAGTGAGCAGGGCTGGGTCTTTGCAATTCAGATTTTACACACAAACAAATCTGAGAACACAATATAGTGATCAAAGATGGCGACTATGTTATTTTAAAACCAAACAATGGCTTTAATAATTTTGTTAATATACGGTTGTGTTGCTTATTGTTCAGTTTCATACAAAATAGTGTTTCCCTTGATTGAATCCCACATTTTTTGAAGGTGAAGTTTCACTGAAACATTTGGTTTCAGAGACTAGAAGTACAGTTCTGAACACTTACTGCCCAGGATATCCAGTGTTACAGCTGTTTGCATTCAAATGAAAAAGAAATGTGGATGCTGGTGTGACCTGGGCCCACTGAGATAACCATGTCAAGATGCAAAGATCAGGGAAGCTGCAAAAATAAGAGCCAAACTCTCTAAAGCCTGATGGGTGGCACTTAAGACAGATTCCCCATCCACAACAAACCATGTTTCTGATTCCCTCAGTGGTTATCAGGAAGCATAACAGAATATGAACAGCCTCCTTTATTTCACTCCAGCCCTTGGTTCTCAATTAGCTACCAGGTTTAGTATAGAGACAAGTTGCTCATGATTTGAAGGGTTCATTACAGGAGTGGGTGGGTGAGGTTTTGTGGCCTGTATTGTATGGGAGATCAGACTAGATGACCATATTGGTCCCTTCTGACCTATGAGTCTATGGCTATGTCTACACTGGCAAGTTAGTTCGAATTAAGGAGGCTTAATTCGAACTAACTAAAGCCATGGCTACGCTAGGCTTTAGTTAGTTCGAATTAAGGGCTTCCTTAATTCGAACTAATAAGTTCGAATAGGGCTTTAGAAGTAAGGCTTTAATTCGAACTAACTAGTTCGAATTAGCCAATGTGGTCATGTTAATTCGAACTAATTTCTTAGTTCGAACTAACCGGCGATTGAAATGAATGGGGATCACTAATTCGAACTAACTAAAATTAGTTCAAATTAGTTAGTTCGAACTAACTAATTCAAACTAATTTTAGCAAGGGTAGACATAGCCTATGAGTTTAACTCCAAGCTCTTTATTCAAAAAGGTTTCTCCTGATCCCAAAAGGCCAGCCACATTACATACAACAATAGAGTTTTGGATCTTACCCAGAATGCCACGCTGCCAGTCAGTCCTTTTGTAACTATAACTAAAGGTATAATATATAAAGAAAAGAAACAAAATATGAGCGATCTTAAGGGGTCAAAATAAATCACATACATACAACTGAATTAGAGTCCATGTAAAGCAAGTCTTTGGAAGAATTTGGAGTTTGCAAGCTTGTTCATTTCCTCTGGTGGACTTGCAGCACTTGGGTGGGCCTCAGTCTTTTGTCCAGTTGTGGATGAATAGATCCAGAGATAGTTGTTGGCTGAAGACTGGAGACTGAAGAAAAAATGGAATTGGGTGTAGAACCTTTTTCACGTCTGGCCTGTCCCATGCTGTGTGGAGTTTTTACCAATCAAAATGGAGCTGAGTCACATGGTCAGTTGCGGTGACTCACTGAGCAGGTTTCTCCCTAGGCCCATTATACCTGTTGTTCCCTTAATGGGCCATTATGGAGACAATGACTGTAGACATCCACTCTGGAAAGTTCCCCATAATCCCAGAAATTGAAGCACCGATATAACAAACATATTCCTAACTTCTACTACAGATATGACATCTACACATAACACAATAATTCCTGGCAAGTTGCAACCTTTCTATTGGTACCAAACATGGCATAGCTCCTGTGTATTATGCTATTAAGAAATATCAATATAAAAAACAACCATAAATGGTCCCCTGAACTCAGACAGTTTCACAGCTGGTTTTCAGCATTACTGTTTAGCTAGACATAATCCTGAAAATGAACTGTTTCCCTTGAGCAGTGCTACTTGTGGGCTGTGGGACCTATGGCAGCTCACAGTGGGTCTCGGGGAACAAGGTTTGGGATGCCCTTCTTTAGCACACGAGCTGGATCACAGTGAACGTTAGCATATCTCCCCAACCTGGAAGTGCAGATTACAGCTCAAAGGCTGTAACCTGCTAGTGATGATTATATTGTTTATGTGTAGGTGTCATATCTGTATTAGAAGTTATGAATATGTTTGTTATATTTATATTTCAACCTGTGTGATTCTGGGAAAAACCCCAGCATGTCTGAAACCATTGTCTCCTTAATGGCCCATGAAGGGAGCTCACAGGGACAATGGGCCCAGGGAAGAAAACTTGCCTAATGAGTTACCCGATCTGACCATGTGACTCAACTCCATTTTGATTTGCAAAAACTCCACATAGCGTGGGGAGGCCAGAGCTGATGAAAAGGCAGCAGCATCAACTCCATTTTGTCGTCAGTCTTCTGTCTACAGCTAACATCCATCTCTGGAACTATTCATCTGCTACTGGACATAGGACTGAGGCCCACGCTGGTGCTGGGTGTTTTCCAGAGGAACTGACATGCCTGCAAACTCCATATTCTTCCAAGGACTGTTAATCATTTGTATGTATGTGATTCACTTTGACCCTTTAACATCTTTCATATTTTGTTGCTTTTCTTTTTATATTAAACCTTTAGTTGTAGTTACTAAAGGATTGTTTGGAAGTGTGATATTTTGGGGAAGATCCAAACCTATATTGTTCTGTGTAATGTAGCTAGCCCTTTGGGGTCAGGAGAACCTATCTCTTTAAGAGACCAGTGGGTAGGAGGGAACCAGAGGAGTTGAAGTGCAATAAATGGGGCTGTTTCTATTTTATTATGCTTCATGATAACCGGCATAGGGATTTAAGTACCATCCGTTAGTGTTTGGAGAGTTCGGCTCACATTTTTGCAGCTTGCCCTGATTTTTGTATATTGAAGTGGTTATCCCAAGAGGCCCGGGTCACACAGGTGATGTACAGCCATTTGCTAAATGGATTCAGGGAAGAGGGGCCCTGTGCACCCAACACCCATGTTTACAGCACAGGTGACTGTCAGCTAGCCAGGTCCCAGACGCTCATTGCCCTCTGAGCCCACACAAAGCCAGATATCTAGTGCTGCTTCAAGAAACAATGTACAGAGCTCTCACTGACCCAGACAGTGCCAGGGCCTGCCAGGCAAAACAAATCCTGCTAGTGCATCACTGAGGCTGCAGGCCTGCCCTGGAGTGTGGGTAGGGCCCCGGCTCAAGAGGTGGCATCATCTCGCTTCCCTCCAGTCAGGAACTCCTCTTCATAGCCCCGCGATGTGGGCTGTAGCTTGCCAGCGAGGGCACTGCCAGGGTACAGGCGTGCAAAGCGCCCCAGGGCCCAGATGGGGAAGATGTTCCGGTAGGAACCGTAGTGGATAGCACAGGACTTGTTGAATACCCCAGAGATGTTCTCCTGCAAGGGGAAAAAGATAGAAAGGGGAAGGATTGGCATGGGGATCTCATGAACAGGTGGCGTTCCCGTGGGAGGGGAACATGACCATCTCACAAGCCATCAGCACTCAGACTGCTCGACTTAAGGATGGTGTGGATGGGGAGAAACCCTTAAGTAAGTCGACTTAAGGCCAGTTAAGTCGACTTAACAAAGTGGACTAAGTTGAAAGTGTTGCCACTTTGTTAAGTCGACCTAATAAGGTCAATTTTAAGTTGACTTAAAATTGACCGTATTAAGTTGACTTAACTTTTTCTAGGGTAGACATACCCATTGATACTGAAAAATTGCTTCGGTTCTCATTTTGTTTGTATGCGTTTTTTAGTTTGCACTGACTTTCAAGTGCCTTTTCTGGAGCCTGTTGTAAAAATAGGAAATATCTAGATGAGTTGATGTACCCCTGGAAGAGCTCTGTGTACCCCTGGGGATACACCTACTCCAGGTTGATAATCACTGTACTAGAGCAGACCTTGGGCTGCTCAAATGTACATAGGGGTCAGGGCCAGCAGGGAAGTGATCCTAAAATCAGGCAGTCAGACTCCCCCACCTCCCAGGACTTTCTTGCAACCACCCCTCTTAATATGCCGTGCCTGAAGCAACCTTCCCGGGGGGGGTTGGATCAGCAGGTGAGCCCTGCCCAGTCCCTGGTTCCAGTGGGATGCAGGGCTCCACTAGCTGTGGAAACGGGCCTGGGAAGAGGTCAGATGGGATCCCACAAGGCCATGTAGACCAAGTGCAGGGGGAACACATCAGAAATTTACTGAATAAGCTTCCCACTGCCCACCATCCTGTCCACCCAGGGCGCCATGGGGACTGGAGTCTGCTGGGACATTAAACTACGTCTAGCAAAATGGACTGTGCCCAGGGATCTGACAAGCTACTTTTCTTTAGCGCAAAGCAGGAAAGCCTGCAATGGCCAGAGAGCCACTCAGGGCTGGATCAAGGCCCTCCAACCGTGGTGGTGCCCAAGCTGGAGACTGGGGCCCATGGCCTGGCGGGTGCTCGGCAGGAGGAAAGCTCAGGAACAAAGTCCAATCAGCTGCAGGGGGGCCAGGACCAGAGACCATAGTACTCCTGCCACAGCCCTGGTCTGTCCCAGCTGGTTCCAGACTGGCTAGAGCAGACCAGCCAGCCCGTGGGCGGCGTGGCCAGGCTGACAGTGGGTAGCAGAAGCGTGCTGCTCAGGCTGGCAGGATGATAGCCCCCTGCACGGCCGTCCTGTGGGGGAGCGAGGCCCAGGGCCAACTGGCCTAGGCGGGACCCCGCCCCATGCTGGGGGGGAGGCGGACTGCACCACACCCCAGGGAGCCAGCTCGGGTGGGGAGGCTGAGGCCCCTGCTGGGGAGATGGCTCCAGCCCCGGCCCCAGAAGCGGGGGCCGCTGGTGCGGGGAACTGGCCGCAGCCGAGAGCCGGTTCCAGCCGAGGGCACCCCGCTGGCGAGGACTGGCTTTGGCTGCATGGGGAAGGCCGCAGCAGGCCGGCCCAGAGGCAGGCCCTGGCTACCTGGGCCTGCCTACTATCCCTCGGGGACGGGGAGGGCTAGCCCAGAGGCCGGGTTTAGTGCTCCCTGCCCGCCCCGCTGCCTTCGGCTCCTTGCCGAAGGCAGCGGGGAGCAGGGTCCCACGTAACCGTGAGGCCGGGGGTGATCACCCCATTGCCCCCCCCCAGGGACGGCCCTGCCCCCTTGCAGCCCAGGGACCTGGCGCTGCAGCCCCTAAAGCCCCTGCCTTAATCCGGCCTAGGTACCATGAGCTGTGGAGGGTAAGTGCCCTCAGGGGAAGGCAGAATGCAGAGGGAGCGGCACAGGGCTGACCTGGGTGCTTTGGCTGGCCAGCTAGAAGAGCAGTGAGGTGATGGGCGGAGAGTAAAGCTCAGTGGCAGCGCAGGCAGGAAGAGGAGGGGGAGATCAGACAGAGAATATCCCCATTGCCGAGGGCAGCTGCTCCAGAGAGTTTCACTGCCGTGCAGCCCTGGACACTTCAGCGCGCGCCCCTGGCTCCCCGGGAACCACAGCAGCCAAGGACCCCCTCTTTGACGTCCCAGCCAGGACCCTGCACTGAAAGGAGCAGGCCCGCCAGCAGGAAGCATCTCGGTGAGGTCTATGGCTCTTAGTGCAGCTCACGCGAACCTACACTTCCTGGACAGCTCCAGCTGGTTCAACACACAGCAGCCTCCCTGTGTGCCAGCAGGTCACCCCAGCACCCACCCCTGCTCTGGCTCCCCGCCAGAGCCTCCAGCCCTCCAGTGCACTGGCCTTCTCCAGCAGGGAGACCGTCTCTTCTGCTGCGACTGCAACTGCGACGTCATGTGACAGCTGCACTCTCCTGGTTCACCCAGAGAGGGAACCTTTAAAATACAGGAGGCAGAGCTCCCCCGGGGTGGACCTGGACTGTTACTGCCACATGATTGAAGAGATCAGTGTGGCTGGAACAACTTGCAAAGCTCAGCTGTTCCTGCTCCCCTCCCCCCCAGACAGCCCTCAGCAAAAGCCTCTGAGCCATCCGCCAGCTTCTCCCAGAGCTGGGGGCAGGAGCAAGGGGAAGAGAGTGGCTGGCTGAAAAGCCTGTGAGCTACAGTGACACAGAGATCAGAGAGGAACTGCGTACCTGAGGCCAGTCTCCATTGGGCAGCTGCTTGTCAATCAAAACCTTGATCCCCCTTTCCAGCACCCCGACATCCGGGTACCTGCACAGCAAAGGGACAGAGATTGGTGCCGACCGACCCCTCACCTCACATTAACCCCGCCCCCCATCACAGCAGGGGGTCTCTCCTCTCTCCCTCCCTGCACTGCAGTGGGAACAGAAATGCTCTTCTCCTCTCCCAACGAGCCCCCAGCTCTCACATTGAACTGTGCCTCCCCACCCCCATTTCTGGGTCATTCCCAGGCCAGCAGGGCGGACAACAAAGGCCCAAGACAGCCACATAGGTGAAGAAGCACCAGGCGTTTTCCCAGGTGTGTGACAGCATCACAGGCTGCAGTGTCTGGCACAGCCATGCCCAGGTGATGGGAACAGCAGCTCTGGGCCATGCTGCTGCCTTGGGGAGCCTGGACACTCGCTGTGGGAGCCTAGTTCCTGGTCACTGTTCGCAGTGTGACAACTGGCATGAGAACCAGCCAGCAGGCTGGAGCCAGCACTGGCTAGCCCCTGCATGCACTGGTGACTCCTGAACAACAGGGTGAGCGCTCTGGGTGAGCCAGGCGAGGATGCCCCGCAGTGCACGGCAGAGGACAGGCACAGTGTGCGCGAAGGCTTCCACAGTGCAGGGGCTGGCACCCCTGATTCCCAGCCCCTGGCGCCCAGGCCCTCAGCAGGGCTGTGTTCTGCAGTGCTGGTGAAGAGGCCGTAGATCTGCCATTGGGAAGCAGCGTCAGCGCTCCTACCTGACGGCCATGAGCCCCAGCAGAGCCCAGCAGGTGTTGTGGATCTGGGAGGTGGCGCTCTGCACGTATCTCCTCTGCTCGCAGGACTCAAAGTCCTCTCCCCAGCCACCATCCTCCAGCTGCTTGGAGACCAGGAACTGGCAGGCCTGGGTCACCTCCCTGCACGCAGCTCTGAAGGGATGAGGCAGAGAAATGTGAGTCACTGGGGGATAGAGGGGGGACTTGGAGCCTCCTGGGCTTTGGGGGAGGGACTGGCAGAGCAGGAGACGGTGTTAAACTGGGGCAGCTCCATCATCTGGGACTCTGAGGTGAGACCTGGCCTTGGGTGGGAACAGCAGGTTGGAGCCAGGAGAGCTTCCTCTGGTGAGTGTATAACCCAGCTCTGAACACCACAGCCCTCAGCTGCCTGGGGCCAGCAAGCTGGAGTGATAAGGGCCAGAAGGGCTGTGACTCATACTGAGGAGGACAGCATTCAGCAAGGGAGGGGGAGAATGACATAACACCCATTGGGGAGGGCTGCTCCAGGTCTCAACAAGTTCCCCACCCAGCAGAGTTATGCAGCACCTGCCATGCTCAAGGGATTTCACAAAGCTGTGCCATCCTGTGGGGCCGGAGCCCATGCCAGCAGGCCCTGGGCAGAGCGCCCAGAGAGCCACGCGCCTAGCACGGTGCAGCCGGATTTCCACACTCACCCATTCCGATAGCAATGCTGCAGACAGGCAAAGGCCTCGAGTCCAAACCAGGTGCCGTAGGTGAAGCACACCCCCCAGCTCCTGGTGGGAGGAAAGCACCAGTGTGAGGCCACACAGGACTCTCGGCAGCTGCACAATCCCCAACCTCTGCCTCCCAGTACAGTCCCTCCCTGTGGCAGACCCCATCTGCCTCTGGCTGTCCCCATCAGGCTACACTGAGCCTTCAAACGCTGTCACACACAGAGGCTGGGGTGGGATGTCCTGGAGTGGCGCCCCATCCCACATCGCTGCGAGTCCAGCTTGTCTCTAGCCGACATGCAAGGGGTTAAGTCACTTAGTGCACAGGCCCCAGCCCCACAGGCTCTGGTCTGGGGAGGGGGGCTAGGCACAACTATAACAGTCAGAACTGATGTGGGCTTCCTAAACCAGCTCCCCAGTCACTGGCACACGGGGTGGGAACAGCAGGATGGATACCGAAGAGTGCATGTGCCAGCACCTCTCTTCTCACCCCAGTCCCGAGCGCAGCATAGAGTTTGCGGTGACCACTCACCCTTCCCATGAGCCGTCTGCTCTCTGCTCCCTTCGGCAGAACTCCAGGCCCTTCCGCAGCGTCTCTCTAGACAGCAGGAGAGGGGCTTCCTTACAGTGTGCAGTGTCCGCCCACCTGCCAGCCTGACCGGGGCTCTGCGGGAGCTCCCAACCCCCTTGGGATCTCTCCTAAAAGGGTCACTCCAGGACTGTAAGCTGCAAGGTGGGTTGAGCTTCTGGATTCTACAGCCTTGTGTGCAGCTGCCCGACCACGTCCCCTGGGGCCCACCTAGAGAAGGGACCCCTGCCACTAGCCATCTGTTCACAGCTCGGGCGCTGTCCCAAAGTCTCCCAAGGGCAGCCCTGGGTCACTACACTCTGTGGTACCAGGGACAATCTCTTCAGAAGGGGGGCAATTCCAGCCCGTCCTCTTGTGAGACCAATGGTAGCACGGAGCTGAGTCACGTGGCATTTACTGGTGCCTCCCAGCTGATCTGCAGATCCAAGGAACACTCTGGTCTCTGCCCCATACTCTGTTCTGCGGCTGGGCAGCCAGCCTGCCACGTGCTCTTTGCCCTCACACAACAGTGGCTGTACTTGGGAGCGCTGCTCTGAAGGGGTTAATTTCACACTGGCTAACTAGCAAAAGAAGGTGCCTCCCACCGCACAGAGGTGTACGCCTACCAGTGGCACAGCCCCGCTGTAGGAAGCGTGCCCGCTGTGATGGACATGCCAGGGGCTACTGTGGGCATAACGCCCTGTGGCTTACTGGGTTCAATCCTGGGGCTGCCCTGCAGGTCAGGTGGCACAGACAGCGTCCGGGTTCATCTCAGCAGGCCCCACTCACTGACCTCCTCAAGGGTGCAAGCTCTGAACGAACGGTTCGGCGCTCCCTCCTCCCTTGGTTACCTGACCTCCTGGGCGCGGTGTTCGGGGAACACATCATGGAAGTGTTTCAGCGCCTGCACGACGGCCGACGTGCACTCCACGTAGGTGTAGTCGATCATGATGTCACCTGGCAGACAGGAGCAGCAACAGTGAGCGTTCCCCACCCATGGCCTGACGAACAAGGGCATGAGGGCAATGCCAGGGCTCTGTTCACACGTCCCGTAGTGCACACCCACCCAAAAGCCATGAGAAGATGGGCACTGGCCCTGTGACTGCACTGAGATTTCCCCCAAACCACCTCTGGGCAGTGCCCAAGACTGGCCCTGTCTCCCTTCGTGGCGTGAGCAGCAATAGCTGCGAGAAAGGGGCAGTGCGGTGGCCCTTACCAAATACCTCCGAGGGGTTCAGAAGCTCCAGCAGCCAGCCCCCCCGCTTGGTTTCGTACGACGCGAAGCCTCCGTCGGGATTCCTCATGCCCAGCAACTGCCCGGATATGGAAGGAAAGAGACTGACTATCCGTACCAGCCTTGTTCACCCCGGGTATCACTCACATGCCCCCCACGGCAACCCCTTGCCGGTACCCTTTCCCAGCTTCCTATTCCCCGCTGGGATGACAGACTAGGGGCCATCCCCACGTAACTCCTTTCCAATGACAGCAAGTGTTTTAACAAACGTCCAACCCGGATTGCAAAATTGCCAAGGATGGAGAATCCACCACCACACTTGATAAGTTGCGCCAATGATTAATTACCCTCTCTGTTTAAATATTTAGGCCTTCTCTCCAGTTGGAATTTGTCTAGCTTCAACTTGCAGCCATTGAATCATGTTAGAACAGCCCATTATAAAATATTTGTTCCCCAGGTTGGTACTTGTAGGCTGGAATCCAGGCACCACTCTGTAACAGTCACATTGTTAAGCTAAATCGTTTGAATTTCTTGAGTTTATTACAATCAGACAGATTTTCTAAGCCTTTAATTATTCTCATAACTCTTCTCTGAACTCTCTCCATTACATCAACCTCCTTGAATTGTGGGCATGAGACTGGGACACAGGATTCCAATAATGGTCACAACAGGGTGAGATAGAGAGGTAAAATAACCCCTCAGATGCTATGTTCCCTCTAAGCTGTGTGTATGGGTGCGTGCACACAGGTCCTGAACCTAGTGCACACAGATCAAAATAGAGCACACAGAAAGCCGGGGGGCAGGGCCGGTCCTGGGATGCCAGGGACTGTTGGGCTGGGTAGGCTGTGCGGGTGCACGGGCACGCAGCCCTTGTCACACCCACATAGGGACCACCACTGCCAGCTGCACAGGCCAGCAGCCGCTGCCCCTACCCGGCCAAAGACACAGTCTTGAAGACTGTGTCTTTGGCAGGCAGGGAGCTGCCCCAGACAGGGAGCTTTTAAAACTCCCACCCTGAGCATGCTCAGATCATGCTCACAGTCAGGGCAGGACTCGGGAGCAGCGGCCTGTGGCGTGGCCACTCCGGGACCGGCAGCCAGGTAAGGTGGGGGGCCCTAGATGGTGCTAGTTGGGGACCGACAGCCACTGGGAAAGGGTGCTTGGGGAGGTTGGCCTGAGGGAGCTGGGGGAGCCAGCGACAGGATGGGGTGATTAGGGAGGGGGTTGGGGTGTCTCGGGGGAGCCAGTGGCAGGGCGTGGGGTTAGGGAGAGGATTGGGGTGACTTGGGGGAGCGGGGAGCTGGCGGCAGGCAGGGGGATTAGGGAGGGGGTTGGGGTGATTCAGGGAAGCGGGGAGGCAGCCGCGGGGGGGGGGCAGGGTGCAGGTTGGGGTATCCTTTAAAAGTGCCACAAAACTCCTTGTTTGTTTTGCTACACTTTTGCATTTCTGATAGGGATTTATTTCATTTCCACAATTGTGTTGCATTGCCTAAATATTCTGGGGAGCTCTACAAGGCACACATCATCAGTTCTTGTGCTCAAGCTCCAAAGGGGTAGCCATGTTAGTTTAGTTCAGAAGAACAAACAAGGGGTCCTGTGGCACTTTTAAAGACTAACAAATTTATTTATTGCATGAGCTTTCCTGGGAGAAAATCCCACTTTATCAGATGCTTTAAAGATGGGGAAATTCAGAGTCTGACAAAGTGGGATTTTCTCCCACGAAAGCTCATGCGATAAAAAAAATTTGTTAGTCTTTAAAAGTGCCACAGGACTCTTTGTTTAATTCTTGTGCTATTTCACTTTTTTAACTGTGCCAGTTGATATGTTAGTTACTAACTCACAATCTTTTAAGTCACTATGCATAGCTGAGAATGAAGCACAAGGGCACTTAATATATTTATTTAATATCCATTGTGCTTATACCTGGAGCGTCAGGGCAGTGAGATTTTGGTTTTAAGTGTGTGTGTGTGTGTGTGTGTGTGTGTGAGAGAGAGAAGGATTTGTGTTCTGTGTGTCTCCTTAAGCTGCAGTGAATGATACACAGATATATTAATGCCCCAGAGGCTAGGTCTTGCTGAAAATGGTCCTGCTTGTTTTAACAACAGCCTAATAATTGTATGTGTGGGGTGGGGGGTGGTTTTCTTTTGTGATGGGTGGATGGACGAATTTATTGTGGCAAGATTTGCTATACAGGTGGCTAGACTAGTCACTAGTCACTTGACTAGACTAGTCACTAATTTCTTTGTTTTTTTTAATGTACCAGAGAGATTCACCACAGCTATAATGCTTTATCTCAAGTACATTCTGTATCTCAAGTACATTGAGATGTAGTAATTTAGCCAAGGAATTTTTTTCTTCAAGAAAAATACAGCTCATTGAGCTTCAGTTTATTTGACAAATCAGGTCCCTGTTTTAACTTGATGCAGATGTGGAGTAAAGGATATTAGAATGACCTTAATACTGCTTTCTTTCTGCAGGAAAAAAAAAACAATAAGAAGAATATTTTAATAGTCTGCCAGTACAAAATTAGATAAGTAAATGTTATGTAGAGAACAAACAAGATGAAGATACATTGGCAAAAATATTGGAAATTATGGGAATATTGAAGTGACTAAATTTCAGCCACTCATTGTAACACTGTGTATATAAGAATTATCTCTTTGTTTGGAATTGGTGTAGACACATTTTTAAACACCAGAAGTATATATTTTTTGGAAGAAGTCCTTAACAATTTAGATTCATAAGGCTTAAAAACTGTAGCTCCAACTAAAACACTAAAAATCATATCTAATTTACAAATGTTTTGTATTGATTGTCCATCCACTATTGTTTACTCTTGAGATGCATATGATTTTGGAAGGAGTCATTGGAGTCTGTGTACACTCTGCATTATATATCTAGTGCTGCAAATATAGAGGTCTGGAGGGCCTCTATAATAACCAGGCACTCCAATTCTGTAGTGTAGCCAAATACTTGGTTCTCTCTCATTTAATTTGCAGTCTGTGAAAACCACAGATCTGTACTTCTCAAGTGCATAAATTCATTCCAGTGCAAATCTGTCAGCAACTTTTGAGGCATCACAAGTTATCATGAATGGATCGGAGATCTGGTAATTTAAGAACAGAAAGGTTTAGAACAATGGTTTTCAAACATTTTTCCTTGGGACCCAGCTGAAAAAAATCATTCATGCCTGTGGCTACACTCCCCTGCCAGAGTACTGAGAAGTGGTTGCAAATGCCTACCTAGGCTGGGGCCTGCACATTCATGAAGGGGACCCGTACAATACGGGAAGGGGGCCCAGAGATTAGGAGGGTTCCAGTCCTACCAAATTATGCTTTAGCCACTGCTCGTACTTGCATCACGGCGCACACATTTGAACTCTGGGTCAAAAAAGTTGCACAAAAGAAATTTTTTGCACACACAGCCTACCAAAAATTAGAGGGAACATTGCTCAGATGGTACTTGAGATTCCCATTTATGCACCTGAGGACGGCATTAGCCCTTTTGCACTGCAAATTCAGATTCAGCTTTATACACCAGACCCCCGAACCTTTTTCAGAGTTACTGCTTCCCAGGAGTCCCCTAGCCTGTAATTACAGCCTAGATCCTAGATGCACATTGTGATGCTGTCTGGATTATGGGGACCATTTATGATATTATTACATATTAATATTTCAAAATTACAATATTCCATGAGATATGTCATGTTAGGTACCAACAGAAAGGTTATCATTTGCTAAGAATGATGATATTGTTTATGTGTAGGTGTCATATATATATTAGAAGCTCTGAATATGTTTGATATATCTGATTCCAACTTGTGCTGTGTTTCTGTGCCACACCCAGACTGAATGGCTGTAGCAATTGTCTGCTTAATGGCCCATTAAGGGAACCACAGATACAATGGGCCCAGGGAGACCTGATGAGTCACGAGGACTTGCTCATGTGACTCTGTACTCCATTTTATTTCTGTAAGATTCCACAAACAACGCCAGAGGACATAACAAGGCAGCTGCACCACCTCCATTTTGTCATCAGTCCTCAATTCAGTCTTTCAGACCTTGTACACACTACAAAGTTATTATGCGATAATGCGCACAGTGTCCACACACAAATCCATGTTGTTGCGCGGTAACAGCCGTCTTACCACACAACATGTAAACCACCAGAACGAGGGTGGTAGCGACTAACGTGGAATAGGTGTTCCGCGATAGTTCGTGTGTGTACAGTTGCCGAACAATATGAAGCCTCCGGAAATGTCCCAGAATTCCAATTCCATCCCTTCTGCACTTCCTTTTGCACTCTGTGGCTGTGATGTGACTGTACCCGCCCTCCCATCATTCCCGGGAATTTTTGAATTCTTCATTCTTCCTGTTTGCTTGGCGTAGAGTGCAACTGTGCTCTCCAAGAGCAATGGCAGCTCAACGCAGCAAACGTGCTCCAGTGTGGACCGCAGCTGAGGTGCTTAATCTCATAGGCATCTGGGGAGAGTCCGCTGTGCAGGCACAGTTACGTGGCAGCCGGTGGAATTTCGATATTTTTGGCCAGATTTCTCGGGCCATGGCAGAGAAGGGGTACGAAAGAGACACTCTTCAGTGCAGGTTGAAGGTGAAGGAGTTGCGGATTACATACCACAGAGCCAGAGAGGCAAACTGGCGCTCTGGCTCAGCGCTGGCTACATGCCGATTTTACAAGGAGCTGGAAGCAATCCTGAGTGGGGATCCCACAACCACCCCAAAAGCTCCTGTGGATATGTCGGCACCCCCCCGTGAAAAGGATACCGGAGCAGACGGTGACAAGCAATTCGTCGATGAGGAAGTGGAGATGGAGGATGACCTGGAGGATGAAAGTGGTGCAGCCGACCTAGGGAGCCAGGAGCTGTTCTCCACGCCACCCGACACGTGCTGCCCAGATTCCTTCTCCATACTCTCTTCGAATGCAGCAGAGGGGAGCTCTGGTAAGTTTCATCAGTAGTGGCTTCTGTGCTAGCTGGTTAAGCTTTGCGGGCAAATGAAGAGCGGGCTGGAGATGGGCGTTTTGAGTTTCATCCTTTCTTTTTTCTTTTTTTTTTTGGATGGGGGGGGGGCTACCCCGCATTACACGAGCAGTGCATCAGTGCATGCTGTAATTGTCAAGAAATGCTCTCCGTTCAGCTCACTGAAGGTGTCCTCAATGTACTTCCACAGCCTTCTAGTTAAATTAGATGGTAGAGCAACTGTTTCCCCTCCTCCATAGAGGGATACTCTCCCTCGCCAGTTGCAAAGCACGGCAGTGGGAACCATGGCTGCGCACAAGCCTGCTGTCTACGGTCCTGGCTTAAAACCAGTGACATGCAGGATATGCATTCTGGCTTGCAGGGGCACTCTAAGCAGCGAGATATCGGCTTCCATGGCAGTGCCGTATGTGAACTAATCGCCCAAAACACTGCAAATAGTTCATGGAGCTGTGTGTCTTGTCTTGGCAACCCGAACCTCCCTTTGCAAAAGCCCTTTCAGTCCCCAGCAATGCCCTGTCCCATGGGTACTGAGGAATGTGGCGGCAGAGCATATTACCGGCTCCTTAACCAAAGTGAGAACACTAGCACTACTTATGATGTTTCATTTTTCCTTAGAAACGACCTTCGCCAGTCGGTGGTCTGCGCCAGCTGACCGGCTGAGACAGATAAGGAGGAGACCTCGCAGGAGCAAGGAGGATATCTTCCAGTAGCTGATGCAGTCCAACGAGGCATCAGCAAGGGAGACTAGACAGTGGAGGCAGGAGTGCAAGCAGGAGCGCAAAGAAAGCAATTTGAAGAGGCAGAAACAGAAGGATGCCCTCTCTGCTGGAGCAGACCCAACTGCTGAAGACCATGGTTGGTCTGCAGACCCAGCTGCTCCAGGCTCGCCCCCCCCTGCAGCCACAGCAACACTTTCTGTCCCCCACGCCCCATTTTCCCTCAAAGCAGTTCTTTGAAGCCCAGGGACCCTCCTGGTACAATGTTACATCCACTCCTGCACCAAGCTATGGCATTGAGCCACGCACCTACACGCATCTATAGCCCATTTTGCAGGCACTGCTTACTGTAAATATTTAATGTTTTATAATAATACAATTGAATCACTTGAACTGTGCACAGTGTCTTTATTGATACACAATAAAATTAGTTGTTGCATGTTTAGTATTCACTCACTCGAGCATAATACAGTACACGCCCACTGGCACTGACCCCCTCCCCCCCAATCAGCACCCAGTAGTGTGTGGGAACACTACTGCACAGTGATGCAATGCGTCTTATGAGTCCCCATCACTAAAATGCTCTCTAAGTGCCTCCCTTATGCGGAAGGCTCTCAGCTGTGCCCCCCTGATACTCCTAGTGGCTGGCTGCTGGAAGGCAAACTCTAGCCGCTCAGCCTCCACTCCCATGAAGGGGGAAATTTCTCTCCCCTATTTTCATAGAGGTTATGCGGGACACAGCAAGCCGCAATGACGGCTGGAATGTTGTCCTCATTCAAGTCCAGCCTCCCGTACAAACAGCGCCAGCGGCCTTTTAAGCGCCCAAAGGCGCACTCTACGGTCATTCGACACCGGCTTAACCGGTAATTGAAGTGCTCCTTGCTGGGATCCAAATTTCCAGTATAGGGCTTCATGAGCCAAGGCATCAGTGGGTAGGCTGAGTCTCCTATGATGACTATGGGCATCTCCACATCCTCAACAGTAATTTTGTCATCGGGGAAGAAGGTCCCTGCCTGCAACAGGCCCGTGTTCCGGAAAATGCGAGCATCATCCACCTTACCCGACTACCCTGCATTTATGTCCGTGAAACGCCCCCTGTGATCCACGAGTGCCTGAAGCAGCATGGAGAAGTAGCCCTTCCTATTAATATACTGAGTCGCAAGATGCTCCGAAGCGAGAATAGGGATGTGTGTGCCGTCTATTGCCCCTCCACAGTTCGGGAATCCCATGGCTGCGAATCCATCGACGATCTCCCGCACATTGCCCAACGTCACTGTCCTCCGGAGCGCTCTGGACACTTGTTAATGTGCTAACCCGACGGTCGACCTGCCGACTCCAAACTGATTCGCAACCGAGCGGTAGCAGTCTGGAGTCACCATTTTCCACAGCGCGCTTGCAACACGCTTCTCCACGGTGACGGCGGCTCTCATTTTGGTGTCCTTGCATCACAGGGCAGGGGCTAGCTCCTCACACAGTTCCTTGAATGTGGCTTTCCACATTCGAAAGTTCTGTAGCCACTGGTCATCATCCCACACCTGCAAAACCATGCGGTCCCACCACTAGGTGCTTGTCTCTCGTGACCAGAACCAGCGGTGCACCGTGTGCAGATGCTCGGTGAAGGAGCTAAGCAATGTGGTGCTGTTGTTCTGCATGGCAGTCACCAGTCCAGGGTCATCCAAATCCTGTTCTGATTCAGAGCTGAACGCATACTGTGCCACCAGCCGAGATGAATTCATTATGCTGAAGGCGACAGTCGAGATCAGAGCTGGATCCATGTTGCTGCAAAAAGGAGTTCCAGGAAGCAATGTGCTACTGTCGAAAATGGGCACGAGTTGCTAGTAGCAGCTCTTGTGACGCAAGGGGAACAGAGTGCACCATGGGAAACCAAGACTTTACCCATGGTGCTCAGCGCTACTCTCCTTCTACCCAGGATTCTTAGCTCCAAATCAGGATGGATGGAACTGTGGGATAGGTTCCCACAATTCAATTGGGTTTCTTGTGAAATTGCGAATTGCAGTGGGGGGCTCTGTTCTGTCACAAGCGGCTCAGCATGGACATGACACTGTGCTACAAAAACCACGTGACTTTTAAAGTGCAACGGGCTTGTCGCACGATTATTCCTGTAGTGTGTACATGGCCTCAGTCTCCAGCCAACACCTGCCTCTGGATCTATTCATCTACAACTGAAACTGTGAAACAAAGGACTGAGATCCATCCAGGTCCTGGATGTACACCAGCAGCTTGCAAACTCCAAATTCTGCCAAGGACTGGATGTATATGGTCTTTGAATAACTTGTAAATTTTTAATTGCTTTAACCCTCTAACAATTCTCTCTTTGTTTGTTTCTTTCCTTGTATAATAAACCTTTAATTTTAGTTATTAAAGGATTCGCTGGCAGTATGGTATTTTGGGTAAGATCCAAACATATTGAACTGGTAATGTGGTTGTTCCTTTAGGGTCAGGAGAACCATTTTGGTAAAGAGCGTGGAGTTTTAGGTAACCTCTCTTTACTAGACCCAGTGGCTGATTAGGAACCAGTGGCTGAAATGCAGCCCCAAGCTGACAGGGTCATACACACATTTATATTTATCCATATTAAAATGCAGACTGTTTCCTTGCACCCAAAAGACATGCTGCACCCCCACCTACACCCTTGTGGTGTGATCTGTGTATCATTCACGTTCACCCTTACAGCTTAATTGTATGTCCTGTAAGGTATTTTTTGAATGTTCTTGGCATTACTGTTCGGGTAGCATATCTCCTGGAATATCATACATATTTATAATTATGAAACTCTGCCATATCAGGTCTTCAATTGTGTGTCTCATGTGGCTTGAATGGATGGAGACAAACACAGAGCTGTGGTTCCCACCCAGTGGAAGCATGCATACAGGAACAATGGACTGGCCTAAGCAACTGTGAGCACTTTCGTTCAAGTGGAAGGAGTCAAGTCTATTGCTGGACATGGACAATCACCTGACCCCAAGAGGTGTCAAATAAAAAGGCACCTTGTCTAAGGACTCTCTCCTGAAATCCATCTTCTAAGCAACATCTAGGTTTGGTACCTATCTACAGGGAAGGAGAGTTTGGCTGCAAGACCTGTCACAGCCAACCTGTGTGGTAAGCTGAAACACAGACTGGAACAGTGACCTTAGCTTAGAATAAGGGTTTTCTTTTATTTGATTGTGACTAACTCCTTGACTTGATAAACTTTTTGATTTACATCACTCTGACTTAGAATCACTTAAAATCTTGCGGTAGTCAATAAATTTATTTGTTCATTTTACCTAAAGCAGTGCATGTGGATTGAGTGTGTGCAGAGACCTCACTTGGGGTGACAGAGTTGGTGTATACCAATTACTTCGATAAATTGATGGACAAGTGTAAATGAGCTTCCAGGGTTCAGTGGGCAGCCCTGAACACTGCGAGACAGTAGATCCCAGGGTTGCATCTGGGTCTGGGGTGTTTGCTGGGATCTATCCCATGAGTGGCTAGCTACAGCACTCCTCCATTGGGTGAGGGACCTATCACATGCAACTGGCAGGGTGTAAGCAGACCCAAGAGTAGGGCTTCACACAGCAAAGCTGAGTTAGTTGGGGCCCAGGAGTGCAGAACTGAGGAGACATGGCTGCACACCAGTCCAGACTGCAAAAGGGGAACATCGCAATCCAAAATAAGAAGCAATCAACAGCGCTCTGTACCAGTGACCTATCCTCTTCATTACTCATCACTCCCCCAATTTTTGTGTCATCTGCCGTTTATCAGTGATAATTTTATGTCCTCTCCTCTATCACTGATAATATTAAACATCCAGGACCAGTGATCTGATCCCTCCCCACATTTACCCACCCCACTGAACAGCTGCCGGCTGTTTAAGGCCCTGGAGCCAGCTTGGGGTGCTTGCTTCTGCTCCCCAGGACTGTGAATCTACACTGTGAGCGTGGGATGTTGGCTCAGCTGACCTGGTTGTTGTTCATAGGGATGACGGGCTCGGTTCAGTGGGCATGGTGCTCGGCCTGGTATATTGTTACTAAAGCGCAATGCTGGCGCCCACAGGAGAGACGGGTACTCTAACACACCAGGGTGCTGTCCCCTGGCTTGACGCAAAGATGTGACTCCCCTCCAGGGAAATGCACCGCACCCTCAGCACAGGGTCAGCGAGCAGCGAGCCCATGTGCCCTCACTGGGGAAATGGCTCTGGGCTCTCTCCTGCACACACAGGCAACCTGCTCATCTTCTGTCAGGCTTCACATGCTGCTCTCCATGGGGGACTCATGAGCAATCCCCATGGGCAGCAAGAGGCGCTGCACTAATGGCCCTGCCCAGGCTCCAGCCAGGGTTCATGCCAGCTGGGCCCAGCTCACATCCAGACCTGAGCCAAGGCTCTCACGGACCGGCCATATCCCCAGTCACAGGACACGGGATGCCCCCAGACACAGAGGGAGAAGGCACTATTTTGCAGAACACCCCCAACCCTGAAGCTGTTTTGTTGTTAGCTGTTCTGCTCCATGTGTCTCTGACTCTGGGGTTCTCCTTGTCCCGTTGGGCTTCCCCCACCGCTTACCACATTCACAGCGTCGAACAGGCGCACCACAGGGATGTGCTGTGCGATGAAGGGGCACTTTTCTTCGAGCAGCATCACCGACTTCAGCCCCTCCGCAGTGCAGTCAGACACGATCCGGGCATAGTCACGGGTGCTGAAGGGGAATCCGCCCTGGGGAGTCAAGCACCAGCATCTCAGCCCCAGGAGCACAGACAGCAAGGGAGCCCCTCTCCTGCCATCCTCTGGCCCTGCCCAGGGGAAGGTGGAGCCCCCAACCCCAGCCCCAAATTACAGCTCTACGTGTGCATATGAAATGAGTTGATAACGCTAACAACCATCATCCCCATCGAGTCCCCAGGACAGTCCTGCCTTAACAGCCAGATGTCACCAGAAACTAACACAACAGCTCTCACACTGGGAGCTGGGTCACAAGCCAAGTGCCATTGGTGGGTGTCCTCACAGAGACCGCACGGTGGGGCAGGACGGGAGGCCCTGCGGCAGGCCAGGCCCGAGCTGGCACAGCAGGAACACCGTTGCAGGGGAAAAAACATTGCTCAGCCTCAGCGCTTGGGAGAGACATTCCTCAGTGGGACTGGCTGTGATGCTGTCTGGATTTAGGGGATCATTTTTTATTGTTTTTCATATTAATAATATTTCATATTTGCAGTAATCCATATGCGGTATGCCATGTTTGGTACCAATAGAAAGGTTGTAACCTTCTATGAATGATTATATGATTTATGTGTAGGGATTGTATCTCCATTAGAAGTTATAAATATGTTTGTTATATCTGTATTTCAATCTGTGTGATTCTGGGAAACTCCCCAGACTGGATGTCTACAGCCATTGCCTCCTTAATGGTCCATTAAGGAAGCTCCCAGATATAGTGGGCCCAGGGAGAAACCTGCTTGGTGAGTCACCTGGACTGACCATGTGGCACAGCTCCATTTTGATTTACAAAAACTCCACACGGCAATGACAGCATGGGGAAGACCAAAAGACAGCAGCTCCAACTCCATTTTGTCTTCAGTCTCCATCCAACATCCATTTCTGGAACTATTCATCTGCGACTGGACAAAGGACTGAGGCCCACCCAGGTGCTCGGTGTTTACCAGAAAAACTGATCGTGCCTGCAAACTGCTTTGCATGGACTCTAAATCAGTTGTATGCATGTGATTCACTTTGACCTTTTAAGATCTCTCAAATTTTGTTTCTTTTCTTTTTATATTAAACCTGTAGTTTTAGTTACTAAAGGATTGGTTGGCAACGTGGTATTTTGGGTAAGAGCCAGACTTGTATTGTTCTGTGTAATGTGGATGGGCCTTTGGGGTAGGGAGGCCCCAGTCATACTGGGCCACATCTCCTTTCATGGGAACCAGCCTGATGGACCATCTACTGGTCCAAGCCCCATTGGTCTCAGCTTAGAGTGTGAGGTGTATTGGCCACCATCTCTTCCACTTCACATATCCCCGGCACCACCAGGAACCTGCCAGCTCAGGCCCATCACTCCAAGCAGGCAGAGCTCTTGCATGGCAGCACAGCCCAGACTGAGCCTAGCTGCCAGTACCATGGCACCAGGGATGTGTGAGCCACGGTCCCAGACCCATCTGCACCACAGGGAGTCGGTCTGCAGCCCAAGCCTCCCTCTGACACTCTCAAAAGACAATAGAGCTTTGAGCTGAGGGTTTGTTCCGGCCCCATGTATAGCACAGCACTCAGGGCAGCTGGACACAGGAGGAATGAACATGAAAGAGGGAAACTCCCACTCCCTTTACCAGCCCCAGCCAGCAGTGCTGGCACCAGGTACGTGACCAGCTGTACCTTGCTCATCTGGAGATAGTACTTCTGGTAGTCGGGTGGGTTATCAGGAACCTGCAGGAGACACCAGGAGCGCTGGTGAGGAGTAGTAGCAGGAATAAGGAAAGAGCTGAGCACTGCAGAGGATGGGGGTCCCACAGCTATGAGGACGGCTGTCGGATCAAACCAGCAGAGCATCTTGCCAGTGCTGCCAAAGGGGCCGGGCAGGGATTGTTGCTTGTCTGTGTTGCATCTCTCTGGATCAGGCTGGGGCCAAGGCTGGCCCTTGACTCCACAGCTGGGAGGGGATGAGCAGAAACAACTTCCAGTGCTGACCTGCTGCAGGACGCCCCGGTGCGGCTGCCTCAGCACACACGCCAGTTGGAGCCCTCTGCCTGGCCTACACGTCCACTTGTTTTCAGTGCTTCTCCCCAGCCTCAGCACCACAAGAGGGCTCCATGGCTGGGTCTGCACCAAACTGCCAGCCAGGTGGGCAAATCACCCACCAGAGCACATCCTCAGTGCAGTTGGTCCGAGGAGTGAGACACACTCTGCTTTACAAGGTGAAGCACTCTGTACTCTGCCCCGCTCCTGGCCCTGAAAGCCTGGGGCTTGGAATCCAAGCCATGGGGCCAAGCCCTCCAAGACCCCTCCTCAGAGTTGCAGCGACCTCCCCTGCAACACATAGGACAGCAGCAAGCACTGGAAACAGGAACTAGAGAGCTCTGTTGGGTCGGCCCCTAGAGAAAAGCCCTATGGGGTTAAATAAGAAGGAAGCCAGTGGCGATCCAGCAACATTAAACCGTGGCCCACAGAAAGGGCTTGGCAAACTGGTGTGTGTAACAGACAATGAAAGGCTGGTAGCTAAGCTAGCCATTTACCTCCCTGCCACAGAATCCCCTGGCTGGTGTAAAATGGGCCTGACTCTGACTGCCAGCCCCAAAGGGAGATAGGCACCTCCATATCTTTGAGAACCTGGGCTTCTCTCCCTACTAATGTACTTTGGTGCCAACCCCCTTTCCTCTGGAACTCCTGTGACCATGTGTGAGGGGAAGAGCCAGGGCTGGAGGCTGAGACGTGAGGCAGCAGCTCCAGCTACAGCAGGCACTTGTCTTTGCAAAGTCTACATCTTCCCATATCCGCAGCCCACCGCAGTGCTCACCTGGGTGATCCTGAGGAACTCATGGGCCTTCCTCAGACAGGAAGCCAATGCCGGGTCGTTCTGAGCGCCAGCCTAGACATGAGCAGACACAGAAGACAGAGGTCATTGCTCAGTTCTTTGATCAGGGAAAGATAAATGAGAAGAGACCACCTAGAACCTGTGCCCAGGATGGTTACTCCTGTGGAGAGTCAAACACAGCATTTTGGCCAGCCAAGAACTTGGGGCTCCAGGCTCGCCCAGCAGATCTGCACTGTGGTGGCTCATCTCGTGCTGGCTGGCATTGGTGAGGAAGGCAGCAGCATGGGAACTTAGGGGCTCTGAGTGAGAGGCAGAGGAGATCACTGTACCTGAGGCACTGCACTCCGATCACTGTGTTCCCATGCTGCTGCAGCTCCAAGCAGCACTGGGCTCTGGGTGCTGCGAGAAGGCCCCGTCCCGGGATGTACATCTGTGCTCCCCTGAGCTATGCTTTATATGTTTCTGTTCATTTTTGCACTGTGATGGTATGATTTGATGCCAATTATGCCATGAAAGGTTCCCTTATGAATGCTTTGACTTATTGTTATGCGATCATATTCTCAGCAGCATCAGGTATGTGTACAGATGTAAGGCATGTTACATAGCACAGACCCTCAGGATTACCTCTCTAGTACAGAGGCTGGAGAATTACATGACAACAGAAATGCAAATTAGCTTGTCTAACTCAGGTAGATGTAAGGAAATCACCACAGCCCAGGAACAAGGGGAGCTGAGGTAGCTTTTGGAAACAACGAGACACTTTGAGCGGCTTTGGAATTTTGCCTTAGACACTCCATCTTGAAACATCTACAAGAAGGACCGTGCCCTGCCTTTGAAGAGGCAGAGATGGCTGCAAACCATCACAAACCGGACTTGTGGGTAAGAAAGAAGAGAACAAGCTAAAGTGTGATCCTAATAGTGTTATACGGTAGTATGCATGTAAAATCTTTTATTTACTCATGGTTATTTCTGACTGCTTTACTAAATGATTGTGCATTCATTCGCTATATACTCACTTAAAACATATCCCAATCAATAAACTAGTGTTTATCTAAAGCGGTGTGAACTTTAGAAGGTGTGAATCAGAGTGGCTGGGAACAATCCATTTCAGTGTTAAATGGATGAACGTGTGTTTATGGAGATTGGGAGTAGGTTCCAATCTCTGTAGGACGGGGGTTCCCAGTGGGATTTCCGTCAGGTCTTGCAGGAGGCTGTAGAGGCCTCACTTGAGTGCTGCTGTTAAGGGTATGATGCAGGAGCCAGGTCCCCTGAGCCCCAGCACTAAGAATGTGGGATGTGCACTTCCCTTGGCAGGCAGCCCAGGAGTAAGGCACAACAGGAAACACTACCTCTAGGAGGGCTTGGACAGCAAACGCTGTTTCCCAGAGCTGGGAGCCGTTGACGCCCTGAAAGAGAAAAGTGCATGCTGAAATAGCTCTTCAGCCGGGTGAAGCGGCCGCCTGAGAGCAAGGACACCTTCTCTCCTCAGCCAGGAGGTGCAGTGATGGGAGAGGCTGGTGTCATGAGTGCCAGCAGCGGGGTCAGGGCTGGTCCTGCAGCCACCACCAGCCAGGCAGGAGAGGGAGACATTTGGGCACGAAATTCCTCCAAAGCAGAAGAGCGAGGGGTTAGGGTTGGGTTGTGGGGCCTGGGAACCCTTTCCCAGTAAGCACTCAGTTCCCGAGTGAGGGACCCTGTGAGCTGTCTCAGCCATTCACTGCCAAGGCCGCAGCGCCGTACCTGCATCTTCAGGCCATCCAGCCCCAGCCTGCGTGAAGAAAGAGCAAAACACTGCAACTGCCTGGAAGCGCAGCGCCATCCCCCAACCTGCCAGGATCACCAAGGTGTCTGGCAATGCTCCAGGGGCCACCTTGGAGTGGATTCCCCAGGGGCCCTGTCCTTGGCCTGCCCCTTCCCAGCCCCCCACCCCATGCGACTGAGTAAATAGGAGCGAGTCTAGTGTCTGGAGCTGGCTGCTGACTGATGTGAGACTCCCCTGTTCACATGCTGCTGCCATGGAGCTCCCTGCTCCTGTGTCTGTGCAGTGCGGTAGCCCTGGGAATGCAGCAAGGTCCCCCAGGGCAGGGCTGGGCAGCAGCTTCCCCCCACGCCCCACCCCTGGGCAAGAGGCCTCCTGTGTGGGGCAGAGTGGGTCTCTCTAGCCATGCCCTGTGCTGTCACTGGGGCTGGGGTCTTACCAGAGGTAATCAGGGATCCTGGAGATGTGCTCCTGGAAGGCTGGGGAGCTCGCCCCCTCCACATACCAGCGAACCAGCATGTTAATGGTCTTGGAAATCTGCCGAGAGCGGAGAACACGTCACTCTCCTGCAGAACATGCTGTGGCATACGGCACAGGCCCTGCATGGTGTGATCTAATCTTGCAGCCAACTGAGACCTCTTTCCAAGTGGACGACCCACATCTAAGTGGGGCTCTTGGTTCACTGTGTTTATTCCCCTCCCCTCTCAAGCCAGGCACCATAAACCCCCACCAGCTGTGCACTGCCTGCAGCACGGCGTGTCCCCAGCAACGACCCTGCGGATGGCGATGGCTGGCCACTGTACAACGACTGGGCTGTCACTCACACTGTCCTCTCCTGCCAGCCTGCTCACATCCTTGGCCATCTGCTGTGAACCTTCCTGGCCAGGGGCAATGTGCATTCCCAGCAAAACGGCCCTGAGCCTGCCTGGGATTTCTGGTTGCTATGATTAACGGTAATGATCTGGTCAACGTGCAAGAGGCAGGGAATCCAGGGCAGCATCTGAGCAGATCTGGCCGGCCCCAGGCTGGTCTCTGCAGCACATGGGCAGGAACTGGAGCCAGCTTTGTTGAGACATGGGGTGTGGTAAAAAGCAGCCTACCGGCCCGATACTGATGGCCTTGGTGAACCTGTCGTCAGCCTTGATGTGGTCATACACCACGGCGAGGGCTCGCTGCCTCAGACTGGTGATGTGTTGGGCTTCATAGAGGTTCAGCACAGCTGGGACAGGAACAGGAGAGACATAGTAAGGAACTCTCACCAGATGCAGGGCAGGGCCCATGCCTAGGGCTAGCCACAGGGAGCTCCAGCCCTCCTCTGTCCTCCCCGGCCAGCCAATGTTCTACATGCCCCAGAACACACCATATCTGGACCAAAAGGGCGGTCACTAACCAGTGATGGCCGTTCTTAAAGTTGTGCTGCTCATATCCATCCCCATATAGGTGTGTATCTGTGCCATCATGCATGGTCGCTGGAAGCTTTTTGCACTTAGCAGACCCTGTGGGGCCAACTAGGGTGCCCCTGGAGTCCCACACGCATGCTGCGGCTTATGAAGCACTGCTGGCCCTATGCCCCCTCAGTCCCTTCTTTTCACTAATGCCAAAAGCGGGGACGGGAGGTGGGTGCAGAATGGATATGAGCAGCACATCTCAAAGAACGACTATTACTGGTAAATAACAGCCCTTTTCTTCTTCTTTGAGTCACTGCTCACATCCATTCCCATATAGGTGGTTTAAAAGCCACTCTTTGGAGGTGGGAAGGAGTTAAAGACGAGCTACCTGTAGCACAGCTCTCCTAAGGTTTGCATCATCTCTTGCCTGCTGCGCAATGGCGTTATGGGACATCAAGATGTTGGGCCAACGACCAGGTTGTTGTCCTGCTGATCCTCTGTACTGGCACCATGGAGTTTTGGGGGAACAAAGGAAAGACAATGATCTGCTTATAATGGAACGGAGAATAGCTTTGGGCAGGAAGGCCAGGTGGGGCCTCAACTGCACCTTATCATTACAGGAGACCATGGAGGGAGACTCTGAGGCCAGTGCCCTGATCTCAGAGACCCTTTTATGTGAGGGGATGGTCACTAAGAGGGACACCATCCACAAGACTATTAGAAACAGGCATACAGTCATGAGTTTGAAAAGGGTCCCTGTTAGTCTGGCAAGGGACTAGGTTAAGGGCTTAAGGAGGTGCTGGGTCATGGCCCTGTGGACAGATCCTTCCCACCCTCTTCAGGCATCTGGACACCATCGGGTGTGAAAAGACTGTCATCACACTCATGGGTTGATGGCTAACAGATGGACCTTTTGCGGGGAGTGGTCCGGGCTAAGCCCTGGCACTCCAGGTCATAAATAGGCCAGGGTCACCTGTAGTGGTGAGGAGCCCAGGTGTATTTATCGGGCCTAGGCCCAATCAGCAAAGCGTTTTCATTTTATCCAGAATATGATCTGTGTTGGTAGTTTTCCACTACTCAGTCAGCAGAATGCACTGGACCTCTGTCAACCTGGCTCGCTCCTCTGCATCTGGTTATGGAGCCACCATGTCAGGTGCAGGGATACCAGGTTCACATGCTGCAATCGGCTGTGAACCTGGGACAGGTAGTTTCAGCAGTGGGGCCATTGGAAGGTTGCACCGCCTACTGCAACAGTATTGGTGCAGCCACAGAGCAGGTAAGCTGATGTCAACCTTCCCAGTCAGATCTTTTATCAGAACCCTGTGCAGCAGGGGTATTGTCAGAAAGGCATACTTCTGGGTCTGTGACCACTGAATGAGAAGGTATTGGAGAGAGTTCTGTCCTGGTCCCTGAAGGGAGTGTTATAGCGGATTCTTTTGTTTCCTCCAGGCACGAAGAGAGCCAGGTGGGTATAAACTCACCTGAGGAAGATCATGAGTCACCAGAGGGTGCCATGACCAACTATGATGTGGCAGGGAGCTTTTGCTGAGGTGATCCTCATCATTTCTCTGCCCTGGAAGGTGTGATGGCACTAAGTAGGAATTGTATCTCACTACCAAGACAACAGAGTCCTGTGGCACTGTTAAAGACTAACAGATTTATTTATTGCATGAGCTTTCGTGGGAGAAAATCCCCCTTCATCAGACGCTGCTGTTACAGCCTGACCTGATCCTATGTCATACACTCCCTTGCATTTAATTTCCTCCCATTCTGTAAGTTTCCCATCTTCAAAGCGTCTGATGAAGTGGGATTTTCTCCCACGAAAGCTCATGCGATAAATAAATCTGTTAGTCTTTAAAAGTGCCACAGGACTTTGTTGTCTTTCTACAATAGACTAACACAGCTACCCCTTTGGTATCTCACTACCAGTTCTCGTAGGCTAATTGCCTATTTGCAGAGGGCTGAAAGAGGGCCCCTCCCTGCCGGTTGATGTAGTAACTGGCCATTGTGTTGCCTCTCAGCCCCTGTTCTACCCCACTCCCCATGTTAGGAAGGGTGACCTTGCAGGCAAGGTATACTGCATGCAGGACCTTCATAAAGAAGTGGAGAGCTGCCTCCACTCTGGACCACCACCATAGTTGTAATGATCTTGAGGGTTCATTAAAGACCACACCATTGAATGAGTGAGAAATAGAACTTTAATAACACAGACAGGAGTGATTCCCAGGTGTGCAGCTGGGAGCAGCCATGTTAGATCACCTGTAGGGCACGTCTCCCAATTCACGCAACACTGACCCATGCTAGAAAGTATCTCTAAAATCACAACCTTCTACAAGCATCTCTCTACATCTTCCCTCTTAAGTAAAACAAATTAACACTTAGATCCATATAAAAGCTATCTAATAATAACGCATGCCCTAAAAGCTAACAACACATAACATCTATCTAAAAAACATGCATAACATCAGTCCATAAACCCAGCATCTGAACTACCTAGAGAGGAGAGGTTATTAGCACATCACTCTCAAGTGAGTCTTTACCACTCACTTCCCTTACACACCCTAGCAGGTCTCTATAGTTATGTCTACACTTACAAAGTTAGGTGGACTTTGTTAAGTCGACTTAACAAGGTTGACTTTAAGTTGACTTAAAATCGACCTTGTTAAGTCGACTTAACAAATTGGCTAAACATTAAGTTGACTTCATGAAGTCAACTTAACAGCAGAGATAGCCATTATATTGGCTTTAAGTTGATTTAATAAAGTCGACTTAAGGAGTCGACTTAAGGGTTAAGTTGACCTTAAAGGAGGTGTTATTAAGTCGACTTAAGCTTTCCTTAAGTTGACTTAAGAAAAGCCCAGTGTGAATGCGGCTTTGTTTAAGTCAACTTAAGCGTCCTTAGGTTGACCTAATTTGCCAGTGTAGCCGCACCCAATGGCTATGTCTACACTAGAAAAGTTAAATTGACTTAATAAGGTCAACTTTAAGTTGACTTAAAGTCAATCTTATTAAGTCGACTTAACAAAGTCAACTTAACTTTTCTAGTGTAGACATAGCCCCTTGTCGACCTCATTAATAAGGTCGACTTAAGCGCTAATCCCCATCCACACTGGCTTTATATCGACTTAAAACAAGGTGTTATTAAGTCGACTTAAGGAAATGCTCAAGTTGACTTAAGACTTAAGTGTGGACGTGGTTTTGCTTAGGTCGACCTAAGCCTCCTTAAGACGACCAAAGTTGCCAGTGTAGTCGCACCCTATGAGTCTTTCTTGACATTTGATTACTCGATTAGATCTTCTCAGTACTGGTCCTTCATTCAAGTCTGAATTTTCTTGTTGGTTGACAGTTTCTTCATCATGCGTTGAGGATATTGGGTCAGTCAGGGGAGACATGCCGGAATCTATCCCAACTTTCACAGAGTGTTGGAACTCTCTAGGATAAGTCATAGATCCCATCAATTACGTCAAAATGTGTCCCCTTGGTCTGTCTGGACCATATAAGACCATGGATGCAGCTGTTCTTTAACGGTACCTCTTTGGCCCCAAGTATTAGAGGTGTTATTCCTCAGGCACACTCTATCACCTGAGTTAAGGGATGGAAGATCATGAGCACTTCTCTCAAAATAATATTTCTGCTTCCACTTCTGATTTTCTTTCATCTTCTGAATGGTAGCATTGTTCTGAGATCGCAGCACGTTATCAGTAATAGGTAAATTAGACCTGATCCTTCTTCCCGTTAACAGATGAGCTGGAGAAAAGCCATTCTCCAGGGCTGCGTCTACACTAGTAAAGTAGGTTGACTTAAGGACGCTGAAGTCGACATACACAAAGCCACATCCACACGGGGATTTTATTAAGTCGACATAAGCGCTTCCTTAAGTCGACTCAATAACAGCTTTAGTCGACTTAACACCACCACCTCTGAAGATTGACTTAAGCCTTAAGTCGACTTCTTAAGTCGACTTAAAGCCAGTGTGGACGGCTATGTCTACTGTTAAGTCAACTCAACAAGCTCGACTTTAAGTCGACTTTGTTAAGTCAACTTAACAGAGTTGACTTAACTTTTTAAGTGTAGACATAGCCCAGGGGTGTACTTCGGTAGACCAGCAGTGCTTTATACATATCAGCCCCACCCTTGAAAATCGCCTCATCTACCACAGTCAGTTCATGTCTGCAGTTCCTATAATCTCTTACACTTAGACAGCCACTGCTTATTATTTCAGGCCACTTTTTAATTATCACTTCTTTAAGGATTCATCTTTCTCTGTCTCTTCTCTTATTTGTTGCAGTCTCCTGTTAACTATGTAATTTGATCTCACAATCATATCGACATAGGCTTGCACCTCTGTCTCCAGTGTCTTCTTGGGTGCCATAGGTGCTACTGCTCTGGAAAGTGTATCTGCTGTGAACATAAATTTGCCAGGCATGGTAGGTCACCAGCAAATTGTATTTCTGCAGTTTTATCATCATTCTTTGAATTGTTAAGGTACAGTCATTTAGCGGTTTGCTAAATAATGCAATCAAGGGCTTGTGATCTGTTTCAACTTCCGCTGTCTGTCCATAAATATATTGATTGAATCTCTCACAAGCAAACAAGATTCCTAAAAATTCCTTTTCCATCTGTGCATATCTAGTCTCTGCCTCAGTCAGTAATCTGGATGCATATGCCACGGGTTGCTAGCAATCCTCATGTTTCTGTAAAATCACTGCATCTCGCCCAGGGTCTCTGATGCTTGCCTCTCTTGCTCTTGGTGTCTGAGCAGGCACAAAGATGACCAACTAGTATTGTCAAATACTAGTTGTGAAGAACAGAGGCCTTTTGATCTGGTCTTGTCCAAAGCATCATCTTCATACATCTTGGTGCAGCCAGGCTATGGCTTGGTTAAATCACAATCTCAGTCATCACAGATATGTAGCTTTCACCTTCTTTCTGGGAAGCTTGGTCTGCCATTAGTATTTTGCTGTCATATAGAAATCTGCATACAGGAAAGATACTTGGGACTTAGGCCTGAGCTTTCAGAAAAATGATCTGTCTTTCCACTTCTTATGGATAGGGGATTTCAGCTCACTATAATGTGCACTACAGATCTCTGATGTTGTCATAACTGCCCATGCAGTAAAGCAATGGGACAGAAAATGGACTAGATAGAAGACATTAAGGTTTGCAATTTCCAGAGGGGTAGCCATGTTAGTCTGTGTACAGCAAAAAACGAGAGTCCTGTGGCACCTTGTAGACTAACAGATTTTCTTCGGCATAGGCTTTCGTGGGCTATAACCCACTGCATCTGACGAAGTGCATTATAGCCCACGAAAGCTTATGCCAAAGAAAATCTGTTAGTCAATAAGGTGCCACAGGACTCTCGTTGTTTTTTATTAAGGTTTGCCTGGCTCTACATATTAAGGATGAGCTAACAAGGGGGTGTGGGATAGACAAGGTGTGTTGTTAAATTTTACCCTCACTGCTCATTATTTTATGCCAGGTGATGAGAACACATGCTACCATAAGAATTTGAATACATACATCTTTGTTAATATGTGTCATAGAGTCTCAATTAACCTGCTTTGGGAAATATTCCAGTCACAATATTTTAAAGTCCACTTCATTGCTGTCAAAATCTGAACTGTGTGCCCCTGTCTTAGAAGCCTGTGGCTATCAGACCTCCACAAATGTGTTGGTATTATCAGTGTTTGAGAAATAAAGGCCAATTCATTACATAGATAACCAAAAATGAGGGTTGTTTTGTACCTTTCCCTTCAATCTGAATTGTTTTAGAAACTCAGGCTGTCAAATCTGCTGCTTCTTGTTTTGTATTTCATTAATTTTCAGTGCTCTAAATATAAGCCAAGTCAATGCATAGTACAGCTATTATATTTACTCTTCTACACTTCTTTAATTCTGATGTAGAATTTGTTTCAAATGTTACTATATATAAATATCAAAGACTTAGGGATACATTAATATGAATGCAATCTTTTATATTTTGGATCTGTTCTTGGGTTTTACTGGAGAAAAAGTATGAAGTAATGAATCTCTGAGTCTGAATTGATTTGGTAAGTAATGGATCAGCAAGGCTAGTGGTACAATACAAATCTGGGAATTCACTGGACTGAGTTGTTAGACTTTTTTGATTGTAGCTTAGTTGCAGCAATACCTTTGTTTGCAATACTGTGCTGTCTTCATTTAATATAGCAATAATGTCTTTCTTCTTATTATTTCATCTTCTAAGATGCAATGGCCAGCCTTTTAGAAGGCTGTTTAAGGTATCCATAGATTGACCCTTTGGTTATACAGTGAAAGAATGCCAGGGGAAGTGGATTTTGTTAGGAGGTGCTGGTTAGCTAGGAAAGTGAGCTGCTTGGGGGAAAAGGAGAGGGGAAGGAAAGCAGGATCGGGCCCGTGGCTGCTGCAGTCAGCAATGGGGGGGTGGAGGGAGCGCCAAAATCACATCTCGCCTAAGGCACCAAAAAACCTTGTGCCGGCCCTGGCTGTGAGCATTGCAGAAACTGCAAGTCCTGACCTAGCGGGGGCATCTGTACCAAGTCCAATGACTCACTGTCCCAAAGCTGGCTCATCCATGCCAAGGCCTCCTGAGGCTACTGATGGGGAGCCCTGCGCGGCTTACCTGTTCCTCCGGAACTCTGAGTTAGGTTGGAGGTGGAGACATTGGCAATGCCAACCAGGCTCAGGCCGCCTCAAATGCCTCAGGCATCAACGGTGTTGATGGCACCGGAAACCTTTGTCCTGTGTGGCTTGGGCAGCCTTGCCACCAACCCCCCTCGTCCCACTACACAATACACATGCCCCTGGGCCGTCACAAAAATGCGGCAGGATCTCTAAAGGAGCCAGCGATTTTATATTTTTGTCACCAGAGGGAGTACCTCTACTGTATTTTGCCTAGGTTGCCTAGGTCCACAGCCAAATGCTCAGGAGGAGCGCCCTCTAGTGACTAAAAATAAAATCAGCCAGCTCCTAAGTAAAAAAGCCACACAGCAGGCTCCTAGGCTCTAGCCTGCAACTTTTAGTTGCCATGGTGACCTGGTGCCCGGATCTGTCGAGCCCTGAAGTAAGTCCCTTCCAAAATTCAAAACACTTTAACTACACAGAACCACTAATGACTCAAATATACAAAACTACTGAGTGAAAGAAAAAAAAGTTAGAAAGGGCAGGGAAGCCAGCAGAGCTAGCAAGTTCCAGTGACCATCAAGAGCTTAGGGCCAGTAGTGCAGCATGCGTGCAGGGCTCCAGGGGTCTGCTGAGGGCAAAAAAGCATCTGGTGACTGTGCATAGAGGCGCACGAACACTTCTATGGGAATGGATATGAGCAGCGACTTGAAGAAGAACCCTGATTATTTTGCTGATGCTCAGCCCTGGCCGTTAGAAAGAGAAGGTGGGAAGTTGCTGGCGGGTGACAGAACTGGAAGGGTTAAACAAGATTCACTCGGTGCCCTAGCGTGCAGCACGTGCCACAGTCAGAGCTTCCACTGACCCTCTCTTAGATGGAGCTTCTGGATTTATTTGAAGAGCTGTTTGGCTTTGATGACACCAGGCAGCCAGGACAGCTCTGGATTCCACCACTTCCAGTGGTAACCAAGGAGCCCGGCGCCTTTTCCATGCGCTGGATGCACTTGGCTGTTGATTGCTCGTGGCTGATGTGAGCGAGCCGACGAGCAGCACACAGCTCTGCCCTATAGCTCTCGTGCCCATTTGGCTGGACAGGACTAGGAAACTTTGCTGAGGCCAGATGGACACTACTTTGCCAGACACATGCCTTTCCTCTGGATTATTCATTTGTCTGGCTTCTGGTCCCTGGGCTGTCTGGCGGGCGGGGCTGGAAGCCCAGCATCTGCTATATGGCAGGGGGCAGCTCTCAGCTCTACCAGTCACTCATGTTAATGGGGACCAAAAACTGCAGGTCAGCAATTCCCACATCCTCAGACAGCCTCCGCCAGCGCCCCACTCACCATAGGCAACCCTGAACAGCCAGCTGTGCGGTGTGTAGAGATCACAGGCAGCCACGTTGTTTCTTTGGGCCAGCCAGTCAATGGTCGAGTATTCCTGGATGTACAGCTCCTAGTACAGGCAAGAGATCAGCTGCCAGGTCACTAGTGGCATCATAGGGGCAGACCCATAAGCGAGCTGGAAATGCCAGCATGGATGTGCTGGCAGTGGGAAGGGGGCTCATTCACACAGCATGGAGAGCACAGGGTGGGAGAGCTGCCTGGCCCGCTCTTCTCTCCACGTTTCACAATGGCCACTGGCACAGAGCTCAGGTGGGAGCTGCTCCAGTGCCCTTTAGTGGGGGAGACTTAACAAGAGGGGGAAACGGTGAGAAAGTGCCTCTAGAAAGGGGCACGGGAGCCTGGGGCACACCCAGCCCAGAGAAGGGCACTGGGCCCCTGCTCACTCAGCAGGGAAGGCTAAAGGTTCAAATCAATTCCAGCTGGCCTGTGTGAAGGACTCCCCTACCCCATCCAAAGCAACTCTGTGAGGGCCCACGGAGTGGGAAGGACACCGCCCCACGAGCCGTTTCTTCCCCTGGGGTTCAGGTGAGGCAGATGCCCAGACTGAGACAGTGTGTCTGATTGGAAGAGGGCACAGCTCAGCACTCTCAACTCAGAGTCCGAGGTGGCCTCCCAGAAATCTCATCCTGGGAAAAGTGCAGGCCTTCGGCACTGTGAATAAGTGTGTGTTAAGGGCCTTGCTGGGTCATTCACAGGGACAGTCTACTTCCTCCACCACTCCTCTGCTTTCCTTCCTACCCTCCCTCCCAGCTATCTCCTTCCTTCCTTCCTTCCTTCCCCAAAGAGTCCTGATTCCTCACTCCACCCCCTTTCTTAAGCCCAGGGGTTAGTAATGGAAGAGAGGGAAGGCCGTGCCTTATGTTGTCTGTTAGTGGCCAGGGCATCCATGGAGGACATGGATATTCCTGCCTCAAAGTATCAGAAATGACACTGGCAGGTCACTTGGCCACAGGTTGAAGAACCTTCCTGGGGAGAAAATACCAGGGAGCAAAGACAGAGAAAGACTGAAGAAGAATCAGTGGTGGGAAGATGAAGCCAAGCATGCTGAAAATAGCCATGAGGCCCAGATTGTGAACAGCGAGGGTGATCTGGAATGAACTGGAAGATTCTCCATCTTTGGATGCCTTCAAATCCTGACTGGCTACCTTTCTGCAGGCCACACTTTAGTGCAGCCTGTCCAGGGTAACCATGTGACACTTCCTGGCCTATGGTTCACAGGAGGTCCAACTGGATGACCTAATGGCCCCTTGGTCTGCTTTGAGCAGGGGGTTGGACTAGATGACTTCCCGAGGTCCCTTCCAGCCCTCATCTCCCAGGATTCTTGATGTAGTCCTCCAGACAGCAGGCCCTGGCTCCCCATACCGCATGTTCAGAAGACTAAAATCCTACCTGTGCAGGTAGAACCTCTTCATCTGCTAATGGGAGCTGGGATGCTGTGTGGAGGGAAGATGCCAGTGGCCACATACTGACATCAAGGGACACAACTCAGCATGGGTCAGTCACTACCTCAGTCCTAAGCAAAGGGGAAGCCTGGAAGGGCCATGTGGCTCATCTAAGCAGCACCACAGTGAAGCAGAAACTCAGCCCCCGCAATGCCAGCACAGAAGCATGAGCTGTGGCAGAGAAGGCATAAGACGGCTCAGAGGGAACTGGACAGGCCAGCAGCTGCTGAGAAAAACAGGAGGGGAAATGCTGTAAGTCTCGGAGAACAGGAAGCTGGTGGGAGTCACTGGCCCTGTTTGAGCTGCAGGGAGCAACCAGAGCCATCAGAGAAGATAATGAACTGTGTGGTACGTTTACTAAAGCCTTCATGACAGAAAATGAGGGGAGGTTCTCACCCAGAGCTCCTCTTTAGTACCAGAGACAAGGCAGGCTCAGGGGCTGAAGTGTCAGACGGGATTGCTGGGACATGGGCCACGGCCATTGCAGTTAGTGCCCAGGCAGAGAGGCTAGACCCAGAAGCTCTTGTGGGATGGGGAACAAGGGGCTGACATGGGGATCAACTCACAATGACCCCATGGGGGTCTGCAACAAAGCTCTGCTGTAGTCTGCAAGGACTGGGATTTGCACCCAGTGAGAAGATTCGGCTGCAGGCAGCTGGAGACCTCTGGGTCATGGCGTTGTGTCCAGACCACTTTCACAGGGATGAGGAGCGGGACGGGTGCTCGGGGATTCATTTACCTGTCTGAGGCTCTGGACCAGCTCATCCTCCTGGGCCGTCAGTCGTGTGGCGTAGCAGTAGCTCATCGGTAGGTAGATCTGGCGGCAGTGACACCAGAGTGTGGAGGGGTGGCAGGGCATCCATGTGGGGAGCAGCCTGTCACACAATGGATGGTGCTGTCAGCAATGTGCAGGATAGGGGAGGGGCAGGGACAGGCCTGGACTTGGGGACATGGGCACAGCTAGAAATGATGTTGGGACAGTCAGAGGGGCAATGTGCCCAGGAGACATTTGGAGGGCAGGATAGCGGCTCAGAATTAGACACGCCTTACAGGACAAGGCACAGACCCCAGTGATCGCTGCTTCGCACTCCTAGAGGCCTGGTTTGGAGCCAGCAGACAGCCTCCTCCAGCCTAAGGAAGGTGTTCTGGGTTGTTCGGTGACAGACTGCACTTTATTCTCTGCAGTTAGCCTTAGCAGGGTTCAGAGGGAAGCGCAGGGAAATAAATAGCCCTTTTTCAGGGAACATGCCAGAAAGCAACACTGCCCCCTATTTCCATGTTATCAGTTAGCTGGCTCCACCCTCACCTCAGGAATTGCCCCCCTGCTCCAGTCACCTGGCTACCCCGTTAGCTTGGGTACCAGCGGTCCCTGGGCTTGAGCAGTCACAGGGCTGATGCTGATCTAACTTACGTCACTCAGGGGCATGAAAGACACCCTGCTGAGCGACAAAAGTGCAGTGACATAACCTCCATACACATCAGTGTTATGTGGGCAAGAAATGCTCTCCGGCCAACACAGCTTCCACCTCTCATGGAGGGGCAGTAACTACAGCTCCCATTGGCGCACAGCGTCTTCACCAGACGCACTATGGTGGTATTGGTGTAGACCTGCCCGGAGGCACTGCCAGTTCCAGAATGTGGACACTCATGGTACTGCAAATGGGGAGGAACCATGTCAGGACCTTGCACAGGTCCAGCCCTGGACAGAAGGACTCAGGGAGAGAGCGACAGGACTGGAGGTCTAGCAGGTGGTCAAAGCTTGGATGGGGCGGAGGGTCACAAACAGAACATCTCTGTCCCCCCACCCATGCTCCAGCCCCACTCCCTTTCCTGCTGCCTGTCCCCTCTCTTCCAGGTCGTGGCAGGAAAGGTGCCTGGTTTCTGCTCCCAAAGCCTGCTGGCCCTGGCTGAGCAGAAGGGGCCCTGGTGCAGGTCTGGTGCGTGCTATTGCCAGGGGACAGGGCTGTGGTGTGGGACTGATATCAATACGCACGGCAGATACAGACCAGCACGTACCAGAGCTCAGGGAGAAGTGTGTTTATTCCCTCCCAGCTGTACACGTTCAGAATAGCCAGCCAAAATTTCCCCCAAGATGGGATTCCCACAGCACCACCTGGGGAGACAAACACAGATCTGTGGTCTGATGGCAGGAAGAGGGGGTCAGGGACATGGATCTTGCCACGTGACAGGCTCCTGAACCCTGGCCTGGGGTGTGAGACCTGGCAGGGAGAGTGGGGAGAGGGCTGCAGTGCTTCCATATTCCTCTGTAAGCAGGTGACATCGCAGAGAAGCCAGAGAGAGTGAAATCCTCCATCCACTGCACAGTAGGCAGGCCAGGGGGCCCTGGAGAGCTGCAGTCTGGTGCTGTTGGCACACAAGGGGCACATCACACTGGAGGACACAGTCACACAAATAGCACCTTGGAAAGGCCCATTTTCTGTGCAAGGTGCAGCTGGGACCACTGAGCATTGTGTCACACGGCCACATAGTGAAGCTCAGCCGTGCGATGGGGCTGGAGGCTGTGCTTTAACCGCAACCAGCTCAAAGCAAAGTTATTGCTGAGACACGCCTGGAAGTTTACAGGGCTCGTGTGTGCTGTCTTCCCCCAAACGGAGGGGTCTGCAACCCACAAAAAAGCAGGGGCTTCACCCCAGAGGTAAGTGTAGCAGGGAGCTGGCACAGCAGGATATGGCGCGGGATGCTACCTGCCAGGCTGGTGACGTTAGGGGAGGCACGGCAGAAACTAACGAGCAATCTGCAGGTGTTGCAGTGCAGCTAGGATACACCATGGCAAAGGTGCGCACCACTCTAGCTGTACATCCCCTCGCCCACCGCTCACCCCTTCGGAGCTGAGGTGCCCCTCTCTACAGCCCCAGAGCTGTTCAGGAGAAGGGCAGGATGCCAGAGACTCCAGCCACGTGCTGACCTTTGCTGTGAAGATTGATACGAGCCCGCACGAGGTCAGGATCATCTGGTCCAACCCCCAGGATCCTCAGGGCCGTGTAGTTGAGCGCAGTGCCAAAGACCGTTGATTTGCCTTCCACATGCCTGCCATGTGCACAGAGCAGGGGGGTGAGGTATGGGGGAGTGCTCGTGCCATCCACCTAGGCTGGTTTTATTGGGGAGAACCTAAGCAGGAGGTTAAATCTACCTGGGCAAGAGCAAGGCAAACTAGCCATAAAGCAATGACTACTGCTTTTTTTGTGATGGTACACAGGAGTAAGGAGTACTGGCACCTTTTTGCAAGCCCCACTGCCCAGCTGGAGGGTGGGGTCAGCAGGGGAAAGGAGCATGTCACTGGAAGAAGAGGAGTGGCACAGAAAGAAAGATGCATCTCAGGGTGCTGAAGGAATTGGCCATTATTTCTACAAACTCATGGCAATTGAGGGAGGTCCCAGATGTTTGGAAAAAGGCAAATCTCGTGTCCATCTTCTAAAAGGGGAAGGAGGAGGATCCAGGAAACAACACACCAGTCAGCCTCACCTCAGTCCCCAGAAAAATAATGGAGCAGGTCCTCAAGAAATCCTTTTTGAGGTACTTGGTGTAGGAGAGTAAAGATAGAGCTGGACACTAGGCCTTTGCCTGAGCCACGGGTGTTATGGTAATGGTGACATGGGCAAGCACACAGGCTTTGGCTATGTCTACACTTGTTAATTTAGGTTAACTTTAGCTAAGTCGACTTAACAAAGTTGACTTTAAGTTGACTTTGTTAAGTCGACTTAGCATGTCCACACCTACATTTTAAGTCGACTTAGGGGGGAACTTACAAAGTCGACCCAGAGCACCCATACTGGATGCCTAGGTCAACTTCTAGGGGCTAGGTGGACCTGGGAGAGGTCCACAGGGGAGGGGGGCACCCCTTGCCAAGTGCCAGGGGGCT
>ML685946.1:1017717-1029049 GCA_007922175.1 Pelusios castaneus | reverse complement strand
TTAATTTACTCCACGTCAACACTGGGCTTTCCTTAATTCGACTTAAGCTGAATTAAGGAAAAGTTAGTTCAAATTAATAACACCTCGTTTTAATTTGAACTAGCGCTTAAGTGGAGACGTGGAGTAGTGCCTACGTGGACCTTTTTAAGTCGATTTAATAAGGTGGAAAAGGTCCACATCTACACTTGAAAAGTTAAGTCCACTTCTGTTAAATCAACTTAATAAGGTCCACTTTAAGTCGACTTAAAGTCGACCTTATTAAGTCGACTTTATAAAGTTGACTTAACTTTTCAGGTGTAGACATAGCCCTAGAGGGCAGGAACAGGATATAGACTGTGTGACATTGTCCGGATTAGGGGACAATTTATGATACCATTTTATATTAATATTTCATAATTGCAATAATCCATAGGAGCTATGCCATGTTTGATATGAATAGAAACGTTGTAATTTGCTGGGAATGATTATATGTTTTTTTGTGGGAATTGTATGTGTATTAGAAGTTATAAATAAGTTTGTTAAATCTGTGATTAACCTTCTGTGAGTCTGAGAAACTCCCTAGACAAGATGTCTATTGGTATCGTCTCCTTAATGGCTCATTAAGGAAGCTCCCAGGTATAGTGGGCCCAGGAAGAAACCTTTTGAGTTACTAGGACTTGCCCATGTAATTCAACTGCATTTTTATTTGCAAGAACTCCACACACCTTTGGGAAGGCGTAATAAAGGAAGTAATAAAAGGCAGCAGCTCCAACTTCATTTGGTCTTTAGTCTTCAGCCAACAGCCATTGCCCTTCTCTGGATCTATTCCTCTGTGTCTGCATAAAGGACTGAGACCCACCCAAGGAGCTGGGTGTCTACCAGAGGAACAAACCTGCAAACGCCAGAGGAACGAGCCTGCAAACTACTTTACATGGACTCTAAATCATTTGTATGTGTGTGATTCACTTTGTCCCTTTAACATCTCTCATATTTTGTTTCTTTTCTTTTTATATTAAACTTTTAGGCTATGTCTACGCTTACAAAGCTAAGTCGATTCTATTAACTCAACTTAACAAGGTCAACTTAAGTCAATTTAGAGAGTCTACACTAGACTCTTAAGTGGACTTAGAGTGGACCTTGTTAAGTCGACTTAGAGAGTCTATGAGAGTCTTAAGTCGACTGGCTAGGTCGAAGGAGAGCAGGGAGCTGCAAGCCGCAGCTCCCTTGTCCCAGGGAGCCATGGCTCCCTGCTTGCCACAGCTCCCTCTGGGACAAGGGAGCGACGTGAGGCTTCCCAGCGATAAGGGAGCCCCAGCCCTAGGTGGACTTAGGGAATTAAGTCGATTTAGGGCATCCACACCGGTTTTAAGTTGACTTAATGAATCGAGTCGACCTAAAGAGTGGTAGTTATTAAGTCGACTTAATGAAAGCCAGGTGTGGACATGGCTTTGTTTAAGTTGCCAGTGTAGGTGCATCCTTAGTTAGTTATTAAAGAATTGGTTAGCAGTGTGGTATCTTGGGTAAGATCCAAACCTATATTGTTGTGTGTAATGTGGCTGACCCTTTGGGGTCAGGAGAAACTATCTCCTTAAAAGGCTGTGGGGCTAGGTGGGAGCCAGAGGAGCTGATGTGCAATAAAGGGGGCTGTTTCTATTGTGTCATGCTTCATGATAACCGGTGTGGGGAATCAGAAGCTTGAGGTGTGGCTGACTGGGAGCCTAGTTTAAGTATCACCCGTCAGCGGTTTTTTTTGGAGAGTTTGGCTCTCAGTTTTGCAGCTTGCCCTGACTTTTGCAAATTCAGGAGGTTAACCCAGGAGGCCCCCATCACAGAGTGACCTAGACAAATTAGTGGATTGGGTCAAAAGAAATCTGATGAGGTTCAACAAGCACAAGTGCAGAGTCCTGCATTTAGGATGAAAGAATCCCATGTGCTGCTATAAACTGGGCACCAACTGGCTAGGCAGCAATTCTGCAGAAAAGGACCTGGGGGTTACAGTGGACAAAAAGCTGGACATGAGTCAACAACGTGCCCTTAATGCCACAAAAGCTAACAGCATGTTGGGCTGCATTAGTAGGAGGACTGCCAGCAGACCAAGGGAAATGATTAATCCTCTCTATTTGGCACTGGTGGGGCCACATTTGGAGCATTGTGTCCAGGTTTGGTCCCCTCACTACAGAAAAGATGTGGATGAATTGGAGAGGAGTACAGAAAACGAGAACAAAAATGATGAGGGGGATGGAGCACATGGCTTATGAGGAGAGGCTGAGGAAACTAGTCTTGTTTATTCTACAGCAGAGAAGAAGGAAGGGGGGATTTGATAACAGCCATTAACTACCTGAAGAGAGGTGACAGGGAGGATGGAGCCAGGCTGTTCTCAGTGGTGGCGGAAGACAGAACTAAGAGCAATGGTCTCAAGCTGCTGTGGGGAAGGTTTTTTTCCCTAGCAGGCTGGTAAAGGACTGGAATGGGTTCTGAGCCAGGCCTCCTGGGATAACCTCCTGAATATACAAAAATCAAGGTAAGCTGTAAAACTGAGAGCCGAACTCTCTAAACCCTCATCTGTGGTACTTAAACCAGATTCCTGATCAGTAACAAACCATTTTTCTGATTCCCCACACCGGTTATCAAGAAACATAACAAAGCATAAACAGCCCCCTTTATTGCACATCAGATCCACTGGTTCCCAACCATCCATACAGTCTTTTAAAGAAAGAGGTTCTCCTGACCCCCAAGGGCCAACCACATTACACAGAACAATATAGGTTTGGATCTTACTCAAAATACCACACTGCTAACCAGTCCTTTAGTAACTAACTAAAAGTTTAACAATAAAAAGAAAAGAAATACAATATGAGAGATGTTAAAGGGTCAAAGTGAATCACATACATACACATGATTAGGAGTCCATGTAAAGCAAGTCCTTGGAAGAATTTGGAGGTTGTTCAGTTCCTCTGGAAAACACCCAACACCCGGGTGGACCACAGCCCTTTGTCTATTAGCAGATGAATAGTTCCAGAGATAGGTGTTGACTGGAGACTGGAGACTGAAGACAAAATGGATTTGGTGCTTCTGCCTTTTATCAACTCTGTTTTTCACTGTGCTATGTGGAGTCTTTACCAATCAAAATGGAATTGAGTCACATGGCCAGTCACCTAGTAGATTTCACCCTGGTCCCAATGTCCCTGTGTGATACCTTAAGGGGCCAGTAAGGAGAGAATGGTTGCAGATGCGCTGTCTGGGAAGTTCCCTAGAATCACACAGGTTGAAATCCAGATATAACAAACACATTCATATCTTCTAATACAGATACAATTCCCATACATAAACCATATTGTGACACTGTCCAGATTTAGGGGACCATTTATGATACTATTTTATATTAATATTTCATAACTGTAATAATCCATAGGAGCTATGCTATGTTTGGTACCAATAGAAAGGTTGTAATTTGCTGGGAATGATTATATGGTTTATGTGTAGGAATTGCTTCTGTATTAAAAGTTAGGAATATTGTTGTTATATCTGTATTTCAAGCTGTGTGACTCTGGGAAACTCCCCAGACTGGAAGTCTACAGCCATTGTCTCCATAATGGCCCATTAAGGAAGCTCTCAGGTACAATGGGCCCAGGGAGAAACCTGTTGAGTCACTAGGACCTGCCCATGTGACTTTACTCCATTTTGTTTGGAAAGAACTCCACATACATAGAGAAGGCCAGAGGTGATAAAAGGCAGCAGCCCCAACTCCATCTTGTCTTCAGTCTCTAGTCTACACTACAGCCAACACCCATCTCTGGATCTAGTCCTCTGTGACTGAACAAAGGACTGAGACCCACCCAGGAGTTGGGCATCTACCAGAAGAACAAGCCTGCAAACTCCAGAGGAACGAGCCTGTAAACTGCTTTATATAGACTCTAAATCATTAGTATGTATGTGGCTCACTTTGACACTTTAACATCTCTCATATTCAGTTTCTTTCCTTTTTATATTAAATCTTTAGTTGTTGTAACTAAAGGATTAGCTATCAGTGTGGTATTTTGGGTAAAATCCAAACCTTTATTGTTCTGTTTAATGTGGCTGGCCGTTTGGGGTCAGGAGAACCTATTTTTTTAAGAGACTGTGTGGCTAGGTGGGAGCAAGAGGAGCTGATGGGCAATAAAGGGGGCTTACTTCTATTGTGTCATGCTTCATGATAGCCGGTGTGACTGATTGGGATCCTGGTTTAAGTAACACCCATCAGCATTTTTTGGGAGAGTTTGGTTCAGTTTTGCAGTTTGCCCTGATTTTTGTGAATTCAGTAAGTTATCTCAGGAAGCTCTGGTCACACATATAATCATTCCTAGTAGGTTACAACCTTTCTATTGAAACCAAACATGGCATAGCTCCTATGGATTATTGCAATTATAAAATAGTAATATGAAAACCAATCATAAATGACCCTCTAAATCTGGATAGTGCCACATGGGTTACCTAAGGAGATCAAAGAATCTTCATCCTTAGAGGTTTCCAAGATGTGGTTTGACAAAGCCCTCGCTGGGATGATTCACTGCCAAGTTCGTGTGGGGGTAAACACACAGACAGACAGATAGCATCCAACGTCCCCTGGTCTCTCCATTACTAAATACCAGCCATGTCTAGAATGTACAACTAGCCCAATGGAATTGGAATGAGGAGAAAGTTGCTTCTTTGCTACTCACAAGCCCCAGCCTCCGTCCGGGAGCTGCACTGAGCGTAGGTAACGCACCATCTCCTTCCTGTATCCTTCTGCCAGTGGGATCTTGGCAATGTGGCAGGTGATCAAGAGACCTGTTGAACAAGAGAGCCCACCCTTTAGGCCAAACAGCCCTGTTTCAGTAGCAGGGACACTCTAGGCCAGAGGTGGGCAAACTACGACCCATGCGCTGGATATGGCCCATGAGCACCTGTCCTCCAACCCGCTGCCAGATCAGAGCCGTTCCTCCCCCCAGATTCAGCGGTGAGGCCACATCACTCTCGCCACTCCCCTGTTCTCCCAGCTGCAGCTGAGCTGAAAGCGAGGAGCAGTGGCAGCTTGTGCCGGGGCTGGAGTGCTGTTACTGCTCCCTCACCCTCCCAGCTCCAGCTGAAGCTGGGCGGGAGGCAGAATGGTGGCAGCGCTCTGATCTGGACACAAGCCACTGTTAGACCTGGAAGGGAGAGGGAGAGCGGCAGTGGTGCTCTGGATGTGGTGCGAGCTGAAGCTGGGAGGGATGGGGAGTGGAGCCCAGCTTCACTTCTTTTTCAGGGGTTGGGGGGTGGTCTACTAACCTTCCAGGCTCTGCCCCTCCACTCCTCCTTCCCTCTGTGGCCCACTATGAGGCGCCATACATATAATGTGACCCTGTGGCCAAAAATGTTGCCCACCCCTGCTCTAGGTGGTTTAGAGGTGTGCATGCCCTCATCACAGTCAGCTCAGATCTTTAGAATCACTTTAGATAGATGTCCCAAGTAAACTCTAACAGGGAGCAGCGACAGCACAAAGTTAAAGGATGCAAGGTTCTTGTCTGCTGGAACATAGAGGAGGCATCAGGGACGATCCGGACAGAATGCACTTCGGATTGTAACCACCAAATGACTCTCCCTAGTGTCCCTGCTTTAACCCCGGCCAAGGAACAGGCTCTTGGGGTCAGAACTGCAACAAGGGATACCCCCATTTAGCAAAGCCAGATGGGTGATTTCATTGGCTGTGCAGCTCTTGGTGCTTCACAGTAGAGGCCAGCTTATAATTAAAGGCGTGTTAATTGGCAAGGCAGCCGGGGCACTACCTAGGTCAGTCTCTTAGGAAATTAAAGTGTAATAAAGTTCAGCATTTACGCCATTGAGGTGTGGCGAGATGCTGCCCTGCACTGCCTGGGCCTGGGACAGCCCCTGAACCTCAATCATCCACAGGCCACTCACCAAAGAGCAAGAGCCATGGACCCTGCAGACCCCTGACCATGCTCCTGGACCCTGCCAGCATCCACCATCCCTTCCCTACACAGCTAACTCTGGGGAGATACTGTTGTTCAGAGCTCATGGTGCAGCCATTTCATCCACCATACCTGGCAGCAGGAAGAGGGGGCCCCCAAAGTCACTGGCCCAGTGCCCATCCTCTGCCTGCAGGCTGGAGTAAAACCTCATCCCATTCAGTGCTGCCTCCTGGGCTGTGCAGGCCTGGGGCCAGGTCTTGAAGAACTTACTCTGCAAAGAAAGGAAGAGGGGTCGGGACAGACACAAGTTAAAAGAGCAGTGCTCCAGCTCATGCTCAAGGAATGGCCAAGGCCAAGAGCAGGCTCTTGGCACCATCCTGCCCAGTGTAGAAAGGATGGGGAGGAACTGAGTGTCTTGGACTGTGTGATCTGGGGGCATGGCAGTCCTACATGCACTCAGGGACCTGTACCTCCCCATGGCCTGCACAGCACTGGGCTCTGACAGCAATGCTTAGCAGCAACACCAGCAATAGACACATTATGGAGCATACGCAGGGCTGAAGGCAGTGTGGAAGGGGAGCAGAGTGGCCGTGTGGGTACAGGCAGAATGATTGTTGCCTTGAAGCACTGTCTGGGTCATTCAGTGCCTGGTTCGCAGAGGGACCAGGCCTGTCTAGACTACTGGGGGTCAGCAGGGACAGAGCAGGACGAAGACCCATCCCACCGCTTTTATTGGGGCCAGATTCCATTACTCCAGGCACGGAAGGGCCAGCGGATCTAGTCCAAGATGCCCCTTTGCAGGGGCTGGTGATACCTCTCCTCTTCCTCAGTAGCTAATACAACTGGGCTGCCATGGGAGTCTTGTCTGCCACCTCCAGATGCAGGTAGTACCTCTGCCTGCATGGCTGGGATTAGCAAGCACATTCCCAGATGGTTGCTGAAAAGAAGCCTTACTGTGGAGGCAGACACTCAGCATTTGAGGGGCAGGAGATCATGGCAGCAGTAGGGAATACAGCCAGTCATAGCGAGCTGGTGTCAGGGTGAGATTTGTGCCCCCTTCCCAGGCGTGCAAACATTGCACTATGAGCGAGTATCAGCCACCTACCGTGTCCAGCCCAAGGCAATGAGCCTCCAGCCCATTCTGCTCTCGCTCACATTCCTCACCAGCTTCCAGATAGCGCCATGTCTGCCGCCCCTCTTTGCTGGTCAGTCGCCAGCGGGTCAGGTCAGTGGCAGGTTCTGTTTTATACGGGCCGCCCCTTCTCCGCAAACACCTGGAGAGGTCACAGGGACCCAGACATATCACTGGTGCCGGCTTGGAGCACCAGGCTGTCCGGGCACTGGGACACACCAGGACAGCGCAGACGCCTGCTGCAGTGTTGGCAGCAGATGCGGGAACCCAGCGAGCTCTGCACTCAGCCCTGGGGAGCTGCTCGTTGCCAGTATTTAGACTGGCAAAATAACAAGACAAAGGGGTGAGCAAAGTCCTCAGAGCCACCGCTGGGCTAATGCCATCTAGCTTGGCTTTGGCCACTCCACACCCGGCTGTCAGGGCAGGTACCTGAAGACCCACAGTGGGGCTGTGGTGTATTGGCTTACCTTTCGCAGGAATTGGGTTGCCATAGTAATAGATGGGGGTGGGGGAGCATTGCTTTAGATGTAGGGAAAACCTACTAGACTGGCTGTTAGTTCTAATCTAATAAAGCCACACTCTATTTGAGCTCCTCTTGTGTGTCTGTTTATAATGTCTTTTGGACGTAAAGACCCATAATAATAGTAGAACTGTCCCGTGGGGCTGCATTAACCCCTTAGTGGCCAAGACAATGAGGGGTCTACACCCCATAGCAGATCCCCAAATCCTGCCAGCCCCTGGGACATGGAACGGCCTAAGTTCTGCTGCCAAGTCCATCACCTTCCCCGGATGATCAGATCCTGAAGGAGGACTGACCACAGACTGCCTCCTTCCCTCTTGAGGGGCTGGTTCTTCTGGGGCCTCTCTCCAAGTGGCTGTGTCTGAAACTTCTGGGAGGACTGACCATCCCATTGCTGCCCACCCACATCCTGGGCACATCCCAGGCAGGAGATGAGCTGCATAACATGCTCTCAGGTGAGCTCTTGGGCCTTTGCTGTGCTGGACACCGAACTGGCCTTTCTACCCCGTTTGCTGAGAACTTACATCTGTCTGTCTGTCACTTGCCCCCTCCCATAAGCAGGATTCAGTGAGAATAGATCACACGTCATGCACAGTACTCACGTCCCTTCCGTCATCCTCTCTGACTTCCAAGCAGGGGTCTCTGGGCTGAGGGGCTCTGGGTGCTCCTAGGAACACTAGAGAAGAGAAAAGAGAGTCTCTGGAGCAGGAATTTTTGTACCTCTCCCTGCACACAGCCACATCCACTTCCTCTTGTGCGCCTCCAGGCTTCACATGTCATTGAAAAACAATAACCCGATGATTTACAGCTCTTCACAGAATCTAAGACATCTCTCAGCCTGGCACACAAGCATTGGTTGGCCAATTCCCAGAACTGTGGGCCCTGACATTGCACCCATATATGCTGAGACAGTACAAGTGCATACACAGGCCTCAGGGGGAGTACAAACTAGGAGAGCTATATACCTGAATTTTGCCATACAAGAGCTGCCAGTGCCCAGGCCTGTGTTTTGGCAATGCCTCCCTCTTGAGTCCTAACCACTAGGGCAGCCTGAAAAGGGACTGTTGATCTGGCAGAGTGTGTGGGGTTCTGTGCTCATCTCCCAGAGCAGTCCATAAATGCCAGCTAAACACGATTTGGACTCTGTGAGTCAAGCTGAGTTCCAACCCAGCACCTCTCCAGACCCAGCCCAGTGGGGCTATGACATACACCCCAACCATTCACTCACCCCAAGCCTCCTAACAAGGGCTTGGCCACAGATCCCTCATGGCTGTGTATGAAGTGCAACCTTGATGCCTCCGCAGACCAAATCCCCCCTCCATCCCATCACAATGGACTTGCACAGAGTAAGACTTTCTTTTACAGTAAGACTTTTCACAGTAAGGCCTTTTTTTATGACCCTTACTCCAAAAATAGATGAACTTTGTTCGAATGTGTAGGCCCAAAATTTCCATTAAAACTTTAGAAATGTCATTTTCAGATAAGTTGTGTGCATAATAATTATGTGTCGATTTTGTAGAAATAAATGCATGTTATAGTTGTAAAATTGTATTTAACTCAGTTTCCTGAATTGTTTTCACAGAAATGCATAGGCCACAGATATTACAAATATTACAGCCAGCATATACTGGCTTTTTCAAGAAAGTTTTCATCAGATGTTCTGCCTAAAGTAATTAATACCTTTAGGTGTTCTCCAGTCCACTAAAGGTTGAGAAACACTAGTCTAGGGGTAGGCAACACAAGGGGAACCAGGCTCGAAGGGTTGTAGTTAATGACGAAGGGGTAAATAAAATGTTTGAAATAAAATGTCTCCGATATTTCGGGTGTGGATTCATTTGTCACTAATCTTCTAGGCTATGTCTACACTTGAAAGGTTAGGTAGACTTTTTGAAATTGACTTAATAAAGTCGACTTTAAGTCGACTTAAAGTGGACCTTATTAAGTCGACTTAACAAAAGTTGACAACTTTTCAAGTGTAGACGTGGCCCCTTTTTGGCCTCATTAAGTCGCCTTAACATTTTAAGTTGACTTAAGGAGGTCCAACTAGGCACTACTCCATGTCTCCACTGGCTTAAGTTGACTTAATAAAGTTGACTTAAGCCCTAGTTAGAATTAAAACGAGGTGTTATTAATTTGAATTAACTTTTCCTTTATTTGACTTAAGGAGCAGCTTAAGTTGAATTAAGGAAAGCCTAATGTAGACCCGGAGTAAATGAAGTCGACTTAAGGCTCCTTAAGTCGACTTAATTTCTAAGTGTAGGTGCACCGCTAGACTATTCTGAATTTTTTTCAGAATCTCATAAAATCTTCCAGACTTTCAGAGAAAGACATTTTCCTCGAACGTCCCAGAATGATGTCAGCAAGGTCCTGGCAGGTACATAATAAGGGTCAGGGCATCACCCGTCAGTCAGTGAGCTATAAGAATGAACTGAAGTGAAGCGAGAGCCAAGCTGTAATATCGTGAATCTTGTTTTGTTGTGTAATTGTGAAAGTGTTCTTCTGTCTAAAGACTTGAAGAGCATAAGTAGAGACGCATAAAGGACATATTTAATGAAATCCCAGAAATAGCTATCAATCCCCTAGCTACTCAACAGTATAAAAGAAATATTGTTACTATTTTTGCCATGCTTAACATATCATGTTTGATGACTCTCTGAAAGTGCGGAACACAGACTTTTGCTCTTCCTAGCACTGTCTGTTTTCTTCTGTAGAAAATAAAAGATGCCCCCCCAAAGAAGACTTCAGGTCCTCACTATAAATAACAAAAAGCTAAGCTGCAATCTAGTTTGCAGCAAGAGGAAAATACGATGGGAAAATATCTGAAACAAGCACACCATAGATCAGACTTCAGGCAGTAGTGATCATCGTTTGATTTATGAGGAGAGGTTGAGGGAATTAAGCTCATTGGTTGCATCTACACTGGCAAGTTAGGTCTACTTAAGGAGGCTTAAGTCAACCTAAACAAAGCCACGTCTACACTAGGCTTTTCTTAAGTCAACTTAAGCATTTCCTTAAGTCAACTTAATAACAGCTTAAGTTGACTTAATAACACCTCATTTTAGGTCGACTTAAGCCTTAAGTCGACCCCTTAAGTCGACTTAAAGGCAGTGTGGATGGGGATTAGCACCTAAATCAACCTTATTAAGTCGACTTAAAGCGTTAAGTTGACTTAATAAGGGTGACAAGAGGCTATGTCTACACTAGAAAAGTTGTTGACTTTGTTTAATCAACTTAATAAGGTTGACTTTAAGTTCACTTAGAGTTGACCTTATTAAGTCGACTTAACAAAGTCGACTTAACTTTTCTAGTGTAGACATAGCCATTGAGTTTTCCTGGCATCATAAAGTAGAGTAATGATAAAGAAGAACATGGCTCATGTGAAAAGGAGAGTTATGACAAAGAAAACTATTGTTTACATGAAACAGAGAGAAACTATAAAGAATAATGAGCTTTACGTGTTGACAGAAACAGCAATGAGAAAAAATGCACTCTACAAGTCGATATATCAGATCCTTCTTTATGACCAGCAATCCTAAACTCTGCCAATATTGATCATACAATTTTGAACTGGCCAGTCAAAATAGAGAATATGACATTTCCAGTACATGAACAGAAGCAACACTTCTCAAAGTCACACTGTGGAAGAGTCAAATTCCAAAGGGGTAGCCGTGTTAGTCTATTGTAGAAAGACAACAGAGTCTTGTGGCACTTTTAAAGACTAACAGATTTATTAATCGCATGAGCTTTCGTGGGAGAAAATCCCACTTCGTCAGA
>ML685946.1:1001182-1012717 GCA_007922175.1 Pelusios castaneus | reverse complement strand
TGTTAGTCTTTAAAAGTGCCACAGGACTCTGTTGTCCAGCTCCTATTGTCCACTTAAACTAAACAGCTCTGGTATACTCCCTTAAGTCATTATTTACACCAAAACAACTCTAGTGTTCTGCCTTGAACCATTGTTTCTTCCCTACAAAAATCCCTACCCAAGTTCTGAATAAGAAGTTAGTTCTAAATTACTCTGATCTCTTTCTGCTGCCTGAATCTGTTCTGCTGCCTGGACCCAAAAAGCTGCAACAGTTCCACTGGGACATCACCTTTTCCTTGCTGATCATGGTGGGGATTCTGCCTGTCTCCAGCACTCCAGACCCTAAGCTGAACAGACTGGTTCCTGGGTACCTTTGAGCTGCACTGAGTGGTGAGAGAACTCCCTGCCCCCCTTTTTTTTCTCTCTCTTTCCTCTTAGTCCAAATATAACTCTCTAAATTTAACCTTTGTAATCCACTTGGGCTAGATCTCCCCAATGCTACAATTGAAACTGGGTAATATTGTAACTCTTTGATCATTTCTCTTTCTTTTGTATGGTTATTGATATTATAATTGTTTGGATATTTTTCTTTCCTTTTATAACTATTCATAAGTTTTATGTACCTGGCAATAAAGTAACTTTTGTATTCAAGGTGGTTGCCAGACTCTTTCCATCTCCTTGGTGTTCTTGGCTTCCCTATATTGCTCTGCAGCAATGCTTCTTTTACCTAGCTAAAGATCCCTATGATGCCCAAAATCCTGTAAGGTCTGCTCACTAAGGGGGTTACTAATGTGCTGAACCTGTGGCATATAAGGGTGGCAGCTGAAAGTGCTGTTTTGACCCAGCCTGTGGAGTCCAGGGGCATATAAGGGTGGCAGCTGAAAGTGCTGCTTTGACCCAGCCTGATTGAGTCCAGGGGCATATAAGGGTGACAGCTGAAAGTGCTGTTTTGACCCAGCCTGCTCAAACGTGTGCTCAAGTCTAGTCCAGTGCGGTGCCAGGGGCATATAAGGGTGGCAGCAGAGAAGTGCTGTGTGACCCAGCCTGCTGAGTTCAGGGACATATAAGGGGTCAGCTGAGAGTGCTGATAGACCCGGTCCGCTCAGACGCACTTAGAAACCCAGTCTTGGGAAGTTTAGGTCCTGCAAGAGTAGCTCCACTGGGAGGGGACTTGCAGAAGGGAGAAGTAAGCTCCATATAGAAACGCACGTAACACAAGCAGTACACTGATAGGAGTACAACGCTCCCCACCCCCACGGAAAGTAACCCTAATAAATGAGCATACCCCAAATTTATGGGCAAATTTGGTAACATTTGGCAAGGCAGAGTTTGCACCCAGCCCAACTCTGCAGAGTTCTGGGTGGCTGCTGCTTGCACTCAGCACCCCATACACTAGACCGGCCCTGGCATTCACATTCTTCCAGGGTCACACCCTTATGGCTGGGAGAAGACCAAGCTTCATCCCTGTGCCACGGTCCAGCCATTTCTCTTTCATGAGAATCTGGAGCCAGTTCATGGCACCTCACAGTAACCTATGGCAATAAACGGTGCAAGGAAAAGGTGCTGCAGTGAAACAGAACTGCTAGCAAATCCAAACAGAAAGGCCTCCTGCAATAACTCGGCGATTATGTTACAGTCGTGCCTGGAAAACAAGAGAAGCACTAGCTAGTGCACCAGGCCAAGAGGGGAGGACTCAGCTTCCCATCACTTTCTGCTGGGGTCCGTTAAAAGAGACACCGAGGGCAAGGCTGCCTGCTCGTGGCCTGACAACTGGGAGACACAGGGGAGGCAGAAATGGCACTGAAGCTTCTTTCTGCCAGCCCACCTGTCTCCTCTCCTGGGACCCCAGATACACTGGGACACGGTTGGGCCTTTGTCACCATGGGTGCGTCTATGCTAGTAAATTAAGTCGATTTAAGCAGGCTTCAGTTGACTTAATTTACTCTGTGTCTACACTAGTTTCCTTAAGTCAACTTAAGGAAATTTTAAGTCAACTTACTTTTACTTTGACTTACTGGTTAAGTCAACTTTATTAAGTCGACTTAAACCAGTGTAGATGTGGATTAGCCCTCAGTCAACTTAAAGTTGACTTAAAGGGCTCCCAGGGCTCCCCCACTGACCTCCCTGCCAGGGTGCCTGGCACAGCCAGAGCCTGGCATGCCAACCCACAGGGCAGGACACAGCCCTGCCCACCTCGCTCCCATACCCTGCCCCTGTCCTGCTCAGCCCCCATGTACGCACGTAGAATGGGGAAGATGCTGGGCTCCCTGGCACTTTGGAAGGGGTACTTGGGAAAGGGGGGCACCCCTCAGGTGCCCCCTTCCCACCATGCACCACTCCCAGGTCCACTTAGCCCCTACAAGTCGACTTAGGTGTCCAGTGTGGAAGCTCCGAGTTGACTTGACAAGATCGACTTTAAGTTGACCTAAATTTACAGTGTAGACATGCTAAGTCGACTTACTTGAACAAGTGTAGACATAGCCCATGATCCTGAGAGATGTCCTGAGCAGACCAGACATAGACAGCGACCCAGATGGCATTGCCACCTCCATCAGCTTGGCTAAGTCCTGATCACCACTGGGGGAAAGCCAGCTCCTGCTGTGAACACCTTCCTCCCTGCTCCATTGTGTTCTCTTTTCTCTTCCCGCCTCTTTTCTTCTCCTGCCTGTCTTCCTCCTCTCAACGCTCTCTCGTCTGTCTGACTTAGCCAGCTAGGAGGGGATGTTGTGAAACCCTGCTGCAGGCTTGTGACCACAGACACAGCCAAAGGCACATCCTAAGCAGGCAAATTGCCAGCAGGGCCTGTGGGGTGCTTGGTGTGGGGGAACTCGCCACTTCTGGGGGTGCAAGGGCTAGAGGCTGCAGTTTACGGTGCTCCTGCTTCACACTGCTGCCATGCTGGCTGGCCTCCCCCAGCATAGCAACTGCGCTCAACGGCCTGGGCCAGCTGGGGCATGGTGCGCCCTATAGTGGTAGCACTCCAGGGCTAGGAGCACTGTTGGACCACTGTGACAGCGCTCCCGCGGCTTAGGTTGAACTGGCCGGTCTTGTCTGCCAGGCCCAGGGGGCCCCAGTTTGGTGGCCTGAAAGTGCTCCTGGCCTGGAGTGCCTCTACCAGAGCTGCACCATGCGCCACCTAGCCCCTCCCCCACACCTGTCCCCCACGCCTGGAGCTCCCTGGACCTGCTGGGGCAGACCAGGCAGCCAAGGGGTGGGATGGGTGCACTGCAGACCATAGCCTCTAGTCCCCCCAGCACTGGCCAGGCCCCTCCAGTGCCAAGCACCGATCTCCCCCAACCCTGCAACTGGCCAGTCTGTAGGACCTACCGAGCACCCCGAGCTCTGAGCACCACCCCAGGCTGGGCAGTGCCACATTTTGGGGAGGGGAAGCACAAGAGTAGGCAGCCCTGGGCCCCAGGAGCCTTAATCCAGCCCTTAATCCAGCCCTTAATCCAGGCTTCAGTGTGGCTGATAACACCATTTGTCATGCTTGTGATTTTCCCAGCAAGGAGACTGCAAGTGAAAATCAGCATCAGAGACAGAAGCTGCATCTTCACTTCGCTGCTCTCCTCAGACCCCGCTCATGTGCATCTGGCCTGGTTTGTCTTCTAGGAAACAGAGCAGGCTGCAACAGCACCTCAGGTCCAGCCCACAGCAGCTGACCTCTCCTTTTCCCCACCAAGGACAACTATTCCCATCTTTCATGCCATCCACTACATGGGGTCCTAACTAGATAGCTGCACATGGCAGGTGTTGGGCGAGAGCTGGACTAGAGTCCAAAGAGCCCCAGACACCCTCCTTTCATCATGATATCTTGGAGGCTGCCTCAGCTGACGAGGACTCTAGAAATCAGACCTCTGTTCTGAGATTGCATTTCCACCTCATCTTGGTGTTGTCTCCAGAGAAGGAGGCCAGGGTTCAGGAGGAAACAAGGCATAGCTCTGCCTTGGAAGGGAAAGAAATGACTCCACTGACATTTTCCTCACTGAGGAGATGTGTTTCCTAACCTAACCCTGCCCCATTCCAATTAAAAATAAAGGAAACTAGCTGGCTGTGTCCCACTCACCTGGGCTGGGTGGGCTTCTAATGTCTTTAGACATCAAAGAACCAGATGGCCCCACCATAAGTGAAATGTGGGTGCTGTCAATGTGTGAAATGCTCTGTCACTCACCAGGAAGGTCCGGGCCTACAGCTCCAAACTTTTCTCCTTGTTGCCAAGGTTCCTGACTTTTCAAACACTGAAGTGTTGGTCTCTTAATTAACTCCTCTGAATCCAGGAGTCTTTTTTTTAAAAAAGTCTCTTAAGGATTTCTTGTTCAGTTTGCTGTGCCCTTAGGCTATCCTGGATTGGGTGGTTTATTTACATTCAGGCCACAGCCCAGTATTGGAGTCAGCAGGACTTCTGTCTCAGATTCACTGTGGTCTGGACTGCTCTTGAGGTTCAGCTATTTATTCCTTGTTTCCTACCCACTCTTGTGCATTCATTGTCTGAGAGTCCCTGCTCCCTATTTGTGGCCCCATTCAGAGTCCACGGAAGTCAACAGACAGACTCCATTGGATCGGCCCTCAGTCACTACAAAGCTGACGCCTGTCTTGGGTAATCTCTCAAGTGAGAGAAAAGGTGATCTTTCCCTGGCAGCTCTGTCCTGGCTTGTCCTCACATGAGCTGTCCCTGGGGGATTCCCATCATTTTAATTCATTCTCTGTGGTGCACATGCTTCTCTTTCCGCATATGTTCTCCTTGGTGAGACTACTATTGGGACAAGAAAACGATTGGTCTCTGTAGCCCAGTCCTGTCCATGGGTGCTGATGTTGCCAGAGAGGGGACAATTAGTACCAGTGGGAAGCGTTCACTTCTCTGCTACAACACAGTTCATTGTGACGAATGCCATCACTTCAGGACCATTGTAGGGGACAGTCTTAGTTTGAGTGACCACGAACTAAATGGAAAGATAAACAAAAATAAATCTGTGACTACATTCTTTGTCTTCAAAGGGGCTAACTTCAAAAAATTAAGGGAAATGATTGGGAAAGTGGATTGGAATGAAGAACACTTTGGTCTAAAGATGGAGGAGGCTTGGAATTACTTCAATGCAAATTTTCAGGAACTATGTGAAGCCTGCATCCCTAGGAAGGGGTAATGATTCATAAGCAAGAGATGTAGACCAAGCTGGATGAGTAAGCATCTCAGACAGGTTATTAAGAGAAAGCAGAAAGCCTACACTGAATGGAAGAGAGAACATCAAGGAAAGCTACCTCTTGGAGGTCAGAACATGTAGAGATAAAGTGAGAAAGGCCAAAAGCCAAGACGAGTGGGATCTTGCAAAAGGAATTAAAACCAATAGTAAAAGATTCTACAGCCCTATAAATAGGAAGAAAAGAAAGAAGGAAGAAGTGGCACCAGTAAACACTGAGGAGGGGGTGGATGTTAAAGATAATCTAGGCATGGCTGAATATCTAAACAAATACTTTGCCTCTGTTTTTAGTGGGGGTAATGATGAGCTGGGGAATAGTGGTAAGGTGACTAATGGGAATGAGAATATGGAGGAAGAAATTGCCACATCTGAGGTAGAAGCCAAACCTGAACCGCTTAATGGCACTAAATCGGGGGGGCTGGATAATCACCATTCACGAATATTAAAGGAACTGGCACATGAAATTAGAAGCCTTTGGCAAGGATTTTTAGTGAACATGTAAACTCAAGACTTGTACCCTGTGACTGAAGAATTGCTAACATAGTTCCTATTTTCAAGAAGGGGAAACACAGTGATTCACATAACTACAAGCCTGTTAGTTTGACCTCAGTAGTGTGGGGCCTAAAGATAGAATTGTGCTTGTGCTTGCTCTTGCTCTGTGGGGCCTAAAGACAGAATTGTGCTTGCTCTTGTTATTTTCAGCATTAGCTATATTGACTCCATTTTACTATTTTGTATAACCTCTAGCTGTTAGGCCCCTTGAAGATTATTTTTACTATATATCCTTAGCTACCAAACCCCCAGGCGGGGTTGCTTGTTCGCTAAAGATATAAGCGATGTGTTACTATCTAGGCGTAGCAAGTGACCACCCATAACAGAAAGTGTCTGCAGTCAGATTAACATCTGGACCTGTCAAGGATGAGCTGTAACCATGACATCAGATACGCGGTAACCAAAGAGTATAACTGTATTGCTTTTCCCACTTGTTCTTGTTGCCTTTGTTTCCCCTTGAGGGGTGCAGGGACAACCTCGTGGCCGCGATAATAAACAAGAGCTCTTATCTCTCCTTCAGTCTCGTTGGTCAGTTTGTAGAGAACGACATTTCTGGTGGCAGCGGTGGGATCGGAGGCTCTGTGGACTTGTTGAGGAATCGCCCGAGGCGCCATCTCTCGCTTTACGAGAACAGCGGGCACTTACTGGCGGGCCCACTGACTTACCGATCCCGAACCCGAGACTGAACGAGACAGGTGTGGTGCACGAGGGAGTGCACCAGGAGTGGTTCGAGGAAGGACCACAGGAGACAGCTCTGGTGCACGAGGGAGTGCACCAGGAGTGGTTCGAGGGAGGACCACAGGAGACAGCTGTGGTGCACGAGGGAGTGCACCAGGAGTGGTTCGAGGGAAGACCACAGGGAAGACCGAGGCCTCGGCAGGTAGGCAGCCCAGTAGGAGGCTGCCAGGAACTCCGGGATGGCCCGGGACTCTGTTGACCGTATCCCGCAGAGTAGATAAGTATGGTTCTGTGTGTGTGACCTCTCTTGGTCTAAGTTCCTTGCCAAGTGTCCGGTTGCCTGACCAGCGATCCTTATGATCGCTGGCCGTGTGTGAAACTCTCCCTTGGGAGGGGATTGGCACAAAAATTCAGGCTGTGTAAAACTTCCTCCTTTAAAGGCAAGGTCTCTCTTTCTCTAACAAGTTTCTGTAAGCCTACATATATGTCAGCCGCACCAACTATCTCTGCGAGGGGAAACCCTGCGACCGGAGATTAGTTGAAAGCAAGGGACGGTGTGTTGTGCTTCTTTTCCTTCTCCCATTCCCTTCTAACACATTAGCTGCTAGTCCCTTATCTATAGCACCCCTATAAGAAGTTGGAAAATAGGATATAAGGGGTTTAAGTTTCTTTTTCCTCCAGAGATTAATGAATCTCGCTGAGCTAGCCTGGTTTGGGGTAGGGCAGTAATAGGAGTCATTGCAGCTCTGGTGATTGATGGGAGTCTGTTTCCTGTCTTATTGTCTTTAGTGTTGATAACTCTTAGTCCCGGACTAAATGAAGGCATAGGACTAGGAATTATTGCAGTTTTTTTTAATCTAGTTCTGGCAGTTGTATAATTCAGTTTCTTGTCAACCTCATGAATAAGTACTGAGGTAGGCTGGTACCAGGGATTTATTTCTGGAATAGGTGCTGGTATAGGACTAGGAGTTATTGTAGCGTTGGTATTTTATTTTTTTAATAGGGCTGGCAATTAGTATTTGTAAAATCTCTAGAAAATATAGGTCTGACCGATTTTGTTGTTGGGGGATAAACAATAAAAGAAATCCTAAACCATGGGTCAAAACCAAAGCACGCTAAAAGGGGTCCCAAAGGGAGCCCCTGTCAAACAAATGTTTGACAAGTGGGGCCCCGAAGTCATGCAGAATTTGGAGCAGTGGCACACATTAACTAAAGGAGATCTCAAGTTACAATTTCCCCTGTTAGGAACCTTTGAAAACTCCAGACTGGAGTACTTAGAAGGAAAACTGAACTCTCTTGAAGGAAAAAAAGCCTCTAAACTCAGGGCAGGATTTAAACTCTGGCAGGCAGAAACAGATAAACGCCACAAGGAATCTATAATTAGCAGTTTAAAAGACACAAACCTTAAATTAACTCAACAATTAAATAACGAAAAGAAACTTCTAAATTCCCTCCCTTCCCTGTATCCTCTGCTTCCCAAGCAGACACCCGAAAAGACTCAAAAGGATCCTGTTTCCAAAAACCCTAAGGACATTTTGGACTCCTGTCTGTATAATCCTCCACCGCCCTATATTCCGTCTGCACCCCCCGAAGATGCCTCTAGGACCGAATCCCCTTCCAATTCCAGCTTCCCAGACTCGCCGATTTCAGAGGCATCCCCTAGCCAGTCCTCAAGCACCCCCTCCAGTCACCCAAGCCCCCCGGTGCATCATTGGACACCTGAGTCCCCCTGGACCCGTGGGGGGAGGCTTCGTGCAACTAATCAAAGACTCCGAAAGCAGTGCCACTCCCAATCAATACCCTCTTCCACTACTCCAGGGGTTATGGCCCCCCTTTGTCAGGTCCCCGCAGGAGCCGAAGGCACCCTAGTTAGTGTCCATGTCCCTTGGTCCCTGAGTGATCTCCGTAATATGGCTCAGACATTTCCCTCTATTTCTGAAAACAGCCCCAAGTTTAAAAGGGAGCTGCAAATCATTTTCGACACTTATAACCCCACTTGGGCTGATGTTAATCAGCTTCTCAACGTTATCCTATCTCCGACCCAGCGTGAGCGTTTGGTAAGAGCTGCTAACTGGCCCTCGCAGCCACCCCTTACTCAAGATACCAGCCAGGAAGACATAATGCAGGTCTCTACACTTCGTAAAAACATTTTAAATGCTGTCGAAAGTGAATGGCCCCCCAAAAAAGACTGGACAAAGATTAGTCAGTGCAAACAAAAGGAAGGAGAAGATCCCAAAGACTATTATGAAAGACTGTTGGAAGAATTTAAAAAGCATTCTGGGGCCGAAGATCCCTTAACCCAAATAAGACCTGCTGTTACTAATGCTTTCCTAAATGGACTATTCCCCGAAATTCAAGCAAAAGTTAAAACCACTCTTCTAGACTGGGAGATTCAAGCTCCAGATCAAGTCCTAAGTCATGCTTCTCACCACCATTGTCAAATGCAGCTTGGGGTTTGCAAGAAGCAAACCCAGCTCATGGCCCTACAATTACAAGCTCTGGGTGGGCCAGGCAACCGGCCAAATTTGCCACCAGGCTGAGGCCGAGGCAAAGGCCGAGGCAGGGGGCAAGCCCCCTTTGCCCCTAGACGCCCACAAAATGAGGGATGTTTTATTTGTGGTGCATCTGATCATTGGAAAATCGACTGCCCTCAAAAACAGACTCCACTCGCTGTAAATACTTCCAAGACACACACTGACTGAGGGTGCCCCGGGGAATATGATAAGCCTTCCAAGGTCACCTCCCCTGTCTCCCTTTTTCCCCTTCTTCAGCTAGACGATAAAGGGCAATTCCAGGCTCAGTTACAAGGCCAAGATACTAGGTTTTTGGTCGACACAGGAGCTGACTACTCCTGTGTAGATACCCAGTTAATACCCACCTTACATCCTACCAACAAATCAATTTGGGCCAAAGGAGTGGAAGGATGGTCAGTGTCCTTCTCATACTCAGAGGAGGTGCCCCTCACGGTAGGACCCCTTTCAGATCAACACTCGTTTCTTTTGGGTGATGGTGTTGGCACCAACCTTTTGGGAAGGGACCTTCTTTGTAAATGGGGATGCACTATTTTCTGTTCCCCTAAGGGGGTGTATCTAGAAATCCCTGACAGTGCACTATCAGCCGCCTTAACCCTTTCCTCGGATCCACAGGAACCTGTTCCACTTTACGTGGTTCAGGGACACCCTCTCTTAAACATATTGCCTAAGGAATTATGGGCGAAATCGGCATCCGCCAGCGGTTTGATAAAAAGTGCGCAGCCAGTCAGAGTTCAACTGAAGGCTAATGCCCGCTTTCCTCGCATCCCCCAGTACCCCCTTCACAAGGAAGCCTTGGAGGGTATTAGGCCTGTAATACAGGAACTCCTAAGACAAGGTATCCTGGTTCCCACCCAAAGTCCCTGCAATACACCAATATTGCCTGTTAAAATGCCTGGAAGTAACCCCCCTGTTTGGCGTATGGTTCAGGACCTCCGTGCCATCAATGCCATTGTTGTCCCTACTTTCCCTGTGGTGGCCAACCCATATACTATCCTCTCTCAGATTCCCCCGGGGTCTACTATTTTTACAGTGATAGACATTTCCAGCGCCTTCTTTAGTCTCCCGGTGCATCCTGATTCCCAATTTTTATTTGCCTTTACCTTTGAGGGCCATCAACTCACTTATCGATTTGCCCCCCAAGGGTACTCCGAGAGCCCAGGGTGGTATGCTGCTGCCCTCCGCAGGGACCTGGATGTTTTCCACCCCCCCCGCGATTCAGTGATCTTACAATATGCTGACGATATCCTTTTGGCTGCAGCTTCCCTATCTGCAGCGGAGGAGGACTCTGTAGCCCTCCTTTTTCACCTATACCAAGGTGGCCACAAAGTCAAAAAGGAAAAGCTGCAGTTTTGTCAAACTGAAGTTAAATACCTGGGTCACCTCCTTTCTGCTGGCCAAAAGATGCTAGACCCTGAGCGTATTCGGGCTCTGGTCCAATGGCCAGTTCCTACTATGCAGAAGGAAATACGTGCCTTCCTGGGAGCAGCAGGTTTTTGTCGGCAATGGATCCCCTCTTATGCCAAATTGGGTGCTCCCTTGCAGCAGGCCCTAAAAACAGAGCCCCCTTCCTGGACAGGTGAGGCAGATCAGGCCTTTTCTGCTCTCAAGGCTGCCTTGGGTTCAGCCCCCGCCCTGGGCTTACCCGACTACTCCTTGCCCTTTCGCTTATATTGTCATGAACAGGATGGATTTGCTTTGGGAGTGGTTACTCAGCTCCATGGTCCTTCGTTCCGCCCCTGTGGTTATTTTTCCTATGGCCTGGACCTGGTAGCTCGTGGCTATCCCCCATGCCTGCGCTCAGTTGCAGCAGCGGCGCTCCTCCTTAAAAAGACAGCAAACTTAATTCTGGGGTACCCGTTAGAGGTTCTTGTTCCCCACTCTGTAAAGACCCTGCTATCACACCCTCACCTGCTGCCAGCATCTACTGCCCGAATACGCAAGTTTGACCTGTTGCTCTTCCAAGCCCCAAATGTGACTCTGGCCGTCAGCCCCCCCCTCAATCCAGCTACAACTTTGCCTGCATCACCCGGGGCATCCAGCGAGGCAGACCACTCCTGCTTAGATCTAATTTTGGAGGACAGTCGTCCCCGCAGTGACTTGGTTGACGCCCCCCTTCTTAACTCAGATGCTAATTTTTACACTGACGGCACGTCGTTTGTCAATGAAAGGGGGGAGAGGCAGACAGGTTATGCAGTTGCAACCGAGCATGAAGTTGTAGAAGCGGCTCCGTTGCAAAAACATTGGTCAGCATAGATGGCTGAGTTTATGGCATTAAAACGAGCATGCGAGTTGGGAAAAGACCTTAGGGTCAATATATATACAGACTCTAGATATGCCTACGGGTGTGTCCATGATTTTGGGCAATTATGGAAACAAAGAGGATTCTTGGCAGCAAATGGAACTCCCATCAAGCATGCCTCTCTCATACAAGAAGTGCTGGAAGCAATATTGCTGCCAAAAGAGGTGGCTGTAATAAAAATCCCAGGACACACAGGGATAAAAGGCAATGAACGGGCTGATCAAGCCGCAAAGGCAGCGGCCATTCAAAAGGTCGGGGCAACCCTTGCCTCTCTCCAGGAAACTTCAATTACGATGCC
>ML685946.1:965430-987533 GCA_007922175.1 Pelusios castaneus | reverse complement strand
GATAGATAGATAGATAGATAGATAGATAGATAGATAGATAGATAGATGCCACCATCTATCGTCACCTGGCTGCAGAATCCCAGAATCCTTAACTTCGCACAGACAGTAATTAGGCCAGCATCCCTGTGGCCAAGTCAGTGCCATTAGTCAGTCATGCTGTGATGGGCTATCTCTGGTACTGGCTCGCTCCCTTCCTCAGTCCAAGGGGATCTGTCTCTGTCCTTCCTTCAGCCTCTTCACTCCTTTCTCCTTCTATCTCAAACTGAGTTCCTATGTTCAGCTTCCTGGAGTTTCTGGCTGCCAGGGGTCAGTTGTTCAGTCTCAGGGGTCTCATGAACTTTACCAATCATCTCTCTTTGGGTTTCTCATTTATTTATTTGGCATATGCAAAATTGAGTCATTTTGCTGTCTTTAACAATGTGTTCTGGTTTTTGGCTGCCCATATGGGAATAGTGAACCATCCCTAAACCACCAGCAAAATTCCACTGCAGCACAAATTCCATGGCTGGTATGAAACTGGTTCAGATGGCTCCATTGCCTTCATGGTATTTGAGAGCCAGATTGATCTGAGTGGATCTAAGACAAGATAATTATTTGTTACTTCCTCTGCAGACCAAGAAGCTCACCAGAAATCCCTCACTCGATAATAGGTGCTGTGAGTGCAGAAGATTGTGGTGGATTAAACAGTCTTTAATTAATGACAGTTTTTAATGACCCATTCAGTCCACACAGTCAATGAACTGACCATGTGCCTTGCTTTTCAGAGTTAACTCTTTTGCATTGATTGGGTAGTTAAGCACAAAGGGAAACTGAGGCAAACAGGACTTCATGAAAATATTACAGAAAATCCCCACTTTGTCAGATGATCCAATTCCTTTCTGGCTGTAAAAACAAGTAAAGCCCATTCTCTACAATGAGGCTCCAGGTGGGCTGAGTGGGGGAGCTTGAAAATTCAGGGACAAGTTAATGGGAAAATCCCACCTGAAGACAGGGCCTGAAGCTGCTCCCCTACAAATTCCACCAGTATCCCTGTGTTCTAGCACTGAGCAGGTATATAAGCCCTGCCAGCCTCTCATGGGGTCCTTCCCAGGTCACCTTGTTTTCATTGACTCCCCATTACCCAGCCAGCTGCTGGACAGGGCTAGGTTTGCATAGATCAGACATTTTAGCCTTTGCAGAGAAGGCATCTCCCCGTTCACAGGGATTCCCTGCTGCCTTCTCAGAGCTTGGACACTTGGATTCAGTTGGGATTGGTCCATACTATTGGATATTTAACTCACATTTCAATCAGTGATTTCCCATCAGGGGAGGTGCCAACCGTTTTTTTCCCTCTACCCAGGACACACAGATTCACAAAGTCTGGAGCTGAAGGAGGATCTCACTTATTGACTGCTTCAGTGAGTGATCACTCCACTAAAACAGGCATGGTATATAAAACATGCACGTTTAGGTGCTCACCTTCAAAACTTTGTTACAAAGTTATTCATTATATAGCCTATAAACTCTTTTTCTGCCTAGCGCTAAGATTGCTTTTATAACTCAGAAGTTTGACTAATCAGGTTGCTGGCTCAGATTTTTATCTGACTGTTCTCTTTCCTTGCCAAACAAGCAGGCACCTTTTCACATGTCCCAACACCTACAATATACATTCTACATATCACATCCCATTTATGCCCGCCTCTTCTTGTTTTACATAAGCCCACCATCCCATGACTTGGTGTAGTCCTCTACTGTGTACTCATTCCTTTAATCTGGTTTAATGTCTCCAGAAAAACATTCCCTTCTTGGTGCACTTTGACATTCCTGCCAAATCCATGGGCTCTGCAGTACAAGGCGCCATCTGAGTATTACCTCTCTAGTCTGAATTTCCATACAGATTGTCCATTATCACACTAGCCACCAAACGATGACTTCCTCCACTGTGTGCCTGAACAAGCCATGCAGAGGGTTCTTTGATCCAGCTGACCATCAGCTCAATGATTATTCTAACTCTGTGCCTACATCATTCAGTGTTAATTGATGGGGCACGCCTATGTAATACTAGATATGGTTTCAGCACTAATTCATTTTACGTGGAGGACCCTGTAGCAGCCATCTGGGGAAAATATGACTTGGGCCATGAGACGATAGAATCATAGGCTTTGTCTACATTAGAAAAAGTTAGGTCGACTTTGTTAAGTCAACTTAATAAGGTTGACTTTATTAAGTCAACTTAACAAAGTGGTGTCCATGATGGGGATTTAGTCCACTTTGTTAAGTCGACCTAACTGCCCTTAGGTCGACTTAACAAAGTGGACTTAAGCATCCACACTGAGCTTAGGTTGACCTAAAGAAGGGTTAGGTCGACCTAAGGAGGTTTAAGTCGACTTACCCAGCAGGTCTTATTAAGTCGACTTAATGAAAGCCTGGTGTGGACAGGGACTAAATTAGGTCAACTTAAGCCTCCTTATGTCGACCTAACTTGCAAGTGTAAACATAGCTATAGAATCTTAGGGTTGGAAGGGACCTCATGAGGTCATCTAGTCCAACCGCCTGCTAAAAGCAGGACCATTCCCAGGGCTGGGCTGTTGGTGGCCTCTTAACACAACCCAAATTCACACCTCACTAACTTGAGAATGTCTGCACATCCCCTCTTACGGCATGAGATGCTATTGCCAATTAATATGCCAAACATGGGCCTGGGATGTTAAGCCCAGAACACAATAATCAGTGCTGTTACATAAAAAGGTCTTGCTGAACATTTCATATGTACATCCATTGCCAAAAATTGCATCTCATACACTTATCACCTATAAGGTCATAGATTCTAAGATCATCTAGTCTGAACTCCTGCTCAATGCAGGCCCAAAAAACTCACCCATCCACTCCTGTAATAAACCTCTAACCAATGACAGTTATTAAAATCCTCAAATCATGATTTAAAAAATTTAAAGTACAGAGAATCCAAACAGCAAGTGAGGAAGATGAAAAACCCCCAGAGCCCTTGTCAATCTGCCCTGGGGAAAAAATTCCTTCCCAACCCCAAATATGGCAATCAGTTAAAACCCTGAGCATGTGGGCAAGTCTCACCAGTCAGACACAAAAGAAAGAATTCTCTGTAATAACTAAGAATCTACCTCATCTAATGTCCATTCTCAGGTCACTGGCATATCCACAACCAGTAGTCAAAAATCAGTCAATTGCCAAACTAGGCTATCCCATCATACCATCCCCATCCATAAATTTATCAAGCTCAGTTTTGAAGCCAGCTAGATTTTTTGCCTCTTTGGAAGGCTATTCCAGAACTTTGCTCCTCTGATGGTTAGAAAATTGTGTCTAATTTCAAGCCTAAATCAATATACACACAACCATACTGCCAAACAGAACGCGGTGATTATAATTTACTCTTGTGTTAAGACCAGGATCAGGTGCTATATTCCAGTTTCCATCTTAGAATGTACTAAGTCATCACAACAATCATTGGTTCCTGCTGCTCTAATGTCTTTACCCAACCTTGGGATAATTTCCCCATCCTCATCCACCCTTAACCCCAGGATATGAAACTTCCCGCTTGTTTCCCAAGCTGCATTCCATACTACTTCTGCTGACTTCAGCAAGGCTTAACAATACTATCAATTACAAAATCTTTAATTGTATGTTATGAAACAAACCTCCCCACAATAGGGTTACATTTTGAGTGATAATGTGGGAGCACAGTTTGCCAGTTTTCATTTCCCAATGTTATACTCTTTAGTGTCATAGGCTATATCTACACTGGCAAGTTAGGTTGACTTAAGGAGGTTAAAGTCAACCTAACTTAATCCCTGTCCACACTAGGCTTTCATCAAGGTGACTTAAGGGACTTCCTTAAGTCGACTTAATAAGAACCACCGGGGTATTTGAACTAACCCTTCCTTAGGTCAACCTAAGCCCAGTGTGGATGCATAAGTCCACTTTCTTAGGTCGACCTAAGGAAGTTAGGTCGACTTACTAAGTCCCAGTTAAGGGAAACTACTTTGTTAAGTCAACTTAATAAGGTTGACTTTAAGTCAACTTAACAAAGTCAACCTAACTTTTTGTACTGTAGACATAGCCATATCGTGTAACTGTTTCAGATGGGACAGGGTGCAGTAATTTATATACCCTTCTGTGACAGGGTAGGGATACCCCACACTGCCGAAGCCCAGCATGCTTTATGGGCAGCAGAAGTCTCACCCCTTAAATCCTGCTGGTCATGCTCCTTGTGCTGGCCCAGTATAAAAAGGAACAGCTCACCTCATTCAGGGCTGACCAGTGTAGAGGAAGAACATGTGCTGGAGGCTGCTTCCCAGGAGCTATATCAGTCCCTGCCAAGTGACTTTGCCAAGGAACAGTTACTGCCTGAAGACTGCCAAGGGACAGACACCCAGGTGCTTGCCCCAGACAGAAGGTGCTGACTGCTACAGGAGGGGGAACAGACAGATTGGAACCCTGTGGAAAGACCACTGCAGCAATCAGGTAGGAAGTAGCTCGGAGGCCTGAGTGGTGGGACTGGGGGTGGCCTGTGTCTGAGTCAGCATGTTTCAGTTTGGATCCCTGCTGACTTGGTGCCATATCCCTGGCACTGATAGGGCCCTGGGCTGGGACTCAGTGGAGCAGGAGGGCCTGAGCCCCCCATACCCATGCACCACACGCCATACTGAATGCCACCCTCTGTATTGACTCTGACCACTAGACTGTGCTGCCCTGGACCCCAGGACTTTGTTTGAACTATCTGGCCACTAGACCTTCCTGCTCTGAACATAGACACATCTGGCAGAGTTGAACACAGACTACAACTATCTGAGAGAACCCTGGGCCCTAAATAGGTTCACAGAGGTGCCCGGTCACCCACATGACCTGGATGTTCCCCACAAGGGGGCAGCAGAGTGGGCATACTCTGTGACGCCTTCCAACATGACACTGACGCACTATTAGAACTATTTACATGGTAACAGACTGTTCCATTCCTTATGTGTGTAACATAGTATTGTGGCTGGGGCACTTTCTAAGATAGCTGCACTCAATTGTCTTCCAACACTCATCTTTAACCAGCTGCAATTCCCCTTCCTGACAAACCCAAGTCTCATGAATTTCCTCCACATATCCCGAGAAATTAGTATTATCACACTTTCCCTCCTTGTCCTTCCTAGCCCAGTTATTGCCTTCCATAGGGTATATGAATGAACCATTATGTAAAATGCTGATGTTCTTGATTGGATAGAAAGCTCCATTCATGAAACTAAAGGCCAGCACAGTATATTGGGTCCATTCACCATTTAAAATTGTAACCTTCGATCGCCTGGGATCTATTTGGGAACTAATGTTTAATTTTACAGCATAGAAAGAATTCTGGCCAATATACATGTAATAAGTTCTTAATGATACCTTTACCAAATTTAATTCAACCAGATCACATTGTCTGGCCATGTCTCTTTTCGCACAGCCTTTTCCTCACTTAGGATTGCACTGCGAATTAGTTTAAGGAGAACAATTGTTAAATCTCTCAAGGACTGGGCTGGGTATTTATTTTGGTTGTTTGTTTGTTTGTTTTGGATGGCACCTGCATTTAGCACTTCTCCCATAGATTGGCTCCTGTATTTGCAGATTTTCTATCATGCCTCCATTTAATATTCCAACTTCCATAATGATTCCACTTTCTGAATCTCCTCCTCTAAAAGCCTTTCTTTTTCTGAAATACCTTCTTTATCCATAATTCCCCCATTCTTTTAGTTTTTAGTAATACATTTAAACAGTTTGGGTAGATCTGAGTAATGCTTATATTGCTAGGGCTCCAGGTAACCAAGGAACCACTTGTCACATGTGAAAAACCTCAAAGGCACGGACTGAACTCCTCCATCATCTTAAATCTCACCTATGAGTTTTCTCCTGGCAGACATCATCCTCATATCAAGGGATAGCTGACGAGTTTGGCACTCCCACCGACATCTAAGTGGGATAAGGGAATCCTTCATACTATGCATTCCTTCTGTGCTTTGCTCCTGAAATTACAATAGAGGACAAGGAGGACAAGGACACCTTTTTTCTCTTTATCCCCTTCCTTTATAAGCTTTCAGATGATTGACATTTACCCATACTTGTCCCTTTTCTCTTTTATTCACCAAATCATACAGATGTTTCGATCCTATCTACCCCTAATAATGGACCTTCCCATTTTGGCTTTGGAATGGAAAATGGGGATGAGGGACTGATACAGTATAGACTGTCCCACCTGATGCTCAATGGTTATGTTTACACTTGCAAATTAGGTCGACCAGGAGGAGGGCTCGGTGGACGAGGATGTGGTGCTGGAGCCAAACGACACCGACACCACCCAGCAGGAGGGCACCCCACCAGCCCCAGACCCTGGAGCCAGCCCGGACCGGATCCCTGCCCTGGCAGAGAGCCAGGTGTCGCAGGAGCAGGAGGAGGAACAGGGTCCCCTCGCTAAGCACCACCAGGGCGAGAGGACAGAGCACCAGACACCTGCAGCACCTGATGGTGAGTGTTCCCTTCCTCTCTCCCTCCCCGTCCTGTGGGCAGGTCTGGGCATGCCTGTGGGACAGGTACTGTGGGGGTCAAGCAGGATCCTGGGGACACGGGAGCGGAGGCTCTCCCATGGGGCAGAGGGGCTGGGGTCGTGTGGCAGGGGAGGGGACCCAGACCCGAGTGGTGTGGGGGCGTGTTGGGAGATGGGGTGGGGGGACCATAGGTGAGAGCTTCAAGGCCAGACAGCATGGTCCCAACACCGCTGGCATGTGGCCTCAGGAGACACCTCACTGGGGCAGGGCTGCCTGCAGCTCAGCACTGTGGGCACCGCACCTGATCTGGGCAGCACAGCACAGTGGTGCGTCCCTAGGGGGCCCTGTCCCAAAGGACAGGGATTGGGAAGCAGGGGGATGGTCAGGGCACAGCAGCTGCTGTCAGGCTGCACACTGCACTAGTGAGCTAGCTAAAGGGAGGAAATCCATTCTCTGTTTCTCTCTAGCAGCTCCAGCGCCCTTGCCATGCACCACTTCCAGGACCCTGTCAGCCGCGACCAGCAGGAGGAGGAGGACACCGCGCTCATGGGATGAGCACCTCGGGGACCTGATCTGGATCTCCAAGGAGTTGGAGGTGCGCCTACCTGTAGGCAGCAGCTTGATGCCCACCAGAGGGCCGGGCGGGGGATAGATCTGGTGGAGTGCCAGACTGTTGCGCTGGAGTGCCAGAGCCTCACCTTGCAGTGCCAGGCCTAGGGTGCTGCTACTTCAGATCCCACCATCCCTCCTCGCCGGCGCCCCAGGACCAGGGGTGGCTGCATACAGGTCCAGGACCCGCCTCCCCCAGGGCAATAGCACTGGCCCCCCACCTTGACCATCCTGCCCCCCCTGAACTCCCTCCTTCCCCCCAAGACCCCAAACCCCAGTTCCCCCAGTAAATAAAACCCATGAAAACTATTATTTCATGTCTTGTTCTTTTTATTAGTTTGGGGATGGGTGGCTGGGTTGGGGGTGGGTGGGTCGATGTCAGGCATGGGTGGGTGGGGGAGGTGACAGTGCCCGGTAGCAGGGCCACCCCTCAATGCTCCTCTGCACAGAAGTGGTCCTTCAGCGCCTCCCGAATGAGGACCACTCACTGCTGGGCTCGCTGTGTCTGGGGCATGGCGTTGGGCTGCTCAAACTGGCCAGAGAGGCATTGGGCTTCGGCCTCCCAGAAGTGAGGGACCCTTTCCCCCTGGCAGCTCACAAAGATTGTGGAGCACACAGCAGGCACTGATGACCTCTGGGATGGTGTGGTCGGCGAGATGTAGGCATGTCAGGAGGGCCATCCCGTGCACCTTGAGCCGGCTGAAGGCACACTCGATGCCCAGGCAGTACCTGTTCAGCTATCGATTGAACAGCTTCCTGTTGGCATCCATGTTTGTGGTGTAGGGCTTCATGAGCCAGGGGAGGAAGGGGTAGGCATCATCTCCCACGATCAGGACAGGCACCTGCATGTCCCCGAGGGCGATGGTGTGTGGGGGGAAGAAGGTGTCCGCCTGCATAGAGTAGTACAGTACAGAGTTCCTGAGCACACGGGCATTGTGTGCCTTCCCCGGCCAGCCCACATCAATGTTTGTAAAGATCCCTCTGTGGTCCACAAAGGACTGCAGGACCACAGAGTTGTAGCCCTCGTGGTTCTGGTACTCCCTGGCCTGGTGGTCTGGGGCTTGGATGGGGATGTGGGTCCTGTCCACGATGCCCCCACAGTTCGGGAAGCTGAGTGTGGTGAGGCTGCCAATGGTGTCCTGCAGGTTTCCCAGAGTGATGAGGTGGGCTAGCAGAACCCAGTTGATGGCCCTGCTGACCTGCAGGAGGGCGGCCACCACAGTGGCCTTACAGATCCCAAACTGGTGGGCAACAGAGTGGAAGAAGTCTGGGGTTGCCATCTTCCAGACCGTGACGGCCACTCACTTGTTAACAAGCAGGGCAGGTCGGAAGGAGGTGTCCTTGTGCTGCAGGACTGGGGTGAGCTCGCGAACCAGCTCCAGGAAGGTCTGCTTGCTCATCCTGAAGTTCTGGATCCTGTGCTCGTCATCCCAAATAGTGAGGACAACGTCGTCCCACCAGTCACTGCTGATTTCCCATGCCCAGAGGCGACGGGGCACAGGGGGCACTGTCAGCAGGGCAGCTTGCAGGCTCAGCATGGTGGTGATGCTGCTGTCTGCCTCTATGCTGCTGGGGTCCAGGAAGAGCGTGCTCCAGCTGAGCAGAGCACTGGGTACTGCATAGGAGGTATCAAGCACCCCTCTGGCAAGTTGCATCACCAGAATGTGGTCCATGCCCTCCTCATGCTGCATGTTGCCAGGCACAATGGAAGGTGCTGAGCTCACTTCCTCTTTTATTGGGATTGGCTGGGGTATTGGGCCTTTCTCAGGTGACATGTTGGAACACTTCCCATGATGCACCCCTCCTAAGTTGACCTAGCAAGTTCCTGCATGGACGTGCTAGGTCAACTTAGGCTTTTAGTATGGACTTAAGTCGACTTAGTTAGGTCGACCTAACGAAGTTGACTTAGCATTTTTAGGTGTAGACATAGCCAATGAGATTCCCCTTTGGTCATACCATCATTTTATCTATTCTTTGGTTTTTTTCGGCAATAATTACAAAGGATGGTCAGCTGAACTTCCCCAATGTGAATAAGTGTAACCCTTTTGCGGGCCAAGACAGCAGCAGCAAAGGGCCGGGTTCTATATCTAGGGGTTCCAAACAATGTTACACCACGAGCCAGCTTGAGCTCCCACCCAATCTCCTGGGAACTCATGCACTATTCCTTGGCTCCCTAGAAGGGCAATGCTTCCCCTCTTGCAAGCATGAATCTCAGTGCAGTACATAAAAATTGTAATAGTAGCACAAAGAGAATATATAGAGGCAATATCAAAACCAGCATTGATTTGGGGAGACAGTGTAGTGCAGGATTCACACAAAACCCAATAAGCAGGACTCACTCCAGCCCAGTGTATGTTGAGCGTGTCCTTCACTTCTCCATTACCCCCATACTGTCCATCATACTTTTAGCAACCACCTCTCAAGGGGGGGGCCTCAGCCAGTCCCCTCCTGTTGTCTTCTGCTACCTCTGGGTTCACTTGCGTTACCAGCTGGCTACTCGCATTGTTCACTGGTGCTGTCTGCTGGTCACTTGCACCATCCGCTGGTCACTCATACTGCCTACTGTTCACTCACACCTTCCACTGGTGTCATCTGCTCACCCCATTTATTGGCAGCAGATGCTGTCTACTTGCCCTGCCCACTGATACCATCTCCATCCACTTGCTCCATCCACTCCTGCCAGATGTCCACTTGCAAAATGCTCTCCTGGCCAGAGGCACCAACTTCTGCTAGGCCTCAATCAGCTTTTTAATGATTTCAGCTCTTAGGCTGCGTCTACACTGGTAAATTAAGTCGACTTAAGCTTACTTAAGCAGCTTGCTTAAGTCGACTTAAGGAAAATAAAGTTGACAATTAAAATTAAGTCGACTTTATAATACCACCTTTCTATTAGACCTAAGGCTTAAGTTGACTCCCTAGAGTCAACTTAAGCCAGTGTAGACATGGGGTAGCCCTAAGTCGACTTAGGGCTACCCCAGGGCTACACCGCCTGTCGGGGGGGCACAGGGGGAGCCTGGCATGCCCCCCCCCAAGGGCGGGCAGGGCCCTGCCCCCCCCTGTCCCTTTGCCCTGCCAGGGTCCCTGTCACCCTTTGCCCCATTGTACCTATGTACAATGGGGCAAAGGCTGAGCCCCCTGCCCCCTGCCCCCATGGTCCTCCCCTAGGTCCCCCTAAGTCCCTAGAAGTCAACCTAGGCATCCAGTGTGGATGCTCTAGGTCAACTTTCTAAGTTCCCCTTTAAGTCAACTTTACTTAGTGTAGACACACTAAGTCAACTTAAATTAACAAGTGTAGACATAGCCTTAGAGAGAATTTCAACCCTCAAGTGATCTCAGTTTCAGACTTCAGCTTCTTACACCACCACAAACTACTCTGTGATCAGAATAACAAAAGACTCTACAAGGAACCATTAAACCTATCTTTTAACAATGAGAGAAGAATTAGACATTGCCTAAAACATAACTCTTCAACAAAGCAAATACCACTCCTTCACCTTTTACAAAGCTGAAATACAGGGTTGGCCACTGTTCTGAGTTCTGTGTTACTGATGGTGACTTTTCCAGTAGAGCAGGCTAAACACAGTTTATACAATCAATGGACAGCATATCATGAAACAGACAACATTCATTTCCCCCTTCAGTTAAAACACAGGATTTGTAACCCAAAATAGCCATGCATACCATTTCCCATCATGCTGGGCAGATTCACCCATATACAGTATAATTATGTTAAGTATGTAATTGTACTCATGCAGATACAAAGCCCATGCAAATAGGGTGCTCCCCTTTTAGCTACTAAGCAAGAGAAGTGCCCAGCCTCTAGACCTTGCTCACATAACTATTTCCTTAATGTATTCCTCTGTTAACTGAACCATCACCACGTCCCTGGTATAGGCTTCCATTTTCCCATCAAGACATTTTCCTTCCCATTAGTGCTTCAAACCCCATTACTTTGAAGAATTGCTTTAAATGCCCTTTGGTAAGACAGCACACTTTTGCCAGGTAAAGGCAGATAGATTGATATTGATGGTCCTCTATCAGCGGAACTGCGTACTGACTCAAAGCCATGTGTCACAACTAACACAAAGAAACAGTTCACATCCAGCTGTACTGTAGCAATACATTGCTGCTACTTTAGCTTCCTCAGTGTGCAGTCACTCAGGGCTCTGTACTCTATAGTTATTCGCCATTTGCCATTGGCTTCTTTACCAGCCATACAGATGCATGACAAATAGAGTCCCCTTCTCTTAGACACCAACGCAGCAGCTGCTTCACTGTCTCAGGTACGTCTGCTGCAGCCTCAGAATCACAGCACATGGCTGTTGGGGGGGGGGGGGAAGGCGTGATTTACATCCCTCTATCCTAGCTGTAGAACTTGTTCTGCCCCAGTCTGTCCTGTGCTCTGTCCAAGCAGAATCAAACTCAGTAACTTCCAGGTGGGTTCGCAGGCTGCTAACGTGTCACCACATCCAGAGCAGGTGAGATATTAGTTATCATTGTGTTTTCGCGCTTTCTGGGGGCACTGCCAGACACGCAGGTGAGCCAGGTTTATTCAGAGACTTTGGGCTCCAAGTACTGCTGCAGAAACAATCCCCATCTTAGCACTTACTACCATGGTAGTTTGGATTTGTATTAACACCCCAGCTCCTTATAGCCCCACCAGGGCTTACTCTTGTCCTTTCTCCTGGGAGACGCTGGGGAGGGAAAGGGGTGAGGACCATGTTTCAGCAAAAGGTGGCAGGGTGGCTCTGGGGTGTGGCTGCCCAGGGTGCTAGGGCTCAGTCAGATCCAGCCCTCAGGAGACAGTGGCTCCCCATGCACTGTGGAGATAATGCAGTTCATTTGGTTTTGACCCCTACGTGGTGCTAGGCTCTACCCAAGCCACAGAAGTGCTGCCTCCCCAGGTCAGCACTAACGGGAGCTGAGCAGGGGCTCCTGGGCTTCACTGGCAGCCATACTAACATCTCCTCACCAGCATCCTGCCCTGGGCTCCCTGCCTGGCCAAACGCAACTCCACGGACAAGCCAGAGATGCCCCTGCAGACGTACAGACCTGGAGCGCTGCGCCGGGGTAGGTGGGTCGGGGGAGTGACTAAGTGGGGCTGGGACTGATGCAGAACCTGGATGGGTCCAGGGTCCCAGGTGCCAGTGGCTCCCCCACTTCAAAGGAGCTTCTCGTGCTCCTGGCTGGCACAAAGACATAGGCTGGCACCCTTCCACATGGCCCACCTTTTTCATGCTGGGAAGGCTTAGCCTCCCCCAACCTCTTGTATGTACCACCCATGATCACAGGTCCCACCTGAGTGATGGCACCAAACTGCTGGCCAGTTCTTTCCCTCTACCCAAAAGTCACAGGTCCACAGAGACGGACAGACATATTCTTGAGAAGGATGTCATTTATTTGCTGCTTCAGTGAATGATCAGTCCATTGAAACAGGGCACAGCATGGGGTTAAATACAAGCCCACATGTACATTCAGGTGGTCACCCTTGATATGTTTGTCACAAAGGTATTCATTATATAGTGCATAAACACTTTCCACCTGTATCTAAGGTAAGTTTGGTTACTTAGCTGTTTACCTGGTTACACTGCTCACCAAACTGGCTCATTTTTTGCCTGTCTGTTCTCTTTCCTTTCCAGACAAGCACACATTTTTCCCCATGTCCCAACACCTACATTATCCATGTATACATTCTACATCTTACACCCTACAGAACAGAAATGTCCCACCCAGGGTTTCAGCTGCAATACAGGCAACAATAGTAACAAAAGATTGATGAAGAGATACAGAATATTTAAGTCACATAATTAATAGAGCATGCCAGAGAGGAGTCTCTGGGAGTTGCCCCAAGGAATATTTCTGAAACTCTGTTGGGTGCATCCCAAAAGCTGGAAGGGTCTGTAGGAGCCAGGTGTGAGAGTCACTGGAAAAGTGGCTGGAATGAAGATGCCTCAGAGGAATATCCAGTGATGTTCCCCTCCCAGAATCTGGTTTGGTGTGCCTCTGTGACCCCCCTGATCTCCACTCCTGAGCCCCAGCTTACTCCGCTCTGCCACGTGACCATTCACTCCTGAGCCAGTCCATACCAGCCTCTTGCATGTAATTGGTCCCAGGCAATGGGTGTGTGACCTTTGCTACTTAGGGGTTAACCTCCAGGGAGCACCCCTGAGTCCCCAGATACCACACTGGAAGCTTCTGTCCTACAGGGATCAGGACCCTTCCTCAATCACTTTAGAATTATAGACCCTTGTTCGCCCATTTATCAGTGAAATATATATGCCTAGCCTCACTCATTCACACTCTCTGATGTGCAGATAACTTTAGATTAAACAAACACTAGTTTATTGATTAGAACATGATTTTAACTGAGTATATAGCAAATCAATGCACAATCATTTAATAAAGGAGTCAGGAGTTACTACAAGCAAATAAAAGATATAACACACATGCTAATTTAATAGCATTATCCAGGATTACTCTTTAGCTTATTCCCCTCATTCTTACCTACAAGATTGGCTGCTGGGGCTGTTCGGCCAGTCTTAGCCCTCCTGGCCATGTGGGTAGGTTCAGGCTCTTGGAGTTGTTTTAAGATGGTCTCTCTCTGGCAAAAAGCCTCTAGCAGTTCCAAGTGTCTGTATTTACTCTCCAAAATCCCCCTTGCTTCTCTCCTTTCTCTCAGGTGATCTCATTTGTTCAGACAGGGCGAGTGACCTCCCCCACTCTGGCCAAGGGGGTACACAATGTTGTCTTCTCGGTGTACGTGCTTGCAAGGCTGATTGGGAAATGGCTCTGGCAGTCTCTGTGCTGCTGATTGTCCCCCACCCCCTGAGCCAGGTAAAATATTTGGAAACATGCTCAACATGGCGGCTGGGCTCCCCAAGGCTCGGGCCCAGCTGCGGCAGCCCCCGCCACCCCACCAAGCTTGGCAGCTGGGCTCCAGGGCTGCTGCTCTGCTGGGGCAGCCCCTGCCACCCCCACAAGCTAGTCAGCTGGGCTCCAGGGCTGCCTTCTTTCTTTCTTTCTTTCTTTCTTTCTTTCTTTCTTTCTTTCTTTCTTTCTTTCTTTCCAGCAGGGGCCAGATCGGGCCACTGGTGGTGGCCAGGCCCTGGATTCGCAGCCTGGACTGCAGTCAGGTCAGGCCTGGGTCCCTGATCCTGGTGGGGGCCAGATTGGGCTGTCCGTGGTGGCCAGGCCCTGGCCGGGACTGCATGGGGCCAACCCAGGCTTGGGTCCCCAGCCCTGACTCTGGCAGGAGCTGCATTGGCCTGCTGGTGGTGACCGGACTTGTGTCCTCAGCCCTGGTGGGTCCAGATTGGGCAGCCCATGGCAGACTGGCCCTGGATTCCCGGCAGGGGCCGTAGCAGGTGGCCAGGGTCCAGATCTAAGAGGCCTGGGTGTGTGAGAAGGGTTTCCATGGGGTCTGCTTGGGGGCTCTGCCTGGTCTGTGCCCGCCTCCTGCCCAGTCCCAGCGTGCAGCTGGGAGCTGGGCTATGGCTGCTTGCCTCCTCTCCAGGCTTGGGGGTACATGCAGCCCTTTCTTTCTCTTCTTTCTTTCCTTTTCTTTCTTCTTTCTTTTTTTTTAAAAAAAGCTTTAAAAATTAATTTTAATGAAATACCTTTTTTAAAAAGTCTTTTTAAAAAACCTTTCTAAAAAGTAAATGTCAATTAAAATTTTTCAAATTCAGTTAATTAAAATTTAAACAATTAATTTTAATTACAATCCATTTTAATTCAATTAATTAATTTTAAATTTAATATTAATTAAACAAACTGGGAGCCCTTCAGGGTTTTAAATTCTGTATTTTGGGCCCTCAGCTAAAAAGGTTGGGAACTACTAATTTATAATGCAAAATTTTGTGTATTTATTTGCTTACATATCACCTTTTATTTAATTATCACATTTTAATCACAATACTTACTGTGTTATGCAGTGTTTGCTAGTTTGTGACAATAATGCTATAGACATAAATGCCATATAAAATTATAAATATTTTTATGGAGCGATAATCGATGCATGTGGTACTGAGAAGTGGTTGCAAATGCCTACCTGGGCTGGGGTCAGCACATGCATGAAGGGGGCCTGGACAATATGGGAAGTGGCCCCAGAGATTAGGAGGGTTCTGGGGCCCGTCAAATTATACTTTAACCACTGATCCATGACAATAAGTCAGAGCATTCATAAGGGAACTTTACATGGCAGATGTATGCAGTAAAGTACTCTCCCCTAAGGATGTGGGGTTCATGCTTGATTTCTGTAAGATGTTACGGCTGTTGTTTCTCTAACATTGACCATCATGCAGTGACAGCTGTGGGGTGGGGTTTGCTGGCCAGGCTGATTCCCCCAATGTGTTTGTTAGTGCTCAGCTCAGACATGGACACCCTGGCATGAGCTGGCACCTGCCAGCCTCACAGCTTTCTAATCCTCACAGTTTTTCTAATCCTTTAATCATTCATGTGGCTCTTCTCTGAACCCTCTCCAAACTATCAACACCTTTCCTGAACTGTGACACCACGAGCAGACACAGTATGCCAGTAGTGGTTGCACCAATGCCAAATAGAGAGGTAAAACAACTTCTTGACTCACGCTCGAGACTCCTCTTTTTATTCATCCCAAGATCATATTTGGCTACAGCATTGCATGGGAGCTTGTGTTCATCTGATTATGCATCACGGCGCCAAATCTTTCTCAGAATCATGATTCCCAGGATAGAGTCAACCATCATCATAGCCTGGTGTATGCGTATGGTGTTTGTCCCCAGATCTATGCATTTATACTTAGCTGCAGAGCTGGACCAAGGCCCAGTGGGGGCCTGGGACTCCCCACTCTTGTGGGGCCCCCACCATTGTAAGGCCCTGCCATTGCTTTAGCACTCTGCCTAGGGTGGGGCACTCCCCCCGTGCTGGGGGGCAGGGTCAGGGGTTTTGGGGCCCTGGCTGGCACTGCAGAGGAGGTATAGGGGACCATGGCTCTGCATACAGTTGTGGGGGGGAGGATTAGAAGGGGCTGCAGCCAGCGCTGCTGTGGCAGGCGGCGGGGGGAAGGGGGCAGTGGGGAGTAGCCATGCATGGGCCTGTGGAGGGCTATAAGGAAACTGCCAGTCAGCACTGCTCATCTGCTGCGGGGAAGCCCCATGGGTTGGTGCTGCTGTCGGAGGTTGAGGGGGCAGGCCAGAGACTGGGGGCTGGGCAGACAGACTGAAAGGCTATGTCTACACTGAGAAACTTATGTCGACTTTACCAAGTTGACTTTACTAAGTCGACTTTAAGTCGACCTTATTAAGTCGAATTAGAGAGTCCACACAGGACTCTTAAGTCAACTTAAACCTGGCCTTACTACGTGGACTTAGAGAGTATACACTAGACTCTCTAAGTCAACTAGTTAGGTGAGTGGTCCGGGGGAGAAGGGAGTGCGGAGCTCTTTTCTGGTCCGGGCTGCTCGGCTCCCTTCGGGCTGGGACCACTCAGACCCTAGGCAGAAGAGAGCCCCGCCCTCCCTTCTAGTCAGGACCAAGTGGTCCCGGGGAGCTCCCTGCTAGCTGTTCCGGGGAGAAGGGAGACCCGTGCTCCCTTCTGGCCAGGACCGAGCTTCCCCGTGTTCCTGGCCAGAAGGAACCGCAGGGGTCTCTTCCCTCTGGGACCCCTGCGGGTCCCGGCAAAAAGGGAGCCATGGCTTCCTTCTTGCCGGGACCCGCAGGTCCTGGCCAGAAGAAAGCAGGCAGCTCCCTTCTGCCTGGGACCCCCGCGGGTCCCAGCTAGAAGGGAGCTTGGGGTTCCCTTTTTGCTGGGACACCAGCGGTCCTGGCCAGAACAGAGCCCTGTGGCTCCTTTCTGGCTGGGACCATGCTCCAGCTGCTGGGGAGACCCTGGAGGCTCCCCAGGAGCTGGAGCGCTGTGCGGGCAATTGCCGGTGCTCCAGCTGCTGAGGAACCTACGGGGCTCCCCAGCAGCTGGAGCACTGGCAATCGTTGGCACAGTGCTCCAATTGCTGGGAGCCTCCAAGGTCTCCCCAGCAGCTGGAGCGCAGTCCCAGTGAGAAAGGAGCCACAGGGCTCCGTTCTGGCCGGGACTGCTGGGGTCCCGGCAAAAAGGGAACCCCGTGCTCCCTCCTAGCTGGGACCACTCAGTCCCGGGCAGAAGGGAGCTCTACGTTCCCTTCTTCCCTGGATGTGAGCGGTCCCAGGTAGAAGGGAGCCGGGATGAGCCGTTAGCAGCTTTTCCTGGGGAAAGCGTCCCGTGTGGGACGTTAGCGGCTTCCTGGGAAGAAGGGAGCAGGGGCTCCCTTTTCCCCTTGCCCTAAGTCGACCACCTTTCCCCAATTCTCATCAAACCAACCAAACAAAAAACTCCCTACTGAAACAAAAAAAACCCTATCCTTTGCTATCACAGTAGGCTTGATACGCTTTATCACAATGCTGTTTAGCTTACATGGGGCCCCAATCACTTTCCAGAGATTGAGATTAATTAACAAGGTATTACACCCTTGCTACATACTTGCCTATTTAGATGCTATTGTCTGCATTTGGGATGGTTGACACATCTCCAGAATCTGGCTGACATTCTATAGTCTCTACAAGAGGCCGCTTTGACATTAAACCCAAGAAAATGCAAGATGGAAAAAGGGGAGACTAAATACTGGGGATATCTAATAGAGAACAAGGAAGAACCCATACTTAATAAGGTAGACGCACCAACCAACATCCCAATCCCAAGAACCCAGTGTGACATTCCCTTCCTGCAATCTGGACTGGTGTGCAGCTGAGCCACCCCAATTTTCCACTCCAGGCCTTACTATGCTTTGCTGTGTGAACCCCCACACCTGGGTCAGCTCATGCCCAGCCTCCTGCATGTAATCAATCCCTCATCCAGTGAAAGTGCTCTCATTAGCCACTTACAGGACAGACTCTTAGAAAATGCCCTCAGTCCCATCTACCATCTTGCAGGGGTGAGTGTTCCTCACTCTACTCTGCAAGCTCATTTACCCTTGTCTGTTAAGTTATCAAAAAATTGCTATGCACCAGTTTTGTCACTCTCAATGTACACGCACTGCTTTAAGCAAAAAAGTTTATTGACCATTGTAAGATTTTAAGTGTTTATAAGTCACAAAAATATAGATTGTGATGAAGTAAGGCCTAATCTGCCTCTGCAGGTCCTACATTTCTGCTCTGTGGCCTGGTATAATCCAGTTTCTTACTCTCAGTTGTTCCCCAGGAGGGGGTCCAACTTTTCGGATTAGTCCAAGTTATAGCCCAGCTGGCCTCCTCGTTGAGGTTTTTCCCCTGGGTCTGGCCAAATGGCAGAGGGGAATTGGCGGGAGGCGGGGAGCGGTCCCATCTTCTACACCAGACCCTGATCCAGGGGCCCTATTAGTAGCAGCCTCCAACCATTGAGTCCAGAATTACTGTCTTTCCTGAATCATTGGTCGTTGGCCCCACTGTTCCCGGTCTGCACTCTGGAAAAGGGAGAGTTTTCACAGCCTTCTTGCCTGGAGTCTTTTAGTCTCTGCAATCCCCTCTGTTTGGGTGGGGTTGCCCCACTTCTACTCCCTTGCTCAGATCTCTGACTGGCAGGTTCTTCCACCCAGTTTGCTATGCCTAACAGCCCTGGGCCCTGCCTGTGCGGGCTTCTCCCGCACCCTTGTACCTTCCTGGTGTTGTAGCACACAGTAATTAATCCCTTCAACTCACTCCTAGCAGCTATATTTCACTCCTAACTCCCTTTCAGCTGCCCCTACCTGCCTGAGAAGGAGGCTTTTAAGCAGTGCAGCAGGTTCCTTAATTGACTTCAGATGACAAGTAACCTGATGTAATCCTGGCTACATTAACAGAGGAAACAAGGATTTACTAATCTTGGGGTTAATATATACAGCCTCCACCCCTCTCCTATAGCCATCAGATCTGACCCTGTCCCACATCGTCCCTCACACTCAATCCCACAGGGTTGTGCAATTTGGGATGTCATACATTGAACCTGGGACAGGCCATTCCCATGGTAGCTTCCAGCTCTGTGTTGTATGGTGAATCAAAAAGGTTGGAAGCACAGGAACCACCTGGTCACCAGTGCATTTTTTTCCCTAATTTGTTGCATCCACTGCAGAGCAGCGTGATCAGTCACAAAAGTGGCATCCCAGCATAGTGGAAGGTTTCCATAGCCCACATGATGACAAGACACTCCCTTTCTACTACCACACATCTCTGTTACCTTGAGAGGAGTTTTTTGCCGAGATACATTATCAGGTGTTCTTCATCTCCCACCATCTGAGACAGGACAGCACCCAACCCCACCCCAGAGGTGCCAGTCTACAGTATAAATTCTTTAGTAAAGTCTGAAGCAAGTAGTATGGGGTTACTGCAGTGTAAGTCTCTGAAAGCTTCTTCTGCTGCAGTCATCCATTGCACCATGTCAGGATCCTATTAGGTCTGTCAGGGGACTGGCTCTGGAGGCGAAATGGGGGATGAAGCGCCGGTAGTACCCCACCACACCCAAGAATGCTTGGACCTGTTCCTTTTGGTTTGGCAAAGGGCCAATTCTGGATAGCTTCCAGCTTGTTTAGTTGGGTGTAGAGACCCACCAATAGCAGTGTATCGATCCAGGCCCATGATCTGTACACTTGGAAGAAGGGATAGTTAAAAGGTAACTAAAGGACAAGAACTCGATGTGAGAAAGATGGCTGAGGCATGGGAAATCAAGGAACCAGCCTGGTAAACAAGAACACGGCGCAGCTGGATGATAAGGAACTGTGAGCGGGCCAGGAACTAAAACTTTGCTAATTTGGATGTAAGCCTGTGAATGTGGAAAATTACCAAGTGCACTATCTGTAGGGTATAAGAATGGCTGTAAGCTGCTAATAAAGTGATTTCGTGCTTGCCTTAGCCGGAGTCCGTGCCTTCATACACCACAGTTGGGGTCTTACCACACCCCTTCCTACAATGTAACCAAGATATCTAGCCTTGGCTAGACTTATAGCACACTTGGCAGCATTTGCTGTGAGACTGGCCTTCCTCAGGGTGTTCAGTATTCCTTCCACTTTCTGCAGGTGGGTTTCCCAGTTTGGGGTATGTATGACTATCTCATCTAGGTTTGTTGCAGCATAGTTGGCATGTGGGTGCAGCAGCTTAACCGTCAAATGCTGAAAGGTGGCCGGTGCCCTATGGAGTCTGAACAGAAGGACAGTATACTAAAATAGTCCATCTGGTGTGACAAAAGCAGTCTTCTCCTTTGCTTCCTCAGCTAGAGAGATTTGTCAATATCCCTTGGTCAAATTGAGGGTGGTTAAGAATTGGGCCTTTCCCAATCGGTCCACAAGCTCATCTGTGCAGGGCATGGAGTACGCGTCAAACTGTGAAACCTCATTTAGTCAGCGGAAGTCACTGCAAAATCTTATAGTGCCACCGGGTTTAGGCACCAGTACGATTGAGCTAGACCATTGACTATGTGATTCTTCTATGACCCCCATCTCTAACATCTTTTCCGCTTCAGCCTTAATTTCCTTTCTTCTGGCTTCTGGAACTATAGGGACTCATCGTTACCCTGGGACCAGGATTTGTAATAATGTTGTGATAGTCCTCCATTGTTTGACCTGGCTTCGTTGAGAACACATCTTGGTTCTGGACTACCATCTCTGCTGCCTCAGCTTTTTGATTTGGTGTCAAGTCAGGAGATATCTTTACTTGTGGTTTTGCTTCCTCTGATAAAGTCACACATGCTTCTTGGGCACTCCGGGGCTTTAAAAAGTTGATATGGTAGACTTGTTCTTGTTTTTGGTGCCCCGGTTGTCGTACTCTATACTTGGTTTCCTCTACAGGTTTGACCACTTTGTAGGGCCCCTGCCATTGGACCAATAGTTTACTTTCAGCTGTGGGTGTCAGCATCATCACCTGATCTCCCAGTTGAAACAGTCAAACCGTGGCTTGGCGGCTATAGTTGACCTGCTGGGCCCTTTGGGGTTTCTCTAATTGTTCCCGTACAATGGAGGTAACTCAGGCTACCTGATCTCTCATCTGAAGAATATGATCGACAACATTCTTTTCTGGGGTGGGCTTCTCCTCCCAAGTCTCCCCGGCTATGTCTAAGATAACATGGTGGTAGTGTCGATATAGTAGCTGAAAGGGGGAGAACCCTGTTGAGGCCTGCAGTACCTCCCTGATGGAAGACATAAGATATGGCAACAAGGTGTCCCAATCCTTCTCATCTCGACTCATCACCTTCTTTGTCACAGCCTTAAGGGTCCTACTGAACAAAGCCAGGTGTCTGGGGGTGGTAGACGGATGTCTGTAGGGTCCATACATGTAATAGCATGCATAAGTCCTTCATCAGTTTTGATGTTGGGAGGATCACAACCATCACACCCAGGAGAAAACATCGGGTTGTGGTGGTTGGGGATTCTCTTCTGAGGAGGACGGAGGCACCCATCTGTCACCCAGTTAAGGCCTCTCGGGAGGTATGCTGCCTGCCAGGGGCCCGTATCCGAGACGTTACGGAGGGATTGTCGAGAATCATCCGTCCCTTTGACTACTACCCCATGCTACTCATCCATGTGGGAACCAATGATACTGCGAGAGGTGACCCTCTGCAGATCAAAGGGGACTACAGGGTTCTGGGAGCACGGGTGAAGGAGTTCGGTGCACAGGTGGTGTTCTCCTCGATCCTTCTGGTCAAGGGTAGGGGCCCGAGCAGAGACAGATGCATCCTGGAGGTGAATGCCTGGCTGCGGAGATGGTGTTACCAGGAGGGCTTTGGCTTCCTCGACCATGGGGTGCTGTTTCAGGAAGAAGGACTGCTAGGCAGAGATGGACTCCACCTATCCAGGAAAGGGAAGAGCCTATTTGGAAGCAGACTGGTGTAGTAGGTACAGGCCCAGTACAAGGCCCTTAAACAGTTATAGGCCCAATATAAGGCTTCTAGCCTGAACCAAAGTAATGTCAAGATATTGTTAAACTAAGATACGTCAAGAGTTACATAAGCACAACTCAGCACATT
>ML685946.1:925343-937608 GCA_007922175.1 Pelusios castaneus | reverse complement strand
TCAAAGCGTCTGACGAAGTGGGATTTTCTCCCAAGAAAGCTCATGCGATTAATAAATCTGTTAGTCTTTAAAAGTGCCACAGGACTCTGTTGTCTCTCTAGTTTACAAGGTCATCTAGATCTTTTTGTATGGTATCTCGATCCTTCTCTTTAATGGCAACTTCGTATCATTGACAAACTTAATTAGCAATTTCCCACTTTTTGTTGCAAGGTCAGTAACAAAAAGGTTAAATAAGATCAGTCTTAAGACTGATCCCTGAGGAAATCCACTGGTAATCTCCCTCCAGCTTGACAGTTCACCCTTCAGTATGACCTGGTGTAGCCTCCCCTTTAGCCAGTTTCTTATCTACCTTGCTATATTCATATTAATCCCCATCTTTTGTAACTTAACTAATAACTCCCTATGTGAAACTGTATTAAATGCCTTGCTGAAATCTAAGTAATTTAGGTCCTCTGCATTCCCCTTATCCAAAAAATCTGTTATCCTTTCAAAAAAGGAGATCAGGTTGGTCAGGCATGATCTACCTTTTGTAAATCCATGTTGTATTTTATCCCTGTTACAGTTAACCTCAATATCCCCAAGTAATTTCTCTTTCAAAATTTTTCCAAGACCTTGCATACTACCGAGGTCAGACTAACAGGACTGTAGTTACCTGGATCAGTTTTATTCCCTTTCTTGGAAATAGGAAATATATTAGCAATTCTCCAGTCATTTGTTACCACCCCCGTGTTTACAGATTCATTAAAAATCCATGGCTATGTCTACACTTGAAAGTTAGGTCAAATTAAGGAGGCTTAAATTGACCTAACTTAGTCCCAGTCCACACCAGGCTTTCATTAAGTCGATTTAAGGGCTTTCTTCAGTTGACTTAATATCTACCACCATTTAGGTCAACTTAATGGCTAAGTCTATTTTTTAAGTCGACCTAAAACCGGTGTGGATGCCCTAGGTCAACTTAGTTCCCTAAGTCGACCTAGGGATGGGGACAAGGGACCTACGGCTGCCCTCTCCCTGGGACCGCGCAGGTCCCGGCAAGAAGGCAGCCGTGGCTGCCTTCTCCCTAGGACCCCTGTGAGTCCTGACAAGAAGGCAGCCTTGGCTGCCCTCTTCCTGGGACCCACACGGGTCCCAACAATAAGGCAGCCTGGGCTGCCCTCTCCCTGGGACCCGCACGGGTCCCGACAATAAGGCAGCCTGGGCTGCCCTCTCCCTGGGACCCCCGCAGGTCCCAACAAGAAGGCAGCTGCCCTCTCCCTGGAACGTGTACAGGTCCCAGCAAAAAGGCAGCTGTGACTGCCCTCTCCATGGGACCCATGCAGGTCTCAGGGAGAAGGCAGCTGCAGCTGCCCTCTTGCTGGGACCCATGTGAGTCCCAGCGACAAGGGAGCCCCCGCTCCCTTCTGCCAGGGTGCCATGGGTCCCTTGTCCCCTGGAGTTCCCGTGGGCTGTGAGCTGTGGCTCTTCGTTGACTTCAGAGTCTAGTGTAGACTCTGTAAGTTGACTTAAGAAGGTTGACTTTATGTCGACTTAAGTCGACCTTTTAAAGTTGAATTAACAGAGTTGACTTATTTTAGGTGTAGACATAGCCCTTGCTAACAGGCAGGCAATTTCATGTGCCATTTCCTTTAATATCCTCAGACGGAGATTAACCAGGCCCCCCAGTTTAGTCCCATCAAGCAATTCAACTTTGGCTTCTACCTTAGATATGGCAATTTCCACTTCCATATCCTCATTCCCGTTAACTAACCTACCTGTATTCTCAACCTACCTGTATCGTTAACTAATCTACCTGTATCGTTACCCTCATTAAAAACAGAGGCAAAGTACTTATTTAGCTATTCAGCCATGCCTAGATTATCCTTGACCTCCACCCCATCCTCAGCGTTTAGCGGTCCCACTTTTTCCTTCTTTGTTTTCTTCCTATTTATATGGCTAAAGAACCTTTCGCTATTGATTTTAATTCCCTTCGCAAAGTCCAGCTTTGCTTGACTTTTCACCTCTCACTTTATCTCTACATGTTCTGACCTCCAAGAAGTAGCTTTCCTTGCTGATCCCTCCTATCTTTCACTCCTTTCAGGCTTTGTGCTTCCTCCTAAGCACCTGTCCAAGATGCTTACTCAACCAACTTGGTCTGCAACTCTTGCCTTTGAATTTTTTCCCCTTCCTGGGAATGTAGGCTTCAGATAGTTCCTGCAACTTTGACTTGAAGCAATTCCAAGTCTCTTCCACCTTTGCATTCATGAGTACCTCAGTCCAGTCCACTTCCCTAACTAACTCCCTTAATTTTCTAAAATTAGCCCTCTTAAAGTCAATGACCCTTGTCACAGATTTATTTTTGTTTATCCTTCCGTTTAGTTTGAACTGAATTAGATCATGGTCACTTGAGTCTAGATTGTCCCCTACAACCAGTTCCTCTATGAGGTCCTCACTATTTACTAATACCAGATCTAAGATGTCATCCCCTCTTATTGGTTCAGTAACAGTTTGGAGAAGGAATTCATCAGCTATCACATCCAGGAAAATCTGGGCCCTTTTGTTACTACTAGCACATGTCCTCCAGTCTATATCTGGGAAGTTAAAATCTCCCATTATCAAACAGTTCCCAGTAGTATTTACTTCCTTAAAGCAGTCCCTATCCATGTCTGAATCAGATCCCTGCGGACTGTAACACACCCCAAGCACCATCCCAGGAGAAACTCCAGTAGTTTTCTTCCCCAATGTGATTTTTACACAGATAGACTTTGTCTTGGTAATTCCATCACTTTGAATTTCTTTACAGTCTGCCTTCTCATTGATATACAGTGCCACTTCCCCACCTTTGCCTTTATATCTGTCTTTCCAAAAGAGCACATAGCCTTCAATACACGTACACCAGTCGTGACTACTATTCCACCATGTTTCTGTTATTCACCTCCTGAACCAATAGCTCTAGTTCCTTCATTTTTTGCATGATTCGGCACTGTCATTCCACAGCCACTATCACCCATTACACGGGCATTTACATTACCCCCTCCTTTGAACCACCAAGCTGCTCCCCTTCTCTGTGTCCTTTCTTATTTCATTTTCCTTCCTCTCAATGCCAATATCAGGCGTGGAGATTATCCAGACGTCTCCCAACCATCTCCCCCGACTCCCTAGTTTAAAGCTCTCTTGATCAGTTGTGCTAGTTTCCCTCCCTATTCAGGTGTAGTCCATGCCAAGGGAACAGACTTCTGTCTATGAATGCCACCCTACATCCCAAAGCCCTCCTTATAGGACAACTGCCTGAACCATCAGTTGATCATCAGAACCTTCTCACATCTTTGTTGTCCTCCTCTAGTGAAAGGCAGAATCCCACTGAACATTACTTGAACCTCTAGCTCTTTGAGAATCCTCCCCAGCCTGGCATAGTCTCCTTTGATACGTTCCAGTGAGAATCTAGCCATATCATTTATATCCACATGAAGGACAATCAGAGGATTCTTTCCTGCTCCCATTAGGAACTTCTTCAGCTTCAGATTGACATCCGGTACCTTAGCGCCTGGCAAGCCTTCTGTTCCCAGGATCAGCTCTACTTACAGGCCTGGCTGTCCTTCTTAACAAGGAGTCCCCAGTCACAAAGACTTGCCTTTTCCAGGAAAGAGAGTGTGATTCTCTAGCCTCTCCCTACTTCTTTCTGGCCGCAAGTCCTCAGTTCTACAATTTTGCTTTGCAGTCCTCTGCACCCACTCCTGAATCCCTCTAGAGCTCTTATTTAGTAGTATCTCCATTGGCTCATCCTCTCTTTGTTTAGGACTAGCTGCTCTTCCCTTCTTCCTCCCACTGCCACCTTCAGTAACCTCCCGCTGTGCTCCTTCATGATTTGTTAACACTGCAAATCTGTTTCTGAGCTCTATTTCTCATTCACTAGCCTGTATTTTCCTCTGCTGGCTTCTCAAAGTCACATGCTTCCACCAGCCACTTTCCTCTCCCAGCATTCTCCCCTCAGAGTCCATTGATCTTGCTTCCATCTGCAGGTCTGGGTTTTCTCCTATATCCCTCTCATTTCTCTGCTCCATCAACTGCGCAAACCCCCTTCTAAACTCAACCAGGGTTTTCACCTGCATCTCTAACCCTCGACTTTTTCCTCCATTAGCTCTATGAGGTGGCACTTCATACGAACAAAGATCTTTTGAGGTACCCCCTCCAAAATCATATACATCCTGAATCTTCCACATCCTGTCTTCTTCATTGTTTCTTCTCCTGCTTGAGTGTCTACTACTGCTGCCTCTGTATCTGCTATAACATTTCCCCACTTACAGTCTGTGTAAACACACAAAAAACCCACCAAACAAGCCACCCACAATATGACTCCCCCCCCAAAAAAACTTCCCCTCCAAACTCCCCAGTTCTCAGCCCTGTTGACTGCCCCTGGTGCCACTGCAACTGTGTGTGCCACTGCCTGCTTCAGTGCCTGCCTTTATAGCTCTCTGAGCAGGGAACCCCCCCCCACCACGAGTGGGATCAGCTGATCTCACTCCACCACTCAGCCCCTGCAAACTGAACAGGAAGAAAAAAACCCCACTACCCAACAACAGAAAGAAGAGGAGGAGGGGAAGAAAACCCTAGAAAGCATTAAGAAGGGTAAAAAACCCATAGAGCAGGAAGAAGAAGAGGGAAAAAATTTACTAACAAACAAACACACATACAAAAGGACTCACCACTCCACAAAAACTCCACCACACCCCCTAAGGCCCACTCAGACTCCCCTGTTCTCAGCTCTGTTGACTGCCCCTGGTGCCGCTGCAGCTTCCTGTCCATCATAATCCCCAGGTCCTTTTCTGCAGAGCTGTTACTTAGCTAATCAGTCCCCAGCCTATAGCAGCACATGGGATTTTTCCATCCTAAGTGCAGGACTTTGCACTTGTCCTTGTTGAACCTCATGAGATTTCTTTCAGCCCAATGCTCCAATTTGTTTATGTCTTCCTGAATCCTATCCCTATCCTCCAGCATATTTACCAGTCCCCCCAGTTTGGTGTCATCTGCAAACTTACTGAGCATGCAATCTACCCCATCATCATCTTCTTGTATAATATCCCACACCTTCTCTGTATTAGCAATACTTCACAGCATTGTGTCATCTGCAAACTTTATTAGCACACTCCCATTTTTTGTGCAAAGATCAGTAATGAGAAGGTTAAATACGATTGGTTCCAAGACTGATCCCCAAGGAACTTCCAAAGGGGTAGCCGTGTTAGTCTATTGTAGAAACTATTGTAGAAAGACAACAGAGCTGTCTTTAAAAGTGCCACAGGACTCCCCAAGGAACTGTACTAGTAACTGTAGGAAGAAGTTAAATTGAGCAACTGGCCTGAATGATAATTACTATGGTAAAGAGACAACAGAGTCCTGTGATATCTGTTAGTTTTTAAAAGTGCCACAGGACTCTGTTGTCTTTCTACAATAGACTAACACGGCTACCCCTTTGGAATTTGACTATATGGTAAAGAGGTTACTACAGGCAAGCCTTGCTTTCCTGTAAATAAGATTCTAATAAAAAGTTATGTTATCTTTCTTTTTCTCTCTATCTTCTCCTCCTAAAAATAGGAACTATGTTAGCAATTCTCCAGTCATACAGTACAAGCCATGAGTTTACAGATTCATTAAATATCCTTGCTAATGGGCTTCCAGTTTTATGTGCCAATTCCTTTAGTATTCTTGTCTGGAGATTATCCAGTTCCCTCCATATAGTCCCATTAAGAAATCTGACTTCGGAGTCTACTTTGGATGTGGTCAGGGTAGATAAAAATCAATTATTTTTAAAAATGGATTTTTTTTATTTAAAAATCCCATGAAAGCTTATGCCCTAAGAAATTTGTTAATTTTTAAGGAGCCACACATCTCTCATTGTTTGCAGTTTCATGTTTGTTTCTATTGCCTGTCCCTCCAGTCTCACATTTATCTCCAGACTTCTTTTCGTTGTCCAGATCTACCACAGGACTCTCAGGCTATGTCTACACTTAGAAAGTTAAGTCTGGCTGGCTCTCCTCAGGACAAGCCGCGAGTGGCTTCCCTGTCTCAGGGAGAGCCAGCCATGCACAGCTGGCTATCCCCGGGATGAGAGCCAGCTGAGTGCGGCTAGCTGTCCCCGAGACAAGCTGCTCATGGCTTCCCTGTCCCTGGGACAAGCTGCTTGCGGCTTCCCTGTCCCCTTAACAAGCTGCTCGAGGCTTTCCTGTCCCCAGGACAAGACACGTGTGGCTTCCTTGTCCCTGGGGAGAGCCCCCTGTCCCGGGTGGAGCCACAGCTCCCTTCTACCAGGGAGAAGGGCTCCTCCTAGCCCTAAGACAACCTAGGGCACTTAGGTCGACTTAGAGCTACCCCCCATCTACGTTGACTTAACGCTTAAGTCGGCCTAAAAGGAGGTGTTATTAAGTCGACTTAAGCTTTCCATCGACTTAAGGAACTGCTTAAGTCTACTTAATAAAAGCCCAGGGTGGACGGGGATTAGTTTAGGTCGACTTAAGCCTCATTGTTTTTGATGAACACAGACTAACACGGTTACCCCTCTGGAAAAAGTTTGAGCAGCATATTCCAGAAGTTCTGAGGTCTTTCTGAGTGTAGTCTTCATTGATTTAGATCTACCAGACCATTCTCTCACTAGAAGGAAAAACCTCTAATGGCAGCAGTGGGAATAGTTTAATGAAGTTCTTCTACCTGTGGGTAGGATAGGCATGCATGCAAAATGCGGAACAAAGAAATGCTGGTTGCCCAAATGAAACATCAGGAGAAGTATTCCTTCTCAGGAGAAAGCTGCATTGAAGATGATGAAATGAACATGCCTGAACATGAAGAATCTTCAGGTTGGTTAAGTTTTTTTTAATTCACACTTCTTTCTTAAGGACTGCCTGTCTTCCTTTTGGGCTACTCTTGAATTCTCACATTGGAGCAAAAAATATAGTTGTTACTCTATGGGGGCATCATTTTTGATGCAGCTGTGATTTAAAAAAAAATAGCTGAAATAGGTAGATTTTCCTTTTACAATTTCATCTTTAAAGTAGCATTGATTATTAGTGTTTCAGTCACATCATGTATGTCTCATAGCCACAGTATATCACCTGTTGGGAAAAAAAATCTCCATAGATAAGTTTGTGATAAGAATAAGCAGATTACAAAAAGATAATTGATGAAAAAATTGCCCACGTTGTTTATGCAACAAATTCTTCTTTCCGTATAATTGAGAACCCACACTTCATTAGCATGGGTCAGTCATTAACAGCAGGATACAGTTCACCAGCTGCCACAGGCTCATTGCTGGATAAAATGTATTAAATAGAAATTGAGCACTGTGCAAAAAGTCTAAAGGGTAAAACTGTTAACCCAAGTCTTGATGGGTGGAGTAATGTCCATGATGATCCTGTTATACGTGCTTGTTTGAGAACAGAAGAAGGGAGTGTTCCCCAAAACTGTACCCCAAGGGGTCAGTTCATGTGGATTTACCAGACATAGTCAAAGACCATTGAAAAGATGGATGATTTTTATTGAATGCCAGGGTGAATAACCCCAAGCAAGCAAAGCAAAGTAATAAGTGGTGAGAGCTTATGTCCCTTCTGTAGCCGGGGACCCCTGACGGCTGCGGACGACCCCAAGGAAGTTCCCAAGGCATCTTGGTCCTAGGTTACTGAGGCAGCCCGGTCCATGATCCTATGCAAAGTCCACAGGTTTTCAGGGACTAGGCTAACATATAGCATTTCAGGAGAAGGTGGGGTGATCAAGCCCGCTTTCTCTTCACACGCTCAGCCCCAAGGCCGAGGTAGCAAAGAAGAAAAACAGATAAGAGGCACAGCCAAGCCTTGCAAAAAAGCAAAACACCTTATCTCAGGCCCTAGCCGGTTCCCACAGGAGACTGACTTCAACTGGTGCTTTGGGCATGAAGCCCAGCATCAGTTCATGGTTGGGTTGCTCACGGGAGGGAGGAGGTTGCGAATGCCACGGCACTACCTCTCCGTCACAAAATCTTCTGCTTTGGCCCTACAGGGAGTATCTTCCTTACAGAAACAAATGAAACATCAGGAAATGCACACAGCAGAATATTTACAGGTAGCAACAATAAAAACTATAACAAACTGTGAAAATAAACCAAAGGTCTAGCACGCAGCTTGGTCACAGAGAATGCTGCAACTGTATCCAAGATGAGCAGAAATTTAGAAGAAAGTCCAAAGCTAATAACATATGGTTGCAGTGCTGATTTGATGCATCTCCTAGCCAAAGATTTCGGTGTTCCAGAAATAAAGGCTAATGTTGCTGAAATTACAAAATACTTCTGTAACAACCATTTTGCAGCAGCTGATCTGAAAAAAGTGGGAGAAACCAAGCTATCGCTCCCACAAGACATGCGGTAGAACTCAGTGGTATATTGCTTTGAGCACTATATCAAGAACTGGCCTAATCTGATGACACTTTGTGACCAAAATCGTAAAAAAATGGATGGCACTGTCACAGCCAAAATTCTCAACACTGGGCTTAATGGACAGGCTGAGTACCCTGAAGCCTATTTCTGTAGTCTAGAACAAAATGTAGGGAAATAGCTGTTTTATTGCTGATGCTGTTGAAATTTGGAAGGAACAGAGTGAAATCTTAAAAAGAGAAATATGCAATGACAGAGTTAAATTACACATGTATGTGTATTCACACACACACACACACACACACACACACGCACGCACACACACACACACACACACAAAAGGGAAAAAAACTATCTCCAGTTTATTTTCTTGTAAATATTCTCATTCCTTGGTACCAGGAATTAACTGCTGAAGAAGAGGACTTGTCCATGATATGGGCAAACAGCAATCATTTCTCCATAATGCCAACCAGAGCTAAGGGTGAACCATTCAAGAAGTATATGTTTGCTGACCATGTTTTAAAGAAAGTCACACCCCAGATGTTCCCTCTGTGATGATCAGGGCCTGCTTCAGCCTTAATTATCCAGGACAACTGTTCCAGCCCTCTGGAGCAGGGCTTCTAGAAGGACTGAGGGCGTTTATCTCCTCTACCCTTCTACACCCTCCAATCTCCACTCCTGGACTCCCAATTCACCCTCTTGAGTTAGTCCACACCAGCATCTTGTGTGTAATTAGTCCCAGGCAGTGAGTGTGTGCTTCCAGCTACTTAGGGGACAGTCCCCAACTGAGCACCCCCAGTCTCCAGATAACACACCAGGACATTCCATCCTACAGGGATCAGGACCCTTCCCCAATCACTGTATTTTCATAGACACTTGTTTGTCCATTTATCAATGAAATGGATAGGCCCAGCCTCACTCATTCAGACCCTCTAAAGTTCACACAGGTTTAGAGGAAACAAACACTAGTTTATTGATTAGCATATGATTTTAAGTGAATATATAGCAAATCAATGCACAATCATTTAATAAAGGAGTTGGGAGTTATCACAAGTAAATATAAGATGTAAGACATATTCTAAACCTACATCAAAAACAATGAGAGTCCTGTGGCACATTAAAGACTAACACATTTCTTTGGGCATAAGCTTTCGTGGGCTCCAACCCGCTTCCAAACCTACATTGCCACGTAACCTGACCTTATGGTCCAAGATTACTCACAGGATATTCGGCTGAAAGATGTTTTTACAGCCAGTCTCTGCCTATCACTAGGCAGGGCCCAGATCTTGTTGAAACTGAAGAATGCTTTTCTTAGACTATAAATATTTAGGCCTTCTTGTAAGGCCAATGATTTTTAAGTATGTTTGTATCACTTAGGTAGCCACAGTGGGAACAAACCAAAGAACCAAAACCACAGGCTTCTTCACAGGCTGAGGCCTTGTATTTGGCTAAGCAAAGGCAAAAAAGCACCAGGGTCAGTCATAAGCTGGGAAGCATGGAGTCATATCCACACATTCCAAATAAAGGTGATAACATTCTGTCTTGCTTGCACATACTTGTGGTGATAGAATCTACATTTCGTATTGTTTGGTCATCCTGGTACATATTGCTCTGATAACTTGTGTATGAGTCATAGAATCATAGAATATTAGGGCTGGAAGGGACCTCATGAGGTCATCTAGTCCAATCCCCTGCTAAGAGCAGGACCACTGCCACTAAATCATCCCAGCCAGTAAAAGTTTCCAAAGATGGGTATTCTCCACTGAGAAAGATTTTCCTAATATCCAACCTAGACCTCCACAGCTGCAGCTTGAAACCATTGTTCCTTGTTCTGTCTTCTGTCACCACAGAAAATAGCCTAGCTCCCTCTTCTTTGGAGCACCCCTTCAAGGAGTTGAAGGTTGCTATCAAATCCCCTTCAGTCTTCTCTTCTACAGACCAAATAAGCCTAGTTCCTTCCATCTCTCCTTGTAAGGCATGTGCCCCAGCCCCCTAATCATTTTTGTTGCCTTCCGCTGGACTCTTTCTAATTTGTCCACATCCCTTCTCTAGTTGGGAGCCCAAAATTAGACACAATATAATCCAGATGCGGCCTTACCAGTGCCAAATAGAAAGAAATAATCACATACCTCAATCTGCTGGCAGCACTCCTAGTGATGCAGTCTAATATGCCGTTGGTCTTTTTGGCAACAAGGGCACACTGTTGGCTCATACCCAGCTTCCCATCCACCGTAACCCCCAGGTCCTATTTCTACAGAGCTGCTACTTAGCCGATCAGTCTGTGACAGTACATGGGATTTTTCCATCCTAAGTGCCCGACTTCTCACTTGTTCTTGTTGAAACTCATGAGATTTCTTTTGGCCCAATCCTCTAATTTGTGTAAGTCTCCCTGAATCCTATTGCTACCCTCCAGCGTATCTACCATTCCCCACAGCTTGGTGTCATTCGCAAACTTATTGAGCATGCAATCTATCACATCATCCAGATCATTAATGAAGATGTTGAATAAAACCGGACCAACCCCTGGGGCACTCCGCTTGTTACTGGTGGCCAACTAGACATTGAGCCATTGATTCCTACCCGCTGAGCCCAATGATCTAGCCAGCTTTCTATCCACCTTACAGTCCATTCATCTAACCCACACTTCCTTAACTTGCTGACAGGAATGCTGTGGGAAACTGTATCAAAAGACTTGTTAAAGTCAAGATATATCACATTAATGGCTATTCCCGCAGACACAGAAGGCAATCAGGTAGGTCAGGCATGATTTGCCCTTGGTGAATCCATGCTGACTGTTCCTGATCATCCTGTTTTCCTCCAAGTATTTCAGAATGGTTAGGGATTGAGGTGAGGCTGATTGGTCTGTAGTTCTCTGGATCTTCCCTTTTCCCTTTCTTAAAGATAGGTAATATATTTGCCTTTTTTCAATCATCTAGGACCTCCCCCGATCATCACAAGTTTTCCAAGATAATGGCCAGTGGCTCTGCAATCACCTCAGTCAACTCCCTCAGCACCCTCGGACTTGTGCACATCCAACTTCTCTATCTAGTCCCTAACCTGACCTTCCATCACTGAAGGCCCTCTCTTCTCCTCATTCTGTGTTGCCCAGTGCAGTAGCCTGGGAGATGACCCTGCCTGTGAAGAGTGAGGTAAAAAAAGCTTTGAGTACTTCAGCCTTTTCCACATCATCTGCCACTAGGGTTCCCTGCCCCATTCAGTAAGGGACCTAGACCATCCCTGATCCTCTTTTTGTTACTGACATATTTGTAGAACCCCTTCCTGTCACCCTTCACATCCCTTGTTAGCTGCAACTCCAACTGCCCTTGGGCCATCTGATTTTATCCCCGCAGGTCCAAATGGTATCTTTATACTTCTCCCTCGTCATCTGTCCAAGCTTCCATTTCTTCTAATCTTCACTTTTGTTTTTCAGCTCACGGCAGAGTTCTCTGCTAAGCCATACTGGGTGCCTTCCAGATTTCCTATTCTTTCTGCACATCGGAATGGTAACTTTCTGTGGCCCTTAGTAGGGTTACTTTAAAATACAGCCAGCTGTTTTGAACTCCTTTCCTTTTAGATTAGCCTCCCAAAATATCCTGCCCATCAATTCCCTGAAGGAGCAAAAGTGTGCTTTTCTGAAGTCTAGGGTTTGTGTTCTGCTTCTTTCCTTTCTTCCTTTGATCAGGATCCTGAACTCTACCATCTCATGGTCACTGCTGCCCAGGTTGCCGTTCACTTCTACTTCCCCTATCAATTCTTCTCTGTCTGTGAGCAGCAGGTCGAGAGGAGCAAGGCCCCTAGTTCGTTCCTTCATATGTACCAGGAAATTGTCCTCAACGCTCGCCAAAAACTTCCTAGATTGTCTGTGCACTGCTGTTTTGCACTCCCGGCAGATGTTATGGT
>ML685946.1:866733-918376 GCA_007922175.1 Pelusios castaneus | reverse complement strand
AGAAGGTGGAAGGCCTAGTGTTGCTGATCTCTACTGTTGCTTGTGCATTCAGCCTTAGGCAGGAGGGTGTGAACAACCATTGTCTCCTTAATGGCTCATCAGGTTTCTTCCTTTGGCCCATTGGAGGTGGGAGCTTCCTTAACATTAAGGAGACAACGGTTGTTCACACCCTCCTGTCTAAGGCATTCCTCCAGAATGACACAAGTTAAAGTATGGATATAACATCAAATTCCTAACTTCTAATCGAAATAGAATTCCTAGACATAAACTATATAATCATTCCCAGCAAATTACTACCTTTCTATTGATACCAAACATAACATAGTTCCTATGGATTATAGCATTTATGAGATATCTATAGAAAATAATATCATAAATGCTTCCCTAAATCCAGACAGCATCACACCCTGCCCTTTGGGGGGGCATGCCAGGCTCCCCCTGTGCCTCTCCCCCGGCAGGGAGGGCATTGGTGTAGTCCTGAGGTAGCCCTAAGTCAACTTAGGGCTACCCCAGGGCTACACTGGTTTAATGCGACTTTAAAAAGTCGAATTAAGCCTTAAATCTAATGAAAAGGTGGTTTAATAAAGTCAACTTTTCATTAAGTCGACTTTATTTTTCCTTAAGTCGACTTAAGCAAGCTGCTTAAGTCGACTTAAGGAAACTGTAGTGTAGATGCAGGGTAAATTAAGTCGACTTAAGCAAGCTTAAGTCGACTTAATTTATCAGTGTAGATGCAGCCTGTTAGATCAGTCCTGCCTGCTTTATTCAGCTGCTTCTGCTAACAAAGGAAAGGTAGCTATCCTGAGAGGGTTCAAAGAGGAGACAAGAGGAGAGAGCAGACAAACTGCTGAGGGAAAGCAGAGCTACAGCCCAGAAAGCTGGTAAGGGAGAATTGGTTTCCAGGACCAGGTAATGAAAAGTCTTGGTTCTTCTTTGTGAAGGCCCAAGCATTCCACCCCATTTCTGCCCTATCATGCTGTCTAAGCAAAAATGCCCATTTTCAGGAGCTTTAGATCAGTATTTCATAAATCCAGCCAAAAAAAAAAAAAAACACCTCAAAGAAGTTCTGATGTCACAGAAGTACAAGGAGGTTCCTCAGAAAGGTCCAATGAAGCAAGCATTTGTTGAGAGGAGGAATTATGCAGTACTAGTGAGTCTGATGTTTGTGAGGGTGAATGTGATGAGGAAAATGATCCAGGGGGGCCATCTGCTGGTTTATTGTCTGAAGTGTGTGTACCTACTTACGTAAATAAGTTACCTGGGCCAAGTGACATTGCACAGTCTAAGCAAGAAAGTCCTGTACAGCCAGTGCTAAAATATTTCCCACCAACAAAATTTGGCAAATCATGGCAACATTTCAATCCAGCCTGGTACAAACTGTACTCCTGGTTGGAATACAGTGCACTGGAAAATGCTGTGTTTTGCTTTGCTTGTCACCATTTCACTGGAAAAGATGCAAGTAGTGGTGAAAATGTGTTTACTCACAAGGGATACAGCAACTGGAAACAGGCTACTGAGAATGATTAAGGTCTGAGGCTGCATAACAGAAGTGCAGGCCACAAAGACTGCATGGTGGCTTGGGAGAGTTACAGACAAACACTGACAGGCAAGGGAGGCTCAGTTTTAGACCAGTTAAGTGATGTTCATAAAGAATTTATAAAAGAAAATAGCTACTCTTGCAGAAATTCTTTTGTTCACCTCTAAACAAAAATCGCTCAGCGTGGACACTGGGAAAGTGATGAGATGAGTGACAACAAAGGAAATTTTCTTGAACTCTCACAGCAAATCATGATCTCAGAATTCAGTCTAAAATAGTTTACCTCACAATGCAAAGTATACACATCATTCAGTTCAAGATGAATTGTTTTACATTGATTTTCATTATATTTGTACAAACTTCCATGGCACACTTAGACAGTTCTAACGGCACACCAGTGTGCCATGGCACACCGGGTGTAAACCACTGGTCTAAGAGGTTGCAAATGGAGTGTGTGGGATGTACACTGTCCTAAACCAGTGTATGGGAACTTCCCTTCACAGGAAGATCTGGAGCCCTCTGCATCTCAGGTAGGGTATAACCACCAACAAACATATGGAGAAAAAGCCCTGAAGGGGCAAGGACAGAGCAGATGGCAGGATGCAAATTCGATATAAGACCCTGCCTCTGCGAAGTGCAAGACTTGAATCTGTCATAGGTTCCCTTTTGTCTTGGACTAAATGGTCTAGGGAGAGGAAGGAGGGATCCTGAGGTTGACCCTTAGGCAACCTCCTTGAGAGCACTTTCCAAATGACTGCTCTTGGTCATTGAAGCAATGCTCAAAGGGCAGGGCCTGTGCTGTGTCCACAGTGAGGTCCATGCCTTCCACCTCCAGGCCCTGCAGAGACTACTATATAATGCAGGTAGTCTGGCCATGGAGCCATCTGGCATGTACCTTCCTCCACCACATTTGAGGGCTTTGATATGACTGGCAGCTATTTTACATCCATCCAAGAGGTCTTCCATGATACATCTCTGAGCTGCCAGTCTTCCACCAGGACCTCCTCCAGACCTGAAGGCTTGTCTCAGCCTTCAGGTCCCTTGTGCCCGTCGAGGGGGATGACCTCATCACAGAGCCTGTGTTACACAATCCCCATCTTAGTGTGCAGGTGGCGGAGGCCCCCTCTGTGAGGCAAAGGTTGGTCCTAGCAGATAACACCAGTGTCGGAGACCTTCTGGACTACACCCGGGTGGACTGGGTGGATCCTCTCACGCTGGCTCAGTGCATGGGGCTGTCCACTCTTCGAACCCCCCGGTGCCTACTCCAGGAGGTAAAGGCAACTTGGCCCCTGCTGCTTGAGTCTACCTCGAGTGGGTACTGCAAAAGGGTGCTCCCCACCCCCACCCCCTCAGCCCAGGCCCTCTGGAGCTTTTTATCGGGCCCTGGCCTCGCGAGCCACCCTGGCCACCCCCACCCCATGCCCCTAGCCAGCTGCTAGATTTGCAGCCAGCCCACTTTCGGACCACACCTCAAAACTATCTGTACACGCTTGAGCTCCACACTATCCATTTCCTCGCCCTCATGTCCCACACAGACACAAAAGGGCAGGACATAATCCCACCAGTGGAAGGCAAAGACCCCTGGTGGGCCAGTCTGTATGCCACCTTGACTGATGGCCTGCTGGGGACATCAGTTGGGGGCTCCTTCACGGAGGCGTGAGGACGGTCTTGTACTTGTCATGGTTCACCCTTTGCCCTGACACCTGCCCCTTTTGCGGCATGAGGGAGACTCTGGCGCACTGTAGAAAAGGACCCTGGCCTTCCTCTGAGCCAGGGCCAGAGGATAGGCCTGAACGCCCCCTCTGGCCAGACAGTCGTACTACAGGCCTGCAGCCCCGGAAGTGGAGGGGCGGGGCCCAGGCAGGAAGGGGTGGTATAAAAGCCAAGCCAGACAGCTCAGTAAGGGGGAAGCAGCTGTGGAGGCAGGATGTGCTGCCTGAGAGGCCACGGACTAGGCCAGGTTGGGCCTTGATGGAAGGGCGGCTAGAGGGGCCCTGGGCTGAGGGGCAATATGGCCCACCCAGCCTACCGGGCCCCAGTGACTGGGAGGGGATTCCTGAACCTAAGGCCCAGAGAAAGCCTGCCTGGCTCCCCCAGGACCAAAGTGTGGAGCCCCTCTCCCTGGAGGAACCTGACCAGCCGCTGATCCCCTGTGACCTGGAGGAACTCCCCTCTGCTGAAGACCCTGAGGAACAGGCACCTGCTGTTGGGCCCTATGACGTCGAGGAGCTCCCCTCTGCCGAAGAGTCACCGGAGTTCCTGGACCTCCTGCCAATGGACACCGAGGGGCTGGTTGGGATCCCCCGAGCAACCTACCCTGCAGACTCAGAGGAAGACTCGGTGGATACAGGTACCCCAAACCCCAGGGTGGGAGGAAGAAGCCCAGGGCCGGTTGGCTACCGTCTAGTGAGTGGTGGAACCACCAAGGGTCAGCGCGTTTCGGCAGGAGCCCCGCTGACCACAGTGGCAGATGCCTCTGCCACTGAATAGGGCCCTGGGCTGGGATACAGTGGAGTGGGTGGGCCTGTGTCCCCCTCCCTCACCCCTTTTCCCTAACTACCCGTAGCATCCAAACCCCTAGGAACCAATACAGAGGTTTGTGTGTTGTGCCTGCCCAGCCCTACCTGGGGAAAAGGGCAACTGACTCTTTGTGCCTGCCCCGCCTCGCCTGGGGCCGGGGCATCTGACTTTTGTACTTTACCTGCCCTGCCTCACCTGGGGCCGGGGCAACTGACTTTTGTACTTTACCTGCCCCGCCCTGCCTGAGGGCCGGGGCCAGTTGACTCTGTACTTTACCTGCCTCGCCCTGCCTGAGGGCCGGGGGCAACTAACTCTGTACTGTGCGTCTCGCCCGGCCTGAGGGCTGGGGCAACTGACTCTGTGCAAAAAGGGGTGCCCTGACATTGCTAATTCCCCATAGGCACTGGAAGGGGGCGCCCGCCCGTGACCTGGGACATTCACACGCACACATACCTGGAATGTGCCAGGTTGCAACCCCTCTTCTGGCTCCTCCAGAACCTCTTATTGAGGCTCTGGCCGCACTTCTGACCGCACTTGTTTTTATATGCACTCCCCATCTGCGGCCCTACAAATTCACGGGACCTCCTCGCCAACCTCCTCCTGGCTCTCGCCTCTACAAAACCAGGGAGAGGAAGTTGACTGAGGGAGGTCTATGAGACTGGGGGGCCTATTTCTGGTCCTTCATCTGATCACGTCTCTGGGCAGAGTTCCTCTGGGCAGTGTCCGCTGGCTCCCTCAACACCTTCCTGGGCACTGTCCGGGGTTCTCTGTTCGGTGTCCCCTTCAGAGTCCTTAATTTTGAACCTTTGATCCACACACCCACTCCTGTTCTTTCATTTGTTGTCCCCCGCATCCAGTTGAATCCAGGCCCAGTGCTTCCTCCCCTTAGGCTGGGGTAGGGGTTTTAGCAGTGGGCAGGCTTGCACCCACCCACCACCCGGTATTCATATAGGAACAGTAACCCAACCTCAAGAGATCCCTTAAAAAGACACTCTCCTTTAGGCACATGGATTACCCAGGCATGGCATATTCTGGACTCACACACACCCCTGTCCCAAGGCAACATCTGAGAAGGGGCCTGATTGGGGCCACCCTGCCTGTGCTCAGCCTCCTGAGGGATTCCCTGTGCTGGCATATCCTGTGGGGCATAGTCCTGCTGGGCTCACCAGGCCTGTGTGCCCAGTGTGAGAAGGCTGGAGCAGAGAAGTGACCTGCCCACGAGGTCCAGTTCTGTGCCCAGATGACGGGGCGGTGGGGAGGGAGGAATAGTCCTACGCCCAAGGTTGGGTAGGGCTCAGTATGAGTCATGTCACTCAGCTGATCACTTCCCTTTCAAGCTGAGTGGCTGTGATCACCCCTCCCGCCCAGCCTCCCCCGACCCAGGCTCTGCCTCTTGTGCCCTTCCTGCTGCACATGGGTGTGGAGTGTTGAAGGCTGGGTGTGTACACAGGGCTGGGCCTGGTGCCAAGGCACTGACTAGCTGAGAAGCCAGTTATGCAGCTTTGTTGTCCTCCGCCCTGCCCACTGCCTCTCTGCCCATTGCTTGCCTGCCTTCTGCCTGGCCAGGCCAGAGAAGGGGGGGGGGGTGCATATTTAAAGCAGCTGTGGGTGGTTCCGGTGGCACATTTTAGCCTGACTGGAGAGAACAGACACAGGGAGCAACATCTGTGTCACCATCTTGGTGTCGAAGGCAGGTTTGTTGGGTAGCTGTGCCCTGCTTTCTAGGTGTGACATAGGGTTGCTCCTCAGTAACCTTTCCCTAGCCGTGGGGTGAATGTGGGTGTACGGGATGGAGAATTTATAGAGTTACAAAAATGAGGCAGGAAGCTGGCTTTGAAAGCTGCTGTGTCTAGCACTGGGCAGGGCAGAGGAGAGGAATGTCGGCGGAAGGAGAGCTCTGCAAGTAACTGCCCTTTTTGTTCACTGGGCCCTGGAGGAGTTTTTGAATCAAAGCAAAACTCAAATTTTACAGAATTTTGGTGAACCAGAAAGCTGTAACTTGTTTCGTTTTGGGTCAAATGAAATGGTTTTGGTTAGTTTGGGGGTGATTTTTGAATGTTTTGTAATTAAAGCAAAGGAATTTAGAAAAGGCTGGGACCCAGAATGAACCTGAGAAGATGGCACTGTTCCTATGGTGTCCATAGCCGAGTGGTTACAGTATCCCCCTGGGAGATCTGCAGTCAGGTCCCTGCTCTAGGTTGTGGCTTTTCACCAGAGCTCCTCTCCCAGGTGGGAGACCAGCCCGCCACACTTTTGTGAATTGTGCCTCAGTCCCCTTATCCGGGATGCTTAAAAAAACCCCACTCTTCCATTTTGCGTATATGAAAATGAACTATAGTGCCATTTCCAAACTTTTTTTTTTTTTTTTTTGCGTCCAGAACAATCAGTCACAATTGATGGACATTCAGGAATGTTTTGATCAACCCGAGGCTACACTTTGCACAGAAAAGCAGTTACGGCTGAAACCTTTTACTCAGTTTAAGTCCTGAGAGCTGCCTGTGCACCAGCTGCTGGAATCAATGGCAGCTGCACCTATCAGTAGTCCTGAAAGGAAAAACAGTGGTATTTACATGACGTTTGCCACGGTCTTTTTCTTCCCTCAGTTCATGTTTGGTCCCTTTCTCCCTCGCATCTGTCGAGAGTGTTTAATCTCAAACACTTGGGGGCAAAGTTTCTCCCTCAGACTGGGTTTGTGCAGGGCGTGGCACCGGTCGGTCCATGACACTACTCCAGAGCTCACTGGCACTAATATCTCACCTACCCCACATCTACAGCAGCGCCACGGCTGCCGGGTCTGTCCCTGCAGCGAGACTGCTGAGAGTAGCGCTGGTGCTCAGGCAGTGTGAACACATCTGGCGCAAGGAGCAGACAAGGGGCTGCCTGTGGGGGCTGTATTTATTCCTGGGCATGCTGGTCCCATGTATGAGTTGTGGCTGAGCTGTCCCCGTGACTACGTTAAGCTGAGGGCACTGGACTCCTCAGGGTTGCTGTTTTGTCCAGCGGGGCAGAGGAAAGTGCCCACGGTCTCACAGCAGCACTGTGGCAGACCCAGGATGGGAGCCCAGATTGGCAAACGGCTGGAGCAGGGTGTGTGCGTGAGGTGCCGTCGCACATTGGCAGCACCTCCCCTCCATGGGAGGGGCAGCTGGTGTGTGCTGCTGCTGGCTCTCAGCCCCATCCAGGAGGCTCAGCGGAGCTGGACTGGGCTCTGAGGACGTGCCTGGGAGTCCCCTGGCCCAGAGGAGACACCAATAGCCAGGGAGACCCTGCTGCTACAGTTGCTTCTGGCTTTGAATGGGGCAATGTGCCCTGCTCTTAGCCCTGTGCCATGGCTTGGGTCCCTGGGAGGGCATGGACAAGGGCCAGGAGAATGGAGCCTCAATGCTGAGGATACCTCCCCCTTTCCCCGGCCTCCTCACCAAGCAGGGCTGAGCAGGGGCCACAGGCTGCAATGGGGCTGGTGGATTGCTGCATGGGTGCAGAAAGCATCTCCAGGGGCAGGGGGCAACTGAATGGGTAACGATCTTGAGGGTTCATTAAAAGACCACACTTTTGAATGAGTGAGGAACAGAGCTTTAATAACACAGACAGGAGTGATTCCCAGGTGTGCAGCTGGGAGCAGCCATGTTAGATCACCTGTAGGGCACGTCTCCATGCTAGGGACTGTCTCTAAATTCACAACCTTCTACAAGGATATCTCTACAGAAGGTGTCTGACCAGGAATCTCCTTATCTCCTTCCCTTGAAGGTGCTGACGGACGCACGTGCAATGTGGAACCCAAACGCAGGTGAGGCCGTGTCGGCTGGTTTCTGGCTGCTTCACTCAGAGCAGGATCAGTGCAGAACCAAGCTGTGAGCTGTGTCCAGGAGCTGGGGCTCAGGCCAGTCCCTTTGCTCAGGGGCGGATTACCACACGGGCCAATGGGGCCCATGCCCAGGGGCCGGCCACACTGTGGGCAGGGCTGTCCCGGGGGGGGGGGCAAGCAAACGGGGCGATCGCCCAGGGCCCCATGGGTACGTGGGCCTCACGCTGTCCTGCTCCCAGCGGGGCAGTGTGGGGCCCGCGTGCGCCGCAGCCCCTCCTCCCACAGCCGCCCCACTGCCTTCAGCAGCGAGCCGAAGGCAGTGGGGTGGGGCGGGCCATGCCCGGCCCCTGGGCTGGCCCTCCCCACCCCCAGGGTGGAGCAGGCAGGCCCAGGGGTGGAGCACATGGGGCCCGGCCTTTGGGCCGGCCTGCCCCAAACAGCCGGCTCCTCCCCACAGGAGGCCTCGGCCTCGGGGCTGGGGCCGCCAGAGGCTGCCAGGGCAAGGGACTGGAGCCGACTCTGGCTCCAACCGACCCCCGCCCCCCCAGTTGGCCTCCAGGCCCAGGCCCCACTCCCCCCTTGGCAGGTGGCCCCCGCACCCCCCACCAACAGGCAGCCTCGGCCGCCGGAGCTGGTTCCCTGGGAGGTGGAGCGGGCCAGTCGGCCCGCCACGCTCCCCTCCAGCATGGGTCCCTGTTTTGGCCAATTGGCCCTGGGCCCCGCTCCCCCCCAAGGGACAGCCCTGACTGTGGGGGCCCTCTGCCCTGCTGGATCTCTGGGGGAGCAGGATGGGCTGCCCCCAGGGTGGGTCTGCTGGCTATGGCCTAGCTGATCAACCCCTGGGAGTGGCAGGGCCATGTGTTGGGCACAGGATGGACTCTGGTGCAGCCCAAACCGCACTGCATGTGCCATTCGGCCTCGCCAACCCTGGGGACCGACTGGCCAGGCTGTGACCACAGGCCACCCCCACTGGGCCACCCGCAGAGGGTGAGGGCTCTAGGCTGGTGAAGGGTAGCTGGGCCCCAGTTAGGGGGTGGCCACTGGTGAGAGAGGCCCACGGGCCCTATGGCCCCTGAACCGCCTGTGCCTCTGCTCTAGGGCAGAGCTGGCTTTCAGGGACCCGTGTGTTGGGCCACATCTAAAGGGGCTCCTCGGTGAGCCAGAGAGCATGGCTGTTACGGGGAGGCTTTCCTGAGTAAGAATGACAGCATGGGGCCCTGTGTTCACACGCGTGTGCCAACCCCCTGGGAAAGTGACTGCGAATGTTGGCTCCATTCTGCCCCCTTGTCCCCAGCCCCCACTGGCAGGTCATCCAAATTAGGCAACACGCAGCTCGGCTTGAGTCATGTGGCCACGGCCAGGGCAGCACTCACTGGGTTGGAGGACAGCTGCAGGGCCCCAGCCATGTTTTCTAATGCATCTTCTCTCCTGTCCCCCTCTCTGGCAGGAGCACCTGGTGGGATGCCACCACCGAATGCACCGTATTGCCCCCCTCCTCCTGGACCATGCCCTGGTCCTCACCCTGGACCTGCCATGCAGCCATGCCCACCTGTTGTCTGTCCTCCTCCTCCTCCTGTATGTCCTGGGCCTGGGTGTCCCCATCCCCCTGGACCTCACCCACATGGGCACCACCCACATGGGCACCACCCACATGGGCACCACCCACATGGGACCCCGATGCCTGGAGGACCTGGATGCCCACCCCCTCCTGGGTGTCATCACCCCTGTGGCCCTCCTGCGCATCATAAAAAGCACAAGCATAAGAAGCATGGCTGCAAGCACCATGGAGGCAAGGTAGGGAGCCCTGCTCACTGGGTGTGGGCTGGGAGGGCACACTGCAAAAGATGCACCCCAGTGTAAGCTCTGTGTGGGGATGCTGCACAGGGCCCACAGCAAGGCCTAGCTGGAGGAACTGCTCTGTTCCCAACCCATACATGTGGGGAGTATAGGGGTCCCACAGGGCATTGCCTCTGTGAGGCCAGAGAGAGCTAGAGGGATAAGACCCCACACAGCCAGACTTCCCTAAGCAGGTGCGCAGAGCCTGGGCCCCCCCCTCCTGACCCCAGCTGGTGCCGAGGGGAAGCTACTCAATGTCACGTGGAGCCCAGCCAGCACAGCTCAGGGGCCTAGAACCACTTGGTGGGTGCAGAGAAGATGAGCAGTGGAGAGTGCAGGGGATTGGGGCTCAATTCTCAGCCTCCCTGCAGTGTACCAGGGTTGTGGGCTGGGTGTTCAGTGTTGTCCTGTGCAGCCTGGCACTGCCCAGGTGTTTGCTTTCCCAGGAGAAGCAGCCTACTGGCTGGCGGCAAACCTGGGCTATGTATACACTTGTAATTTTAAGTCGACTTTAACTAAGTCGACTTAGTGTGTCTACACTTAAAATTAAAGTCGACTTAAAGGGGAACTTAGAAAGTTGACCTAGAGCATCCACACTGGACGCCTAGGTTGACTTCTAGGGGCTTAGGGGGACCTAGGGGAGGTGCAAGGGGGCAGGTGGGGCACCCCTTGCCCAATGCCAGGGGGCTAAGCCTTTGCTCCATTGTACCTAGGTACAACGGGGCAAAGGGGGACAGGGACCGTGGCAGGGCATAGGGGCAGGGTGGGCAGGGCTCTGCCCTGCCCTGTGGGGGGGCATGCCAGGCTCCCCCTGTGCCCACCCCCCCGGCAGGGAGGGCATTGGTGTAGCCCTGGGGTACCCCACATCTACAGTGGCTTAAGTCGACTCTAGGGAGTCAAATTAAGCCTTAGGTCTACTAGGAAGGTGGTGTTATAAAGTCAACAATTTTAATTGTCAACTTTATTTTCCTTAACTCGACTTAAGCAAGCTGCTTAAGTCGACTTAAGGAAACTGTAGTGTAGACGCAGGGTAAATTCAGTCGATTTAAGCAAGCTTAAGTCGACTTAATTTACCAGTGTAGACGCAGCCATGGTGCTGTGGGCTCATTGTTTGGCTTTGTGAAATGCCTGCTGGGCCTTGCTGTTACTTCTTCTTTCCCCATATCAGCTCTGAGCATCATTGTGCATGCCCCAGGGCCTGGCCTGCAGCCTTCCTGCTGGCTGGGATGGGCAGGGAATCTCCCCAAGCTGCCAAGGCTGGCCCAGAAGGGAAGCTCTTGGACTCACTCTGCCCTGGATGGTTGAACCTTCTATCTTCCCAGCCTGCCCATTCCTGAATAGCTGAGCAGTTCTGGCTCAGCCCGGCCTGCTGCCATCATGGCCCCTTGCTCCTGTCTGCTGTGGGCCCATAGAGAAACCAGTTACCAACCCCAGCTGCCCTCCCCAGAGCCCTGGCAAAATGATGCCGAAGCTGAGTCAGGCAGTGACAGGCACAGTTGCCATGAGAGGCAATCTGGGGGGGCTGGTGGGTAATCAGGAGTGGTCTTAGAGTTTCTGGGATCCTGCCACATGGGAGGGCCTCATCCTTGACTTTTGCCTGTCCACTCCCTCCTGCAAGGGCCCTTGGTCCTGCCAGTGTCCCCAACCCCCACCGGGGCCCACAGCTCCGCACCGTGGTCCCCAACTTCCTGCCAGGGCCCCTGGCCCGGCGCTGCAGCCCCCACCATCTCCCCAGCCCCCTGCCAGGGCCTGCAGATCCCAGTTCCCGCTCCAGGGCCCCTAGTCCCATGCCATGGCCCCCTGCTACCCTCCAACCCCCCACCAGGGCCCACGGCCTCATGCTGCTGCCCTCCCCTGCCCCCAATCCCCCCAGCTCTTAGTGGGTGGGCAGCCAGGTGTATCGCAGGGCCCCACCCCCCGGGGCCCTGAGCAGCTGCCCACACTGCCCACCTGCTAAGACCGCCTATGCGTGTAATGATGGGTCAGGCTCCAGGGCATACTCCCAGCTTGTTCTGAAACAGGCTGTGGAGTGGTTACTGTTGGGCCTGCGGATAGCTGCGGGGCAGGGGCTTTCTCATGGGTCCTGATACATGTCACTTCGTGTCCCTTTCAGCACGGAAGTGGATCGTGTAGCAGTTCTGACTCGGATTAAAGAAACCGTCTCCTGCCGGCCAGGATCACATCGGTAACACAGCAGCAGCCGCTGCCAAATACAATGTCAAAGGTCCTATTAACTGACTCCATTAGGCCCATGGCACCCTCTTCAAAATAAATGCTGTGTGACCATGGGGTTCTGAGTCTCTTGTCTTCGCGCCGCTCAGTTTCTGTCTGGAAACGTTTTAAGAGTGCATCCTGGAAATTTTCCTCTCTGTCAGTGGAGAGATTCCCCTCTCTTCTGTAGCCCTTCTTCCAGGTGGTATCAGCAATAACCAGCGCCATGTTCACTATCTAGGGATTCCTCTTACAATGCAAACCAGACCCGGCTCCAGCCCCAACCAAGACATGTGGGCTAACTTCGCCCAACCCCATGTGCCTCTGCAAGGCAGTTCTTCCCCATGCACAGCCCTGAGCCTGTGTGGAGCAGAAAGAAACCGTTTACTGGGGGGTGGGGGAACAAAATAACCTCAGGAAGACACACCAACGCCGCCCCCGCCAGAATCTGTGGAGGAGGCGACACCTCTGAAGCGGCTGCTCCCTCTATCCCCAGGCTGCTGCCTTCAGCTGCAATGTGAGGATCTCTGGGGTTCCTCCCCTGATCATGATCAACTCTTAATGATTCCAGGGGTACTGGGGTGTCCCTGTTACTGTGTCCTCTCCCCACTGTGCCAGCCCCACACCAGGTCACCGGCTCCACCCCCAGACCCATTCTTCAATGACTTCAACTCTCGTTGGCACTGTGGAGAGACAAGGGCTCTCGGGTGGGTTGATGAAGCTTCATCTTGAACCCCTGGAGGGGGAAAGTCAAATGGCCTCTTGGACCCTTAAACAAAGTCCTTCCAACCCCTACCCCCTGACAGAAAGCTTTGGCCCCCAACCACGCCTGGTCCTTACTTCAGACCCATGTCACTTTAGGTGGCCCGCCAGCCAGGGCAGACCCAGCACAGCTCTGATGCCCCTGACTACAATGTTTCACCGCCCGGCTGGCACCCAGGACCTACGTGAATTTGGACCCAAACCGGCCAGAATTGCTCCCCTTAGCAAAGCAGGTCCATGTCCTGGTGAAGCAGGGGTGTCTCTGCACATACAGTCTGCTCCTTCACTCCCCCAGTGTGTCCCTTTGGGGCCGGGTGTATGGAACGAGGGGCCAGTCCCGGTAGTTCTCCAAAGGACAGTATCTCTGGGAGTGGAGGAGAGTGATCCCACAGTGAGGTCCCTGCCCCTATTGGCTCTGTCCAACTAGGATTAACATGTAGTGCTGGGGGAGTCAGTGACATTGTCTGCCCATAGCAGAGGGGTCCATAGAACAGAAGTTTCCATAAACCAGCCCACAGCCCCTAATACTGCTGGGACATGATCAGGGTCCATAGTGCCTGAGACTTCAGTTGGGTGCTGGGGTTTGCAGCAACTGAAGGGATCCAGTTCCTTGACCTGAGTGGGGATGCCCCAATTTACGCCCGGTGGAATCTGAGCTCACTTTACACACACAAAGACGACAACATTTGTATGGTGGGGGAGTTTATTGATTTATATTGCAGAGCACAGTCTGAGTCCAGGGCTGGAGCCATTCAGGAGACCCCAATCTCACTTGTGCTCTAAGCGGCAGTTTCCTGGTTTCACATGAACACCCTGGGCACACTCCAGCTCAGAGAGTCCCATCAGGAGCCTGGCTAGGTGCTGCTGGCCAGCCTGCATGCTGGGCCTCCCCGAGAGGAGTCTAGCAGGGGTGGTAAATGCACACAGGAGCAATGGGGGAGGGCAGCAGAAGGAAGCAAGACAAGGGGTGTCACAGAACAGATATGTCAGGAAGCCAGTGAAATGTAAAGCAGATGTAGGCCTGAATGGGTCACCTGGATGTGTCTGCAGAAGGTGTGTTTCAAATCCCAACATGGGCTGACGGAGCAACTCATTGCTGCTAGGGAGGGACAAGTGACCGGGACAAGGCAATGGATGTGCACTTTGGTGTCCCAGAGGCAATGCGCCCCTGCTCCTTCCCAGCGAGGGCAGGAGGAGAGGAGAGCGAGAAGAGGAGGTGATCACTCTTGGAATGTGGCAAAGCCTGGGGATGCCACTAGGATAATGAAGGCTCCAGTTCTCTCTTCTGCTCTTTTTACCTCTGAATAAACCTGAGGTCCAAACTTAGTGCCACAGGCTGCCCAGAAGCCATTTTGATCTTGATCCCTGGACAAAGAGCCATTAGCAGCAGGGATGTCCTGCTCCAGCATGATGCCTGGGGATGAAGGGCGGTCTGGCGCATTCCCGGAAGTCAGAACTGACTCTTCTTCCTGGGGAATTGTAAAGTATTGCTGCCCCTCTGCTTAGCACCCCTGGGATCACAGCACAAGCATGAAGGGACAGGCTAGCTCAGTGGTTTTCAAACCACAGGTTGGAACCCAGTACTGGACTGCAGCGCCCCCTTCTCTTGCTGCCAAAAGACTGGAATGCATTGCTCAAAGATGTCATTGTTGGGTCATGGGCATAAATGATTTTTTTCAACTGGGTCCTAAGAAAAAAAAGTTTGAAAATCACTGGGCCAGCTTGCTTATGGCACTGCAAATTACATAGTGTGGCTCTAAATCCTCTTTAATTTTGGTTACAATTAGCACCATACACGTGAGTGACATCTTCTTCATCATGAAAATATAAAATCAGCAACAAACTTTGGTTAAAAGGAGAGAATCCCAAGGCCAATTTGCACCAACCACTCTGGGCTTGTTAGCAACCCTGCAGCGGCAAGAGAAAAAACCAACCACAGAATATAATGGGTGTGTGGACAGGTGAGGGAGAACGTGCACGTTCCCCTGAACTAACATATCCACCTAATGAACCTGTCGAAGAAGCTGGGCTGGGAGAGGCTGGCATAGTCCTTCTCCCGGAAGATGGCTGCTCGGTCCTCTAGGCCAATCTTCAGCAGGACATCCATGTCTACATCACTCCCGAGAGCCACCACAGTGGGCATCACGTCCTGCTTCTTCATGGATTTGATGGCCTCCTCGAGGTTCTTGTTGCCCGTGATGCCATCGGTGATGAAGACGAAGGAGAGCTCTGCGTTGCGCCGGGCAGCCCTTTGCCGGTTCTGTGGGTTCATGACGATGTTGTTGATGGCATGAATGATGGCGGATCCAATGTTGGAGGAGGAGTCCAGGTACTTGATCTGAGCCAGGGCCTCTGAGATGTCAGTCAGGTTGTATGTCAGGGGGAAGACCACCTCCTGTTCTCTCTCACTGCCGTACTGAAGAAGAGCGAGCCGGGCATTCATGTTGTCGTTGTCAGCCCTGGCCAGCGTGAGGCGGCGGGCCACCTCCTCCACAAAGTGGTGGGCCTTGCGGAAATTCACCTCCCCAATTCGCTCCGAGCCATCCAGTAGGAAGATAATGTCAACAGGGCGCTGTGTGCACTGTGCCACGGCCAGCTCTGCGGGCAGAGGGAAAAGAGTCAGGTCATGCCTGGGAAAAGGAACCCAAGGAAGGCACCACAATTTCCTTGCCCTGCTGGGGTTAGATGAGAACGGCATGTTTGTGTTGGAAAACCCATACTGCTTCTCTGGCACCCCGAAACTTTCCTCTGGGACCATAAGCCCATCTGCTCGCACAGGGGATGCTCTGTGGCTCCCCACTAGCCCAGAGCTGCAGTCTAAGCAGGGGCATGAGGCAGGAGAGGAAGTGCTGTAACCATCCAGCCACAGGGAGCAGGGCAGGGGTGCAGTGCGTGGCCGCTCACTCTGCAGTCACCCCTGGCATGGGGCACAGGCCAGCACAAAGGCTGGCAGACCATAGCTAGGAAGCCATCTCCTTTTCATAGCACACTGGAAGGAGAAGTACCATAGGCTCCAGAACAGTTGAAGAGGGGTTGACGGCCATTGTCCTAGCCCAGCCCCTGCTCCCTGGCAGCTTCCTTGTGTGCCTGTGGTTTGAAAACTCACAGGGCACTGTGCTACCTGTGGGCACAGGCCATTGCTGGGTGTCTCTTCACTGGAGCTCTGACAGTTGCTGGACCCCTCCCAGAGACCCGAAGCCTGCAGGCCATGGCTGCTGGAGGAGGCGAGTGTAACAATGTCTGAAGGGATCACATCTCTGTGATGGCCCCGAAGCTCCTCCGTCCCGGGGCTGAGACAGGCCAGTGATCGGTTCCGACGGGGGAGCCTGCCCCAGAGGAGCGAGAGCAGCACAGCTACAGGCGGAGGCAAGGGGCTGATGCCCTCGGGAAAAGGCCCTTTAGACTCTGCCCAGGCTGCCCTCAACAAGGGGGTTCTTCCATTCTGCGGTGCCAGGTCCCTGAGCTGAGCGGGGTGCAGAGAGCAGCACCCAGCAATGGGGCCAGGCCAGCGTCAGAAAGGGGCCTCAAGGAAAGCAACATGCCCAGCTCTCACCTCAGTCCCATGATCTTGTCAGCAATGAACTCCTGCCACTGCTCCAAGGCCCGACACCCTCGGAGCTGGGCTCCCTGCCCATTCACATCACACCCAGGCACCAGTGGGACCTGGCTCTGCCCTCACGGCGGCCCCATGCCCGAGTCAATGGCATTACGTACATGTCTGTGTGGGGATTGGCTGTTCCTAAGACCCCAGGAGACGGCAGGAGGAATACCCCCTCAGGCAGGAGGGTCCCCAAGGTGGCAGATCTAGACAAGCTCCACTCAGGGTGAGTGGTCCCTGGAGTCAAGGTATCCCCTGGAATGTGTCTTCCCAGCTGCCGGTTGAGCTGTTGGGCAGCCAGTGGTTGAGTTGGAGTTCCTCCTCCTCCCTGAAGGATTAGGGGCTGCTGCCACTAACTGCCCCATTGGGATGTGATACTTAGGTTGCCATTATCCTCTGCAAATAGGCTGCATTCCGCCCCCACACCCGATGCTGGGAAAAGGGCATCCCTCCGGCCTTCCTCTGGTAATCAGCCCACAGCAGCAGCCTGAACTTGTAACTGCATTGCTGGTCCTTCCCCCCAGATACAGCAGATAATTGCACCGGCCTTTGCTGCAGATCACCCTGGCACTGGGGAGATGGCTTCTCTCTCCCCCACACCACAGCCCTTTCTGCAATTTGCCCTTGTTGCATTATTGGGTTCCTTCAAAGAAGCGCCCCCACACCAGGGAAGCCCTTTGCCATGGTGGACCGGCTCAGGGCAACCTCCCACCCCAAACCCCGCACAAACACCACCCCCCGCTCCGCGAAGTTTTTTGGGGTGGGGGCCCCCCCCCCCCCCCCCCCCCCCCCCAACCCATCGACTCTGAACAGAAAGGGCCATCACTGCTTGGCAGATGCAGATCCGGGCGACAGCCCTCCACGACACTGTTCTCATGCAGTCTGGGAGTGTAAAGTTCTGCAGCTTTGTGGTGAGTGTTTGTATTCCTTTTCTTGGAAAAGAAACAAAGCAGCCTCACCCCAAGGGAGAGGCGGGGGAAACGCCTGCTAAAATAAACTAAAGTCTGTTGACTTAGGAGCCAGTTCAGCAAAAAGCAGGCAGCCCCGAGCAAGCCAGACTGGATTTCTCCTGTGCCAACAGTCACGGGTCCTCAGCCTAGGACAAAGCAATAACCTTGCTCTGAGCAATCTAAAGCCACGTGCTACTTTAAATGGGGTGTGTGTATGTGTGGAAGGCAGGGACTCCTGCCAACCCACCTCATGTGGATTTCAGCCAGAGGTGGACAAATGGCGTCAGACACCAGTAGAACCGCACCCTGCTCCCAACCCTTTGCCCAAAGCTCAAGCAAACCAAGCCAAGCCAGTAAAAAGCCTGTCACTGCATCAGCTCTTTTCTCGGTATTTGCCAGCCCTGGGATTTTCCAAGCACCATCCCGTTGGCAAGCTGGCAGCAAAGGGGCTCAGCGCCAGTGCAAAAGGCAGGTTTTTGCTCCAGGAAAAGCAGAAAAGGGCGGATGTCTCCTGAGGATACCTGGTGCCATGCAGGGCCAGCCTCAGTTCACAGAGCACCAAGCTCTGGCTGGTCTTGGTGAAGCGCTCCAGAATTTGGATGTGTAGTCACAAAACGTGGCTAAATTTTGCAGAATCCTAGTTCCAGCTTCTGCTTCCCACACCGATCCCCCCAGCACATGGGCAACCAGCCCCGCTTCCAGCACTTGAAAGCAGATAGCATGACAGCCCAAACTCCACTGCACGAGGGAGGGGCTTGGTTGCGTTGGGAGTGCTAAACTGACGGCTAAAATCATCGCAGTGATGCTCCATCAGTACCAGTGGCTTCTCAGGATTCACTCACTGGACCCAATGTTTGTGCTCCTTAGTCTGCTCTTCCATAGCTAAGGGGAGAGTGTACAAAGCACAGAGAGTAGAAAGGTGCCCATCTCTTTGTGAGTCAATGGGAGTTAGGTGCCTGACTGTCACCTGTGCCAGTGAAACTCTGCCCCATAGTCCCTTAGGCTATGTCTACACTAGAAAAAGTTCGGTCGACTTTGTTAAGTCGACTTAATAAGATCAACTTTAAGTCGACTTAAAATTGACCTTATTAAAGTCGACTTAACAAATTAAATTAAGTTGACTTAACTTTAAGTCGACTTAGTCCACTTTGTTAAGGTGACCTAACCACCCTTAAGTCGACTTAATAAAGTCGATTTAGGGTTACTCCATGTCCACACAGTCCTTAAGTCAACTTAAGGAATCGACTTAAGGGTTAAGTCGACCTAATGCGTGGTATTTATAAAGTTGACTCAACCTTTCATTAAGTCGACTTAAGGAATTTCTTAAATCAACTTAATGAAAGCCCAGTGTGGACATGGCTTAGTTTAAGTCCACTTAACCATCCTTAAGTCGACTTAAATTGCCAATGTAGACATAGCCTTTGAGTGTGTTATAAAGACCATGGTTCACACACTGGGACTGTAACAATCGAGGACACTGCTGGCTACGAAGTTCCGATGCGCAGAACTCCAGCATGTTTACACATATTGCCTTCTGTAGTATAATCATCTACCATATATGTTGAACAGAGCAGTCCCTGCGTAATAACCTTTAGTGCCTCGTCCCGGGATGTGCTGGATTTCCCAGCCCATGACTGTATGAGTTGCTAGTTAGGACACATGCAGGCGGAATCACAATCAGACAAAGGCACATGGCATGTGTTAGGACAAGGGCGGTTTTCGGAATGGCTGAAGGGAGACACGAAGGGTGCCCACCCCAACTGCTCACATTGTCTTTCCTTTAATAGCACAGGATACAGCATAAGTTGATGGTTTTAACATTGTGATTGTGGCAAAGGGGGCACCTTGCTGGGGCTTCTGATGTGGGGACCTGGCCTCCTGCATGGCTGGATAGTTCTGGGAAGCTTTTAATTAAACACAGAGAGCACAGGAGAACATTTGGAGACAATCCAAACAAGAAGACACATGCTAACAAATCCCTACATCCATCGCCAGTGCAGGGCACGCGTTGTTACTCAGTCACACATCGGCAGGCAGCTTTGCGGGTTCAGCCATGCAGTCAGGCACCACTGAGGGCTGGGGGAGTCCTCCCAAGGGCTATTGGATGAGCTGTCATTGTGGGCTTGGAGTGTTTTGCAGGACAGGAGTCAAGCGTCTCTGCCCATGTGGCCTGAGTCACAGGACGGGACGAGGCACTCAGACACAGGACTCTCTCTCCTGTTCTCTGGGAAGAGGCACTGTGCTGCTCAGCCAGCCGTGCTGCAGAGATCCTGCCCTCAAATCACTGGCTGAAAGCAATGGAGCCTCTCTTGGTGCCTCCTAAGCTCACTGTACCCAGCCCCTCCTGGAGAGATTCAAGAGAGGCTGTTACAGGGAACATTGCTTTCCCCCATAGCCCCACTCCAGCTTGGCTGCCCTTCCTGGTATATTGTCTCTAGTGCAAAGCTCAGCAGAGCCCCAGCACAGTTTCCGGATCCCCCACTATTTCGCTGTGCACCAGTTTAAAAGTGTCAATGAACAGGTCCATCCATTCCTGCCGCTCATGTCCAGTGGCAAACTTGGCTTTCTCGGCAGTATAGGCCAAGGTGGCCACCAGCTGGGTGTACATGCTGGGGATCTGAATTTCCCGCGTGGAGTTTAGGAACTGGGCGATTGATTCTTTGGTGCTGGGGAAATTTATCTTGACCCCCTCTTCCATGGGGCGGAAAATAAGTGGGTTTGCAGTTCCAGGTTTCTTGTCATCTGCAAGTGAGCGTCAAAAGAATATTTTCAGGGCTCGCTAGCACTGGCTGTGTCCCAAACACCGCTCGATTCTCTTATGCACCCTGCACCGCAGGAAAGACAGCCAGCTCAGGGGACAGAAGCAAAGACTAAAGCCTGGGAACTTGTGTCGCTAAAGGACCTGATCCAAAGTGAAGAGAGATGCTCATCGCCTCCAGTGGACTTTGGCTCAGGTCCTTCCACAGAACTCAGGATGTGATATGCGGTGAATGCATAAGCTTCCATGCAGCTACGGATGCAAGAGCGTATCTCCCATTAACTGACGTATTGAATGGCTCCCTGTACTGTGGTGAAGTCTGTGCTGGGTGGCTGGTGGAATCGTAGACCAGCCAAGGATGGAAATGGCTACATACTTAGGAAACAATCACTGAAGCAATGGAATGAGTTTCACTATTGTTTGCCACAACATATTTAAGCAGCTCTAGAACCTGCTGAATGCCCCCTTCCAATTGGATGGGGGAAAGCAACAACCCATGAGCTTTGGCTTGGTAGATGGCATCTGCCGTATATGCTTGCTGAATGGATGGCTTCTCCTTGCCTTTCCCGCATACCCGTCAGCAATGCCTCGGATGACTGCCCCACAGAACGGCACTGTCCCTTGCTTCCTGCTGGACCTCAGCCAGGGCAATTCTGCCCTGGGGAGAGTTGCTGCAGGAAAGAAGGCAAACTGTCCAATATCCCTCTGAGCAAGGGCTCAGCCAGCAGTAGATATTAGGGCTTGCCATGCTTCACTGGACATCTGGCAGAGCGTTTGCAAGAGCCCATCCATGCACAACTCAACATACTACGTGGATACAGGCAGGGGGCAGCTAAAGTGGCTTCTATGTGAAACTGCTCATGAGCACAGGTTACAGCACTGCAATGCACTGAGCCTGCACCAGTTTGCTCAGAGACGGGGACGGACCCTGCTGCTGCGTGGGACACTGGTGCTTTCCCCTGCCATGCCCAGGGGAAACATCGTTTGCTCCCCTGAGTTCTTCCCCTTGTGCCTGATGCCGACCAAACCTGAAAACTCAAAGCAGCACCTTCTTGGGCCGCCATGGTTCTGGGGAGCAAGGAGCAAGGAAGAGAACAGCTCAGACTCTGATGAAAAGCTGATACTGAGAAGATCAGAGCGGTAGATTAGATGTCCTGAAAGACTCAGAGATTTACAAATCTGCCTGGAGATGGGGTAGATGAGGAAAGTGAGTGGTACAGACTCATTCGAGAGTGATGTGCTGGTAACCTTTGCTCTCTAGCTCATTAGCACATTGGCTTTATGGGTTGAGAATTTAATGCAGGTGTTATTGGATAGTAGTTAGCTCTGTATATGAGTTAATTTGTTTTTCTTTAAGGGGACGATGTAGAGATGTGTTTGTAGAAGATTATAATTTAGAGATCCTCCCTTATAAGGGACAGTCTGATGAATTTCGTACATTAGAGAGGTGGCTGGGAAGTTCCTATAGTACAATCTGCCTCCTCCCAGCTTTAGTTATGGCCTGCTTTTGGGGGCCAAACCATACTGGCTGTCACACACAGCCTGGCAGTGAATCAGAGCCAGCACAATACTGGGGGGTCACATGGGTGCCCCCTAATCTCATTCATCCCATAGACCCAGTGACGGGCCTGTACATAGGAAGGAATTTCACCCACCTGGAGCATATCTGCACTCACCCATTCCCACCAGGCCTATGGCTGACCTGCCACCACTCCCAAGGAAAGGGGTTCTACAACTGCCATGTTCTGTGGGGTGCAGGCTGAGCCCCACTAGGCCTATGGCTTGGGTGGGTTAATTCCCACTAGGGGGACCTTTTATGTTATGGGGAAGTGGTTTTTAGCACTGCCGTACCTGGCATCAGCAAAGAGAATGGTCGGGAGCTGCTGTGCGAGGAAGGCTGCTTTCAGCCGGGCCTGGGTCTCCTGACGAAAGCTTGGCCCAGATCTAGCAGAACCTGAACATGCTGCTGTTCCAAGTGCCAGAGACTCTGCCCTGGCATAGTTCCTCTTTACAGATCCATCCCGCTCCCACGGCGCAGTGTCAGCTGCCAGTCTCACTTCACCCCTACACACAAGTGGGGCTCTCAAGCACCAATGCCAAGAGCAGCCTAAGACAAAGGCATGGCCGGAAGAGCAGCTGCTGCATCCTTCAAGATCTGTGCAGGCCTGCAGCTGTGTCCGACTCCACTGACCTTCAGGCAGGAATGCATGTCAGAGTCCCTAATTCAGTAGGAAGGTGCATTGTTCAGTGCCAGCTGCCCTTTAGAGACTTGTGAACAACTCAGAGACTGTCACGAACAACTGTCACGACTGCCGGGTGCCGCTTGAGACAGGCCAGGCTGCAGCAGGTGGGGTGGTCACGTTGACACACAGCAGTCAACAGCAGGAGGGAAAGGTGCCCAGCCAATCTGCTCTCTGGCCAGGGACAGCAGGTTGGCGCTTTCACCACAGGGTGCAAAATACCACTATCTTCCCTCTAGGGGCCTTTGCCAACTGCCGTCTCTCCCTCCCCCAGCAGTGCGTGGCCGGTTTCCCCCAGGCTGGGAGGTTGCACAGGCTGGAAGAGGTTTGTCTTTCATGAAGCTTGCACAATATTTTCCCCAGTGCAGTAGAGAAGGAGCGCTCCGTACACATGGATTTCCAGGACAACACTGCAGAGTGCACAGCAGGGAGCTCCTGACATCCCCTCTTCAGTCTTGCAAACTCATAGGTCAGGGCCCCGCAAACATGAGACTGGCTTGAAAATGTTGAGATTTGAAGGAGATCATCTAGGTGGAGTGCTTTTCCAGTGCCTTCTGCTTTCTCAGCCAGCAAGTCACTTTCTCCAGCTTTGTTCCACGGATCCATGGCTAGCAAGTGGCTTATTTAAACTGAAAGCTGAGATCCCACAGTCCTCTCTCTCTGGGAGCTGGGGCTTTCGGCAAACAACATGGTGAGACTCGTGACGAAAGCACAAGTACTGGGGAGTCTGCAACTGCTCTAACCCACATATCACCAAACACTGGGTATACAGCGTGACGGATAATGGGGGGGAGGGCGAGGGGGGGCAAAGGAATATCTTTTATTGAACCAACTTCTCTTGGGGAAGACACAAGCTTTCAAGCGGCACAGAGCTCTTTTGAGTCTGCAGACAGACAGACCGAGACGTTGCACTTTCCATGCTAGCTAGAGTAGCTGAGGCTGGAGGTTTACCACATAACAAGCAGAATGTGGTCCAAATAATGGGACCTGCACCAAGCAGCACCTCCCTCTTTCACACCACAGGATCATCCCACCCGTCACATGGCCCCTTTCCACGTAACTCCCCAACTCTGTGTTACTGATTCATTTCAGCACAGCCAAGCTGAAGTTTTCCCTGGAAGCCGTCCAGATTCACTGTACTGTCCCTTCACCCACCCAGCTCCTCTCAGTCCTAGGGAATGCCCTGCGCGGTGCTGGGACATGCAGAGCTGGATTTCAGAATCCCTGAAGGGTGAGGAGTTTGGCTTGGGGACTGAGCTGGTAACAGAGACAGAGGCCGTGTGAAGAATTAAGTCCTGTATTTGGATTCCAAGGCCTGGCAGGCCCCGCGGGGTTTTAGAATCCAGGGTTTAGGTTTGGTGCCATCTCCACAGGGATCAGGAGGAGTGAGGGCTGTGCATGGCTGCACTGCACGTCTCTATCTGTGGAGAGCACTCGGCCACACTGGCAAAGGAGGGTGATGGAAACTGGGACTTCTTGAGATAAACAGACATCCCCTTTCTCCGCCCTGCCCCACCCCATGCCTGGGTGGCATTTTCCCACCTTGTCTGGCAGCCCATGACATTACAGTGTGATGCAGAAGGGACATGGCCGGTTATCATTCTGGTTACCTGTTTGGCAGGGCAGCTCCGGGCAGACGATCTGTGGATCTGAAAGGAGAACAAGGGAGCAGCCAGTGAGATGGTGCCATCCCCTGAACCAGGCTGTCACAACAGCGGGCCAGGGCTCTCTCTCCATGATAGTCGAGGACACCCGGGCGGTGGGGCCGACTAGGGGGATCTGCTCTTCCACCTGGGAAGAGCTGTGAATGGAGAGCTGCACTGGGGGATGGGCTTTCTAGTGCACTAACCCGCCTACGTTATTTGGGGTAACACATTGGCAAAGGGCAGCATCACGCAGGGCGCTGCCTATAACCGACCAACTCGCATCACAGCCACAGCCTCCCTCAATGACTGAGCCAGGGCGGCAGGTACAGACCTGGACAGAGGACGGTCTCCATTTTGTCAATGAATTCATCAGCCACCAGCTCCGAGAAGAGTCTCATTTTCTGGACGTTCTGCTTGTTGTCACAAGCGATGGAGTTCAGGGTCTCACCCAAGTCTGGCTGGTTGAACATGTCCCCGATGCCAATGGCATTGACGGTCATGTCTCCCTGACAGAACGCCTGGAGGTTGCTGTCATCGTCCCGTGGATCATGGCGCCCGTCTGTCACCACCACGGCGAACACGTGGGCTTTCTCTCGCTTACTCTCTTTGATGAGCTTGTTATAGGCAAACTGCAGGGCAGAGGGTGTCCAGGTGCCCCCAGCAATCCACTCCAGACGCTTCACTGCCTCCTTGAAGGTGGACAGTGAGTTGATACGCTCATCGTTGAGCTGGATAGCTTCGAATGTCCCCTCGTGGCTGTACTGCACCACTCCGACCCGGGCACCTGCAGGGAGACAGACTCATAGACTCATAGACCCTATGGTCAGATGGGACCAATAGAATCATATAGTCTGACCTCCTCCACAACATAGGCCATGAAACCTCCCCACCCACTCCTGTAATAGGCCTCTGACCTATGACTGAGTTATTAAAGTCCTCAAGTCATGATTTAAAGACTTTAAGGTACAGAGAATCCACCAGCAAGTGAGCTACAGAGGAAGGTGAAAACCCCCCAGGGCTCTTGCTAATCTGCCCTGAGGGTAACTCCTTCCTGATGCCAAATATGCCAGTTAGCTAAACCCTGAGCATGTGGGTAAGACTCATCAGCCAGACGCTCACATCCTGCCATCCTTGAACCCCTGGGGCTCTCCCCACACCAATGGGGTGTGTTCTCCACGAAGGGCACATGTTGGCACTGCACTATACATGCCAAACTCTGGGGGGCATCATCCCACAGAACACTTGTATGACATCATCACATGGTGTCAATGACTTGCAGCAGTGAAAATCCCAGCCTGCTTCCACATGGTCAAAGTGCTCACACAGGAGCCTGCAGATGAGAGGAGGGAGTCCACAGGAGACGTGACTGGCAGGGTTGGACAACAGTCAGCAATGGGAGACGGCTGTGGTGTTAACATACAGAAGCAGTCGTTCTTCCCAAGTTCTGCCCTGGCTTGGAGACCGGTCTGCACATGGACATCTAGACTGCTCGCCATATGGACACCTCTCCAGGGGCAGGTGAATGAAAGAGTCGTGGGGCCCCTGAGCCCCATCCGCCTCTCACTCGCAGCCCCCACCACTATTCACCTATGCTCCTCACCTGTCTCTGACTTGGGGTCCTTGGCAATGGAGCCCAGGCGGCTGACAACATTGATGACGAAGTTCTTCTCCAAGGAGAAGTTAGTGTAGCCAATGCTCTCAGAGCTGTCTATGACAAACACGATGTCCAGGGCCCCACAGCGCTTCTCACAGTCTGGGTGTGGGAGAGAGGAATGGATCAGAGGGGTACAAGGCCAGCAGGGACCGCCAAGAGATCAGGGAGGGTCTCCACAGCATGGGAAGATCCCACACCATCCCGTCTCTGGCCAATACCTGAAGGAAAATGAAGCTACCCAGAGGAAACTAAGCTGATGCTCTGTGGCACATGATGACATGGGTACTCAAAACGGGGAAATTATCCCACCCTTTCCACACCCGGCGCTGCAGGGACCCAGTCCCTGTCCATGACAGGGACAGCTGTGACTGGCTGACTTGGCCTTTCCCCAATGTCTTTCTGTGGCCCCTGTGCTGTAACTGGAGCGCAGTGCATTGGTGACCAGCTAGGCGATTTCACACCATCTGTGCAGCTTCACGGCACAATGGCTGCGCACGTGGGGCAGCAGGTAGGGGCTGGTGCAAACAGGGAGGACCTGCAGGTCCTGCTACTTCCTTGGTCTGAAGTGGGGTTTGTGTTTGGTGGACATCCCTGTGTCCCCAACAGCAGGGCGCGCTCAGCACGGACGGCACCAGTGGGCAGTAACCGCACGTGCGGGAGATACTGTCTGTGAGTGAACCCAGGAGAGTCCCACTCTCCCTCACTTCGAGGCTGTCAATGCACTCAGGGGAGAGCTGGCCCTGTGTTCGGTTGAGGGCTGCCTCATCTGATCTTCCTGCTAACACCACAGGTGAAGAGGGAGGGGGTGCACTGGGGAGGGACCCACAAGGGACACAGAGGGCCTTCAGTTCCAAACCCAAACTGCTCAGTGCTGACCGAGCCCCCAAAGAGAAGAGCGTTGGACTGACCGCAGCAGCCACAGGTTTCTCTCACGTAGGTCATCACATCACATTCCTGCCAGCAAAACACAAGGAGCAGAGTGCTGGTGAGTGTCAGCCTGCCCGTTGGGTGGGACCATCCCAACCTTTCTGACCGTGCCCTTCTGCCTTCCCTCCCTCAGACTCCAGCCTGGCTGCTCTCCTGCTCCCCCACTGCTGCTCTGCCCAGCCGGGGCACTCGCTGATGCTCTGCTTTACAGTGGCAAGTCGAGTGAGAGCTGCCCTCATGGCACCAAGATATGGCTCAGTTCCAGTCAGTCTGGTGCTGGGTATCTGTCACTAGATGGCATCAACCCCCAGCTGTGTCCATGTTACGTAATTAGGAACCTAATTTTACTTACAGTCAGGCCTGGGTCTCCTGGAGGCCCTGCGTCTCCCTGGAAGAAGAAGAACACAGTGGTGTCATGCCATTTCATAGAGGCACAGAATTACAGAATCATAGAAAGTGGAAGGGACCATGAAGGGTCATCAAGTCCAGACCCCCACACTCATGGCAGGACCAAGGACCATCTTAAACCATCTCTGACAGTTGTTTGTCTAACCTGCCCTTAAAAACTTCCAATGATGGAGATTCCACAACCTGCCTAGGCAACTTATTTCAGTGGATAATCACCCCAACAGTTAGGATTTTTTTTCTAATGTCCAACCTATACCTCTCTTAGGTAATTTGTTCTATCATTGGCGGTTAAGGAGAATAATTTTTCTCCCTCCTCCTTCTAACAATCTTTTAAGCAATTGAAAACTGTTATGTCCCTTCTCAGTCTCCTCTTTTCCAGGCTAAACAAACCCATTTCTTTAAATCTTCCCTCATAAATCAAGTGTTCCAGATCTTTAATCATTTTTGTTGATCTTCTCTGGACTTTCTCAGTTTCTCCACATATTTCCTGAAATGAGGCACCCAGAACTGGACACAATAATCCAGCTGAGGCCTAATCAGTGTAGCATAGAGTGAAAGAATTACTTCTCGTGTCTTACTTGCAATAATCCTGTTAATACATCCCAGAATGGGATTTGCTTTTTTTCATTCAGCATTACACTCTTGACTCATATTTAGCTTGTGGTCCACTGTAACACCCAGATCCCTTTCCACAGTACTCCTTCCTAGGCAGTCATTGCCCATTTTGTATGTGTGCAACTGATTGTTCTTTCCTAAGGTGAGTATTTTGCATTTGTCTTTATTGAATCTCCTCCTATTTATTTCAGATCATTTCACCAGTTTGTCCAAATCATTTTGAATTGTGATCCTATCCTCCAAAGCACTTGCAATCCCATCCAGCTTGGTATCATCAGCAAACTTTGTAAGTGTACTCTCTATGACATCATCTAAATCACTGATGTAAATATTGAACAAAACCGGATCCAGAACTTATCCCTGCGGTACCCCACTTGTTACGCCCTTCCAGCATGACTCTGAACCATTGATAACTACTCTCTGGGAGTGGTTATCCAACCAGTTATGCACCCATCTTTTAATAGTTCCATCTAGATTGTACTTCCCTAGTTTATTAATAAGAAGGTGATGTGAGACCGTACCAAAAGCCTTACTAAAGTCTAGATATACTATGTCTACCACTTCCCCTCTATCGACAAGGCTTGTTACCCTGTCATAGAAAGCTATCAAGTTGGTTCGACATGATTTGTTCTTGACAAATCCATGCTGACTATCACTTAACACCTTATCCTCTTCTAGACATTTTCTAATTGATTCCTTAATTATTTGCATTTCCTGGGACTCCCTGTCAGGATTTAGACACAGATGCCTGCTGGGGCTGGGTTCACGCAGGCATTGGCAGGAAGGGGCATGGTAACAGACCCCGGAGTGCTCAGATGGAATGGGCCAGCCTCCTGCCAGTCCAGTGGCAGGGGCCGATGGGGAGCTCTGACAGAGCTTTCTGGGCCTTACTTCTATAGGTACATGTAAGAGGTAGGGAGAAAGGGTGCAGCTCTTTGTGGCTAATATGACATAGAATAGTACGGTACCTTAGGGCCCGGTTCACCAATGAAGCCTCTGTATCCAGGCTCGCCTGCTGGGCCAGGATCACCCTGGCAGGAAGAGAAAAGAAATGAATTTGACAGGCATGACCAAGGCTTGACACTGTCCCTCCCACATGCCCTGGTCAGCAACACCCATGCTGAATACTCCAAGGGCTGTGCCCCTCCTGGTGAGGACAAGCTACTAGCCATGCACCTAGCAGCATGGGACTCCCATGGTAGTGTGCAGGCATGGCTGGTTTGGATTCAGCCAGAGCTTACTGCAAACATTGGTAGGCCAAGCTGCAGCTATGTGTGCTATGGGGCCACATACGCAGCACAGCCAGTATACAGCCATGTGAGGAGGGGGTGGGGGTGGGGACTCTGGTTTTGCAGGTGGCACAGCCTGTGAGCTGCCAGTTTGGGCCAGCTTTCTGGCTGGGAGAAATGGAGGGGAGCTGGATTCCAGCAACCCCAAAGGAGGTGCCACTCTTAGGCTATGTCCACACTTGTAAATTTAAGTCGACTTAGGGGGGAACTTACAAAGTCGACCTAGAGCGTCCACACTGGACGCCTAGGTCGACTTGTAGGGGCTAGGGAGACCTTGGGCAGGTCCACGGTGGCAGGGGGGGCACCCCTTGCCCAGTGCCAGGGGGCTCAGCCTTTGCCCCATTGTACCTGGGTACAATGGAGCAAAGGGGGACAGGGACCCTGGCAGGGCATAGGGGCAGGGTGGGGAGGGTTCTGCCCTGCCCTTTGGGGGGGGCATTCCAGGCTTCCCCTGTGCCCCCCCCCCCAGCAGGGAGGGCAGTGGGGGAGTCCTGGAGAGCCCTAAGTCGACTTTAAGTTGACTTAGGGCTACTCCAGGTCTACACTGGCTTAAGTCGACTTTAGGAAGTCTACTTAAGCCTAAAGTCAAATTAAAAGGAGGTTTAATAAAGTCGACTTTATTTTCCTTAAGTCGACTTAAGCAGCTTGCTTAAGTCGACTTAAGGAAAGTGTAGTGTAGACGCGGATTAAATTAAGTCGACTTAAGCAAGCTTAAGTCGACTTAATTTCTAAGTGTAGACGCATCCTCAATGTGGTATGGCAGGCGTTGCCCAGGCTGGGATTCAGTAGCAATCCCAGATGGGGGTTCTTGAACCTGCCTTTATCACCTCTATGCACCCCAAATATTTGTGCAGAATGGCAGGGTCCATGTGCATCCCTTCTACCTCTGCCATAGCGGGTGCTCTGAATACGGTAGGGCCTGGATATGGGAATGGCACTGATAACATACTTACAGGTTCCCCTTTCTCTCCTTTCAGTCCGGCATCACCTTTCAGTCCAAAGTCACCCCTTCCACCCTGTTCAAAGGAGGGAGAAATAAGTTTGGGAAAAATGCCTTGCTGTTAGACCCAAACCATGAGTTGGTTACTTCCCTGTCTCAGAAGGGAGAGGACATGAAGCCATACACCTGGCTTTAACAGCCTTTCATTTCAGAATGGGGAAGCTTTAGGAAACATCAGATTCCCACACCAAAAATGCATGCTTGGCAGAGCTCCGGAGCCACTTTGTCAGCAGGAAAGCTTGGTCATCCTTTGGGTGGGACTAATTAATGCTGGAGGTTAGACACATAACGTGTGACCCTAGTGATGAATGCTGGGCCAATCTGAAATGTGCATGGCACGTCAGTGTGTCCCACACACACAGGTAATTGTTGTGAAGTATGTAGTGTTTAAGGGGTAGCGTCCACATGACCCAACAGTGCCTCACTGTGTTGGGTGCTGTACAAACTTGGAATGACCCACATGTGAAGTGCGAGGGAGAGAAAGAGAAATGATTGTCTCCATGTTCGTTCTGAGCTACACTGAATAGCTCACTCAGCCCTGTCCGAGCCCTGCACCCCTCGGCCCAGCCACCAGCTGACAGTGCCTGGGTTCTGAGATGAAGAGAAAGATGCCTGATGTGGTAACATTTAGAAAGAGGAACTCTTCCGGCCCACACCAAGCCCAAGTCAAGAGGCTTGTGTGTGGTTCTAGGGGTCTGGCCAAAGCTCCCTGAAGGCACTGGACAGGCTGGACCAGCCCCAAGGAGGGGGGGGGGGGATCTGTAGGGTGGGTGAAACCCGCACAGCACTGCTGCACCCGACCCGTCCCCAGCCCCCACATCAGAATGGGGGGCAGAACATTCAACCTAGGCTACAGTAGGATCAGTGCAGCCACTCACAGGTGCTGAGTGAGCCATACCCATCAGGGCAGGGTTCCTCAATCACTGATTGATAGGTCAGGGACTGAGAGCTCGATAACTTCAAAAACCAACGCATGCACCATACCTCAGGACCAGGCAGCCCCTTCTCGCCTTTGTTGCCCTGGGAACAGACAGGAAATAGTTAGCTTCTCCTTTGTGCTGGATTGAAATTTACTGCAGACATGCAAAGAGACAACAGCGATGGGCACATTTCCGAATAAGTCACCCATGTACTTGTGGTCTGATTTTCAGTGGGGGCTGGGCCCCTGCAGCTCCCCTGGACTTCTGTGGAGACTGCTGGCCCTGACAGCCCAGCCCAAGGAGCCTACTGGAGTCAGTGGGAGTCGAATGGGCTCTGGATCTGACCCAGAAGTCCCAAAAGCTAGTAGCATCTGGAAGTAGAGGATAAGATTCTGCAGCAGAATCATGGTGTGAACAAATATGCACTCCACACAGCTGGATGGAATAACCACATGCAGCTATTTAACACATGGACCAGTAAATCTCCTCTTCAATGCAGAGTCTGTGGTTTATTACACTGAATTCAAAGGGGACTGAGGGAACCTGACTTTCCAACCTGACCATTATGTTCCTACGTATTCAGGGGAACAATAATGCCCATTGCTAACAATGAAATCCTCTTGCCAGCTTCTTGCTGCTCCTTCCCTCCCTACCTTTCCACTGCGTAGGAAGATTCCCCTTTGGTTCAACCCACAGAGCACTGCCAGGCCAGCCTGGACAACAGCTCTGCCCTTGCCCCAGATCTGCCTCCAACACAGCTTCCTCCAAACATCACCCTCCCCTGCATCTCTCAAAATGGTTCAGCACCGGGATAGCCTGCTGCAACCACAGAAACCAGCATGCATGGCATGGACATGCCATAGAAGCCATACGTACCGCAAGTCCTCTAGGGCCAGGGTAGCTGAAGCCGGGTCTGCCTCTGTCTCCCTTTGGTGGGAAAGAAAGAATGCTGCATTGAAACCAAAATCTTGCACCCTAGCACAGGCTGAGCGAACCACGTCAATCACGGCCAGATGCGGCTTTCTTCTCTAGAAGGCATGCCTGCAATCTCTGCATGTGGGTCGCTGGCCTTAGCTGGCAGCTGTGCCATGGTGTGTTTTGAAAGTAGCGTCCATGTTTCAACAGCAGGGGAATGGGGTAAGAGAAACCAGGGACAACCAGGGCTCCAGCAGAAAGATCTGCACCAACAGCTGTGTGGGAGGGGAATTCGGAAAGGAGCCCTCGTGGGCCTGGGACACTGTTGCACTTCCCAGCATGGCTTTGGCCTGCGGAAGGACTGGAGAGGGCAGGTCAGAACCCAGAGTGGCCCTCAGAGGTGTAGACTCCGGAGGGGCTGTTCACTGCCCCTAGGGAGTACACCGGTAAAGCTGCTGGTTCCCACCTTTCTATTGCACAGCACCTGCATCTAGACTTTACCTTTGGTCCTGGGAGCCCTGAGTCGCCCCTTGGGCCCATGTCGCCTGGATCCCCACGAGACCCCTGCAAGACAGCATTGGAGAGAACAGGGTAAGCAGGGGACACCTCTCGCCCAGCGGGCCAGGGGACAGTGCTGTGGACAGCTCAGGGGATACAGGAGGTTATTATAACACAGAACAATTACACATTTCAGTTGCCTATCCCTCCCGGAATTAATGACCTCCAGCGGGAAACCACTGCCGGCACCAGGTGGGACTGGAATTAACCATGAACTAAACCATGGCACAGAGGAGCAGCTTCAGCCAGGTGACCAGTAAGTCAGACCTGAGAGAGGTAATGCAGCTTAGTGGACCAAGCATAGCAGCAGGAGCCAGTGAACAGGCCTGGATCTGACTCTGGCTCAGACACTGGTTTGTGGGGCAAATTTCTGTGTTTATCTATAAAATGGGGACCATAAAACATGCTGGCCCCACATTGCTGGGGGGCTGACAGGGGGAGCAGATATTCCTACTGTGCTCTGAAAACACTGGTGGCTGTTATCAAAGTCACACACACTCCATGGTCAACAGGAAACGTACAGGCCTGCCCTTCTCTCCCACGACACCCTGTGGGCCTCGGGGTCCTAGGCCTCCTCGATCACCCTGAGGAACAAAGCAATGAGACAGGTCAGGCCCTATGACAGACACCAGCTCTCAGCATCTAACGGGTGGCGCAGAGCGTACAAGGTGCCAGTTAGCACAGGCGCCACCAGTAACACGGCATTATATGGGGTAGGGTCAACCTGGCGCACCTGGGCAGTCCTAGGTTCCTGCCTGGCACTCCGAGTGGTGAACCCTTTGCCGTGAGGGTCCCCTCTCACAGGGGAAGGCCCTCACTGCTGCTTTGGGGGATGTTCTCCTGGCTTGGTAGTATCTCACCACGGAGCCAGAGAGGGAGATTTGTGCTGGGACAGGGAAGGGTTAAAGAGACCTCTCTCCTGCATCCAGGTGACACAGATGTGGCTAGAGGAGTGAATTGTGGCTTCCCACGTGAGGCGCCGTCTCCTCATGGCTAGGAGACGGCCCCTGCACAGCACCTGAATGGATTCCTGCCCTGTGCCCTCCGAGCACCCCTCTATGTTACAGAGGTTGGCCTGAGGGGAAACGCAGCAGGCGAGCTCTGATCTGATCCCCTGCCCCTTGGCTCTCACACAGCCATGGGCAGCAGCTCCACACAGCTGAGGAGCAGGGCCTGCCCCGGGCTCAGAGAACAGGGACATGTCCTGCAGCTGGAAATGGGGAGCAGTGGATATTTCACAGGCTTTGGGAGACAGCTGATCTTCTGTGAGCTGTCCTGCTAGGGCAGTGGAGGGCATCAATGACCGATGAGCAGTTCGCTATGCTGAAAGCCTGCAGTTCTTGCTTACCCTTGCTCCTTTGCTGCCGACTTCTCCTGCCAGGCCCCGGGGGCCCTCTGGGCCAGGGTCTCCCTGTTGGCAGGAAAAGGTCATAAGATACAATCACTGTCCAGCGCTACCCCCTCAGTTGCCGAGGGCCCCCCACCCAGCCACAAAGTGGTGTTCCTGTCTGTCCAGAGACAGACACCATCTCAGGAAGGCCCCAAACTCCAGTTTCTTTCTTCGTGGGGTGCACTGCAAGGCAAGAGTCCTCAGCCAGGAGAGCATCTGTCCCAGCCCTCTCTCCTCCCCCTCCAACTTGAGGTCAGGCCCCCACACTCCTGGGGGAGCAGCTCATGAACCCAGGTCCCACCAGAGCCAACCCAACACTCCCCATCCATGATTGCAAGAGCCAGGTGGCCTGTGTGGGAGTGAACAGATGGTTCTGTCTTTTCAGGGCGTGAGCCCTCAGGCAGCTCTGGCCTGCACCTCCTGAGCTGCTCTTTCCTCCGAGCTGATGCCAGACAGCCTGGCTTGGCCCCCGCCATTCAGTCTGCTCTCTTCCCAACTGTCCGACTGGCAGGGGAAGCACAGCCTGGCCTGCCTTTGCTGTGCCAGGTCCCGAGTGGGGAGGCTGGGGTCCATAGGCAGCTTGGCAGCAGCTCATTCTCAGTCGTCCCCTGGTCCTTACGTGCTGGCCAGACAAAGCTGTGCACATCACTCCCTGCCCTGCGCTCTTGCACTCACCTTCTCTCCCTTGCTCCCAGGATTCCCCGCGCCACCTTTTGTGCCTGGATCCCCACGGCGACCCTGCACACACAGAAACCAACCAGGTAAATGGGGCACAAAGGTGGACGCTAGCTTAGTTACTGGCCTTTGGCTTTGCTGCCCCATCCCTCCCCTGTCCACCAAGAGTCATGTCTCCTTTCTCTTCCCTGGCAGTGCATGGCACGTGGGATGGGAGCAGGGAGGGCCACACAAGGCATCACTTCGTGCTCCATTGCCCCATGGTCTGAAGTGGCTGGGTTTATTTTTAAGCAATGGCCAAACATTTTCCAAGGAGAGTTCCCAATGTGCTGCTCCCACACGGATACAAATGGTTAATTCCTCTCTGCTAAGCACAATGATTTATTTCTAGTTGGAATTTGTCTAGCGTGTGCTTCCAGCCAACGAAGCTCTGCTACTGACTCCAGTTGATCGACAACGATTTGCCCCACTGGCCCAAAGTGGTTAGCAAGTTCCTGGGATTCTGCAATGCCCTGAGGATTCTGTGGCAGCTCCATGTCAGTGCAGTTCAGTTGATTCTCCACTGACCTGGCCTTGTCACCTGCTACTCTCATTATTGAATAGCCTGCGTGCATGCCGTTGTAGGAGCTGCCGGGGGAGCGGGCAGCAGAGAAGAGAGGTGATTTGGGTTTGGGGGTACCACATTAGCTGAGTGTTTCTGCTAACAGAATCAGCAGTGAAACAGTCAACAATGTGGGCTTTAACAGGTCATCTTTGGGCTTGCAGAGTTAATGCAGAGGAACGGGGCCAGTCCCACCTCCCTCTGACCTAGTGCTTCAGGCTATTTGCAGACTCAGGCAGGAACTCACTTCAGGAATTCTAGGTTTCCTTTGCAATCATGAGGGCTAGAAAGATAAGGTCTTAAATCCCAGTTTGGACTGTGACAGATGAGGGGCTCAAAATTCTGCAGTTCCTGCTGGGGTTCCCATTGGGGTACTGTGAGTAGGGTGGGAGGGTCCCAGAGCTGTGTGTTTACAGGCAGGAATGCCCTTTAGCTGTCTTTCCTGTGGGGACAGTCTGTATTCCCACTGGGATCCCTCATGGTGAGGCACACACAGTGTGCAGGGCTAGGAGAACCACTTGGGATCTCACCGGCTCTCCCTTAGGTCCAGCAGGTCCTAGGCTGCCTTTGGCTCCCTTGGCACCAGGGATCCCAGGGGTTCCGTTGTTGCCTGTAGATCCCTTTGCAAAGAAAAGAATAGTTAAAATGTGTCTGTAGAGAGCAGGCAGAGCAGCCAGGAGGAGTCACCCCCTCCCTGCTCCACACCCACCAGCCACACCCTTCCTACACTTAGCGACACACACCCAACCCATGCTGCCCAGCCCCCAGCTCCAGCCTCAGCACAGCACTGTACAATGTACTCCCCTTTCTCATTCTGCTAGTGTAGGGGGATTGGGGTCCCGGGGCTCCCACTCCTCCTGGATCTCCTTATCTCTGTGACAGGGCCTGGCCAGTTGTTTCCTGGAGGGACACTGAAGCACTGATGTGAATGAAGAGCAGTTAGAGGGGTAGGGAAGAAGTTCCCCCACATGCCTGGCCACAGGGACTCTTTAGCATCCCCACCATCCCCAGCTGTTACTTCCATTTACGTGGCTGGAAATGCACGGGTATCTGGCGAACTAGTTCCCTAGCCAGTTGGCTAGTATTTGCATAGCACTGTGCAGAACTCTTAGGAGACAGCACAGAAAAGATTTTCTTTTACAGTATGGCAGCGGGCTATCAGATTTCCCAGTGACTCACTATCAGCAACTGGCCTGGCTCCTGCTCCAAACCAGGTGACATGAGGTGGGTGGTGTCTCCTTCAGTGTAACCTGGGGCACTAGCACATGTGCACACATTCGCCTGTCTGCTGCAAGGTGATTGGTGGAAGTCCTACCCTTTGTTCAAACATCAGCTCCCAGAAAGCCTGGCTTTTCACCTCCCTGGGCAATGCCCTGGGTGCTGCAGACCTGTGGCATAGCTCAGGGTAGGCCTGGGTGAGCGGTGGCCCACCCACTTTGAAATCAGACCTACCCAATCAGATTTTAAGCAATTCATCCCACATTATTATCTGCCTCTGTTTTGCTTGTGACTCACGGTTTGTGCCCACCTATGTCAATCACAGGTTCTGCCAAAAAAAATCAGTTCTGGTATGCCTATGCTGCAGACATGGCGGCAGTATTCCCAGTGCTGTATGCCGCAGTTGCCTGTGACCACTGGGTCAGTAAGAATCTTTATCTGTGATCCCAGCACATGTAAGTTCCAGAGGGAGGTTCCACAGCTGCTGCTCCAGCTGAAAGCCCCGGTATGGTGAGGAACCTACCTTGTTTCCCTTTTCTCCTGGAGGGCCTGGGGGTCCATTGCGGCCAGGGCGGCCAGGGTCTCCCTGAAATAGCAAGAGAACAATGGTCATGAGCACCATCACTGTTCTGTTCCCCAGGGGTCCCAGCTGCTGCTCATGGCTGATTGGTGCCAGTGGGGAGTAAAAGCAGCAGGTAACCTAATCTAACCTAAACTCCATCTTCCCTGAGAGTGAAGGGGGGAAGTGCCATCCGTTTGCACTTACCCTGACTGTGGGACTTGGCCCTCCTGCCTTGCAGACTCTGAGTCCCTTTCATTGGCTCCAGCATGCAGGTCAGAGTCCCAGCCCCATTATATCACTGGACTTGTTGGGACTGAATGTCTGTTCCAGGCAAAACGCAGCCATGCCCATCATGCGGCCAGCTCTGGGAATCATGCACCCTCCCCATGGGTTCCAGGAGCACTAACTTAAAGCATGGTCACATAGGGCTGGGGGCCTCAATCCAGGGATCTGTTCTGACCTGAGTCAGGCCTGCTCAATATGGGGGAGGGAGAGAGAAGGGAAAGGGCTTCCTTATAGCCTCAGCAGGGACTTAGGAAGGACTCTGTCTCCTCCTGCCTAGCTGGAGTCTCTCCAATGTGCCATCTAGTGGCCGTGCTGCAGAACGGCTGCAGCAGCATAGCCTTTCAGCGACTCAGTGGTGCCTGACCTCCTCTCTCAGCACTATGGTCTCACTCACTCACATGCAGCCTCTCATTCACACAGCAAGGCAGAAGGCACAAACAAGGGCTGGGAGGGCGAAAGTGCCTTTCACAAGTCACCCTACTGCACACAGTGTAAAGGAAGCAGTGAAACTGAGCAACAAAATCTCCATGGAAGTCTTCCACTTTCTCTGCGTTGTTCTATTCTCCAGTGAGCTGTATTCACCGTGGGCAGAACCAAGCACTGCTTCACTGATGGAGACTCAGCTACACCATCCTCCGAAAGGCGTGGCTTGGCCAGGGGATGTTGTGTCCAGATTCTGCTGCTCTGGTCTGGAATTCACATACCTTTATGCCATCGTCTCCTGGTTCTCCTGTGGGTCCTGCATCTCCTGGGTAACCATCTGGGCCCTAGAGAGCAAAAGGAGAAAGAGGTGTCCGCCTGCAGTAGTAACAGCTCATGGCTCCCCTCCAAATAAAACATCTCCTCTACAAAGTCACTTGCAGTGAGTGCACCTAACAGCAGACTCAACTTGCAGCTAGTGTTAACAGAGCAGAGGGCAGCTGCCATCACCTGCTTCTCCCCTTGCACGCTGGCAGGAGGACCCATGGTGTGTCTTCCACGCTGCATTTTAATGCATGGCCCTGCACTGGGCTGTGTGACAGCTGGGCAGAAAGGTTTATTATTCGCAATGCACCTTTAGCTGCTGTGATTCACTCCAAGGGTGAGTCCATGCTAAGCCTGCACTGCTACGGTGAATATCACCTTGGCCGATTATGCAAAGAAAACATTCCTACCTTGTTGCCAGAGTCTCCTTTACAGCCAGGGGATCCAATCCGTCCCAGCCTGCCCTGGAGAGAAAGAGGGGAGAGAAAACCTGAGTGTTGGGGGAAAGAAATTAAGGAATTTCTGTTCTTTCATAGTAAAAAACCAACCCCAAAGCAAATTACAAGGGTCTGGCACAAGTAGGCCAGTTAGAGAAGGGACTGCCATCATAGACATAAACCAAAAACAGCACACAGTCTCAGGCATGTCTGCCTGCTAGGCAGTGGTAACACCCCAGAGGAGGTATGGGAAGCGGTGGGGACAATGTTGATGCTCCAGATGGGCATGCCTCGCCTGTATATTAATGCCCTGCCTGTGTATCAAGTCCCCTTTTTATGCTGGGCTCTGTGGGCACTGAGGCACCTGCAGTCTCATGGGAGGTGTGGAAGGCAGGTCTGAAGGCTGGTCAGTGGAAGCGGTGAAAGTGTTTGGGTAGGTGTGGGAAAGGGAAGGATTCTGCCTGTGATGCTTGCTGGATTAGGGGGACCATTTATGATATTATTGAATATCGATATTTCAGAGCTACAATAATCCATATGAGATATGCCATGTCAAGTACCATTAGAGAGATTATAATTTGCTAAAAACATTATGATACTGTTTATGTGCATGCATATTTGTATTAGAAGTTATGGTTATGTTTGATGTACGTATTTTAACTTGTGCTATGTTTCTGGACCACAAGCGTCTGGATGGCTGCAATAGCCAGTTTAATGGACTGTTAAGAAAACTCACAGGTACAGTGGGCCCAGGAAAAGACCTGATGAATCACCAGGACTTGCGCATGTGACTCTGGACTCCATCTTATTCTTGTAAATTTCCACGAGCAGCATGGAAAAGACCAAGGGATGTAAAGGCACTTGCACCACCTCCATCTTGTCTTTTAGTCTATACAGCCTTCAGCCATCACCTACCTCTGGATTTATTCATCTACAACTGAAGCTGTGAAACCAAGGACTGAGTCCCATCCAGGTACTGGATGTACACCAGAGGGACTTTACAAGCCTGCACACTCCAAATTCTACTGAAAACCTGATGTATATGGACTTATAAAACATTTGTATGTATGTGATTGCTTTAACTCTTTTGAGATGCTGTCTCAGTTTAGGGAACCATTTATCATACTATTTCATATTAATATTTCATATTTGCAAGAATCCATAGGTGCCATGTCATGTTTCATGCCAATAGAAAGGTTATGATTTGCTAGGAAATATTAAATGATTTATATGTAGGTGTCATATCTGTAGAAGTTATGAATATATTTGTTATTTCTGAGTTTTGATTTATCTGATTGTGGGAAACTCCCCAGACTGGATGTCTACAGCCATTGTCTCCTTAATGGCCCATTAAGGAAGCTCCCAGGTATAGTGGGCCCAGAGAGAAACCTGCTGAGCCACTCGGACTTACCCTTTTGACTCAACTCCATTTTGATTTGCAAAAGCTCCACACAGCATGGAGAAGGCCAGAGGAGATAAAAGGCAGCAGTATCAACTCCATTTTGTTTTCAGTCTCCAGTCCTCAACCAATGCCCATCTCTGGATCTATTCCTCTGCGGCTGGACAAAGGACTGAGGTCCATCCAGGTACTGGATATTTACCAGAGGAACTGTACAAACCTGCAAATTCCAAATTCTTCCAAGGACTTGCTTTACATGGACTCTAAAACATTTGTATGTATGTGTTTCACTTTGACCCTTTAACAGCTCTCATATTTTATTTTATTTCTTTTCTTTTTATATTAAACCTTTAGCTCTAGTTACTAAAGGATTGGCTGGCAGCGTGGTATTTTGGGTAAGATCCAAGCCTATATTGTTCTGCGTAATGTGGCTGACCCTTTGGGGTCAGAAGAACCTATTTTTTTAAGAGACCCGGTGGCTAGTTGGAAACCAGGGGCTGGAATGCAATAAAGGGGGCTGTTTAAGCTTTGTTATGTTTCTTGATAACCGGTGTGAGGAATCAGAAACAAGGTTTGTCACTGATTGGGAGACTGGCTTAAGTGCTCTCTGTTTTGCAGCTTGCCCTGATTTTTGCATATTCAGGAGGTTATCCCAGGAAGCCAAGGTCACACGTTTAACAGTTCTCTCATAGTTTGTTCGTATGGTTTTCCTTTTATAATAAACCTTTAGTTTTAGTTAGTAAAGGATTGGCTGGCAGCATGGTATTTTTGGTTAGATCCAAACTTATATTGATCTGGCAATGTGGCTGATCCTCTGGGGTCCAGGAGAACCCTTTTGGTAAAGAGCATGGAGTTTTAAGTAACTTCTTTTCTAGACCCAGTGGCCAACTGGGAGCCAAAGACTGAAATGCAGTAAAGGGGCTGAGTATATTTTGTTGTAGCTTCTTGATAACCAGTGTGGGGCATCAGAAGCATTGTTCATTTGCTGTGTCACTGTCAGTGTCACTCACCAGTACTGAGAGAATTTCCTCTCCTTTTGCGTCCTGCCCTGATGTTGGCATTTTTCAGGTGTGACCCTAGGCATGGACAGGTCACACTGCCCCACCCCCTTTTGAAAGAATTCTGTTATTTTCCTGTATTTTGTTTTCATCAATGACAGCAGCTTCACTCCCAACCTCAGGTGTCGGGAATCCACATCAGTAAAGACTTTGTATGAACAAAAACAGAAAACCAGAGCTGGATTGGGCACTGTTTGTCCCTTATGTGGTGTTACCTTCTGTCCATCGGTTCCGTTCCTTCCTGACAAACCAGCTGCCCCCTGGGATTAAGGGAAAATAAAGAATTAATTATTTCGCTAGAGACTGTCCAAGGATCTGAGCTGGGATATGTGATGCATGATAGGTGCCTTCTTACCTTCCTGCCATGACCTCCAAACTCACCCTGCAGAGAAAAGGGAAAATGCTTAGTCAGTTCTCAGTGCACTGCACCCCTCACCCCTTTTAATGACAGCCACACGCCATGTCAAGCAGCCCCCATATTTCTACTCAGGAAGTATCTGTAAGCCGATTATGAAGTTTTCAGATTTGTTCATTCCTGTTCAATGATTCAGTAGCATCCTCAAAATCTCCCAGTCTCTCTGGCACAGACATGGCACAGTTTCTTGCCAATGTGCATTATTTTAGCCTCAAGTTCCATACTGTGGGGTGGTGTAAACTGGCAAATCTACATTGATCTCATGGGAGCTACCCTGACCTACACCAGTCCTGTAGTGACCCCTGTTGCTTAGCTGCATAAATCACATGCTGTTGCTACTGCTTCCAGACTGAGTGACTTGTGTAATCTACTAATCTATTTCAATTTCAAATACTACAGTTGAATATATAATTCCAAGTTCACTTTTGATGAACATTCAATTACGTGAATTTGAAATATGCTTTACATATAGTAAAAGTAGCAAAGTTAAAGTGCAGACTGCTGGGAGGGAAGCCACAAACATGGTCACACCTGGAAATACTTGCTGCGAACAAATATTTATAGAATATTCCACCACAGTTTCCCTGCTCCTACTCCTGTTATTCCCATGTCCCTCTCTAATCATGCAATGTCAACAATGCCCTTGTGGAAATGCTGGACTGGCCCACAGCGCAGAGAACAATATCAGAGACTTTCTTACCTTTTCTCCTCTCAGACCAGGAATACCCTAGGGCAAGAAAAAACACAAAACCATTTTGGTTAGTGTCTGTGGATGGGCAGAAGCGAAGAGCTGCTGGGAAGACAGACAGACAAATGGACTCAGAAATGCTGCTGTCACAGAAAGTAGGAGATGGCCAGCTAGAATGAGTGAGATAAAGGCAGAGACCCAGCACTTCCCGCTGCTTTGTACAGACACAAAACAGCAGTGTCTGGATCCTGAGGGAGCCTTCAGCCAGTCAGCGCTGAGGGCCAGCTGGCCTCTCTGTGGGCACATTCATTCCAACTCAAGGAACAAGCAATGCCAAGTCCCGGAACACAGAGACTTTGCCTTATTGGTATTTGTAATGAGCTGCGCTGACATACAGTGTCACTCTCCAGACTGCTTCCTGCCATGTCCCCTCCCAGGGCTAACTGGGGAGACCGCTCAGGAGCACCCCTTGGTGCAGTGAGCTGGAGGCAACCTGATTGCTGAGTGGAGTGGGGCCAGGAGCATGTAATGTGCCCTGGTTTCCCCCCTGCTTCAAGGTTCCATGCACGGTGATTGTTCCAGCCAACCAAGCCCTCACTCGGGGTCTTAGGGATCTACCTTAGGGACCACCCACCCACCCAGTACTGCGCCCTCAAGAGGCACAGAGCTGACGTGCAGCAGCTAGAGGGTCCCTAGTGGAGGAACGCTCTGTCTGGGGGCCTGTCTCTTTGCTGATCTGCAAGGGGCATCTGTTTAGCCAAGCAGTTTTGATGCTGCAGCCTCCCTGTGTGTCTCAGATGAGCTGGGGTAGCACAAGGGAAGGGACTGTCTGTACTGTCTATGAGGGACATCAGAGAGGAAGGCCTGTTAGAATGATATCTTGCACCGAGCTGCCATGCTGCTGCAGGCTGAAATTCCCCTGAACTCATTCCCTTCAGCAAAAATCTCTCTCATGGATGGAGTCTCTTGGGGCAGGCATGCACTAGAACACACACACACCACTACTGAATCCAAACCAGAAGCTCAGCCAGTTCACCCACTGAGCACAGGATTCTTTACCTTGGGGCCAGGGTATCCGATGGGACCTTCAATACCTGGGTCACCCTTAAAGAAAGATACAGAGAGTTAGTACAAAGTCAGAGGCAGTCTCCAACTCACCCAGTACAGGTGCTGCTAACTGGCAGGCGGAAAAAGGATTTCACATCACTCACCTGTCGCCCTTTCAGCCCAGGTGTTCCCGGTTCACCCATGTTCCCTTTTGCACCCTGAAAACAAAGCACACAAATAGCACCGTGACTTTTCACAGAGAAGATGGACACCTTGAGGGACAGAGACACGGTAGGAACTCAGAGCTCTGCTTTATCCCAGGGCAGGAGAACATGCAACCTAGATGAGTGACAGCTGCCAGTCAGCATTGGCTGGGGCTGCGGTGCCCTTGGGAGAACAGTGTGCAGAGCAGGCTACTGCCCAGCACCCCTGGACTGGGGGAGGGGAAGAAGAAAGGGGCCCCGGGGAGAGAGGGAGAGTCCAGGTCACCAAAGGAGCCTAGCCTGGGAGGCTGCTAGGTGAGAAGCCTGGGGCAGCCTGTGGGTGTTGTAATGGACACAATGAGTGAGCCTGCAGCCTGGGTGGGAGAGGTGGTTATGGGAAGTGGGGAGGGACCCCATTCCTTTTGTCCCCAGCACACAGCAAGAACTGGGTGTTGCTGGGCTTGTAACGCTGCAAGGGGCTGATTTTTGTGCACCTCTCTCTGCTCCAAGCCATACATCAGCATGAGGGAAGGAGAGCCCTGCTGCAGCTGTGGGGTTTGCAGCTGCCACAGGCAAGCAGCGGTGATGAGAGTCTCGGCTAGCTGTGTCGCACTGGGAGGCTGGTTAGTGTCATCTCCCAGTTCCCAAGCCTAGCCCAGCTGAGGGAGTCTAAGGACTCACTCCTCCTGCCCACCAGGTATGTGTCACTCACCTTCTGGCCCCGGTAGCCTGAGGGCCCAGGGGGACCTGTGATCTCCAGACAGCTCATCTTGTAGCACTGAAATAAATCAGATTAAAGATGAAGTGAGCTCCCCACCGCAGGACACATGGCATGCAGCTCAGGAAAGAGGCAGAGAACCAGGCCAGGAAGATGGACCCAATGGAAACAAATAGTGGCCTTCAGGCTAATTCTCAGTCACCAGCTGCTGGTCTCCTAGCTGTGCCCATTGGCTCCTCAGCATGGTGGCTGAGTCTCTCCTGTGATGTTCATGGGCCTGCCCTTTGCAGCCAGCCTGGTGTTTCAGGCCTGGACTCAGAACACCCTGAGCTTTGCTTTGCAGGGTTCATCAGCCCTTCACGCTGCTAGGGACTGCCGCACTTGAGGGATCACCAAGACTGGCAATCGCTCAGTGTCTGTCTGGCCTCAGGAGAACACCCCCTTTTGTTCTGATGAGTTCAGAGTGGGTTCACCAGAGAGGTGGAAAATCCCACTCTAGACTTGCTGGTGGTGCTTGTTGTCTGGGCGTGCTGCTGCCCTCTGCTCTGTGGAATCAGACAGTACATTAGATACTAGGGTCTCAGTTAGCTCTTCTCACGGAAAACTGCTACAAACTTTATCTTGGCAGAAATCATTATGTCTAGCACTATACTGCAGCCACGCCTTGGGACACAGCAGCTGTTTATTTACGCTCAGCAAAACCAAACTGGGATTTACGGCAGGAACCGAGGATCCTGATCTTTCATTTTAATTAAGAGGCAACACGACCTGTTCCTTGAGCCACACTGAACTTGGCTCATGGGTGCAGGGATCTAGTCGTAGGATGCTCAGAGCAAGATCAATCATTTCGCTGAAGTGAGCAAACTGAAGTGTAGATGTTGTTCCCTTACCTCTCCATAGGCTTCATGTTTCTGTGAGAAAGACAGAAAGGGAAAATCAGATCATTTCACAGCAAAAGCATGAAGAGACAGAACCTCTTCACTGTGCATAGTGCCGCTGAAGTCAAAGGGATGCCCCAGGCTGCCCAAAGCAGAGCCATGGATGAGCTTTGCCGACGCAAGGTGCAGGAAGCTCTGGTTAAGTTTTGCCGCTTTACCCAGTTATAGGTGGTTAGCAACAGAGGGTGTCTTGTCACTGCAGCTTTGCCCTTTGAGATGTTCTAGCCATGGAGTTTATCTGCCCCCCATTACCATGTGCCTGAGCACCCTAGTCTGTGGTGTGAGGCAGGACAGTGCCATTATCCTTGTTGTATAGGTGGGATCTGAGGCACAAAGAGGTTAAGTGACTTGCCAGAGTATCTATGGCAGAGCCCCTCGGTGTTCCCATGTCCTGAACTAGTGCCCTCTCCACGGGCCATCTTTCCTCTTTGTTGCAAGGGGTGATTTCAATGGACCAACTGACATGCTCAATGTTCTGCAGACTCATGAGCATTCACAGAACAGGACATGGAGTGCTATCACTCCAATGACATTTTAAAGGATGGATTTATGTTCAACAATACCTGGACAGAACAGAATCTCCAAAAACTTAATTATGCAGTGATGCTGTAGCCACGTCAATCCCAGAACACTAGAGAGACAAGGTGGGGGAGGGAATAGCCTTTACTGGACCCACTTCTGTTCATGAAGGACAAGCTTTTGAGCTCAATATTACCTTACACGCCTTGTCTCTCTCTCTCGTAGACTCATAGACTTTATTGGCCAAGATTGTTATTTAAAAGGGATCCTAAAGTGGGCTCCTAGCCCATTACTTGGGCATTTGAAAGGGTGACCTGATTTTAATCACTGCAGGACCCTGGAATTTCCTCTGAAAATCATGGCTGTTGGTTTTTTAGTCATGAGTTAAAGAGAACTGTAAGGCTGTAATTTTAAACCCTAAAGTACATATACTGACCAATCACATCTACTGTATTCTGGTTCAAAGAGGGAAGAAGAACTTAATGTTTGGTGGAATAGTGAAGTCATGCAAATTTGGGCCCTGATCCTTTCAAGACTTATGGACATCTATAACCTAACTAGCAAAAACAAGTGGGCTTGCTGGGTTCGAGATTTGGACACTGCAAACAAAGAAAGAATTAAATAAGCCTTGAACAAGAAACCTAAAAGAATCCCAAGGAAGTTTACAAATCATTTTTTTGCCAGACGCTCAGCCTGCAGACATGAAGGCATATTCTGAGTAGGTGGCCCACTGAAGACTGCATGTGGACCCATCTGTGGCTGCACTAGCTAAGCTTCCATTGTAAAAGAAAATGCCCCGGCTTTCAAAAATGCTGAAGATCTGTGGCTGTCACCAAAGTCAGATCTGGAGGAGCTCAGCATCTCCGAAAGCCAGGCTGAATGTTTCTAGCCCTTTATGGCGTTGGCGAAGACCTAAATGTAAATGCTCCCTGTGTTCTACCTATCCTGGTATTGAAAGCTCACCTTCCACAAGGTGCCCAGGTCTTCCTGAAACTGCAGAGAGACCGACAGTGCCTATCCTCCTCAGGTTGGCATGAACTAACTAGGGTTGGCCCAAGGGAGCCAGAACTCAGCTAAGTGTCGGCATGGCTAACTACTTCATCATACCCCATCAGAGCCATCCTGCGCTGACAGGCTTAGGGGAGGAGTTTAGGGTTGGGGGTGGAACTTGGGTTGAGTGCCACCAGTCTTTTCTTCCCGACTCCTATTCCAGTTGGAGGGAAACTGACAGCACTGGAGACTCTGCCATTCCCAGAGTGACAAATACAGGTTTCCAGACCATCTACATCCCCTCCTTCCAATAGGAGCTGTTGGCACCAATTTTGACATTGGGAAGTAAAGGAATTCACCTTAAAAGCAGTGGCTCAAATCTGGCTGTAGCGGGTTCTAGGACACACTGAGGGAATGCAGGACATGGTGATGATAACAGACCATCATAACCTTTTTCTCTGGGACAGTCAGGGTGGCTCTAAGACATGCTCCTCCCCTAAATATTTACTTAACAGCTTCCTAAACTCAGGGCCGTCCCAGGGGGGAGTGGGGCCCAGGGCCAATTGGCCAAAGCGGGGCACCCGCCCCCCCATGCTGGAGGGGAGCGTGGTGGGCCGACTGGCCCGCTCCGCCTCCCAGGGAGCCAGCCCTAGGCCTGGAGGCCGAGACTGCCAACACGGGGAGCCGGATCCAGCGGCTGGGGCCACCTGCTGGGGGGGAGGGGCAGGGCCTGGGCCCAGGCCTGGAGGTCAACTGGGGGGGGGGGACGGTTGGAGCCGACCCCGGTCCTGACCCCGGAGGCCGAGGCTGCCTGTGGGGAGGAGCCAGCCGTTTGGGGCAGGCCGGCCCAAAGGCCAGGCCCCATGTGCTCCACCCCTGGGCCTGCCTGCCTGCTCCGCCCTGGAGGCGGGGAGGGCCGGCCCAGGGGCCAGGCATAGCCCTCCCAGCCTGCCCTGCCCCACTGCCTTCAGCTCGCTGCTGAAGGCAGTGGGGCGGCTGTGGGAGGAGGACCTGCGGCGCGCACAGGCCTGGGGTGATCGCCCCATTCGCCCCCCCCAGGGATGGCCCTGCCTAAACTGTACACCAGCTGATTCAAGAGACCTCAGCTTCGAGGCCAGGCCTGGGCTGCACATGCCTTGTGTTCTGGTTTAACTATTCTGCTAACAGAGTGAAGTGCGTCAGGAGGGTTGGCGTGAAGAACCCCCAGTATAGACACAGTTCTAGTGTAATGAAGGTGCTTCTACCAGTCTAGTTTCTTCTCATTCCCACATGGAATAAGGCTTGGCCTGCAATTAAACAGCATATTGGTCTAGCTACCGGTGTGGGAAAAACACACCCCTGACAGCCAGAGAGATGCCAACAGCAGGGCTGGATTATTGAAGGGGCTTTAGGGACTTAAGCCCCAGGCCACATCCAAAAGGGGGCCCTGGGCTCAAGCCCCTAAAACCTCTTTGATAATCCGCAGCCCCCCAGCTCAGCGCCGGCAGGGCATGAGCGAGAGAGTTCCTGTCCTGCTGGCACTTTTGGGAGGAGGGGCAGCTCTGTGCTCGCACCCTGCCCCTGGGCTGGCAGGTCCACCCCCAGGGGCCAGGCAGGCCAGAGCCTGCTCACGCCACCCAGGGGATGGAGCCAACTGGCATAGCCTGTGGTCCGGGTGAGCCTCCGGCCTGGCACGGCACGGTCTGGCCCTCTGGCCCTAGGAGTCTGTGCACCAGCCGCCCTCCCACATAGTCTTACCATGGTGGGAGTGCTTTCAGGGCCTAGGGCCCCGCCAGTGATGGGAGGGGGCAAGAGCCCAGACCCTGTGGTGGGTGGTCCAGGCTGGGGGACCCATGGTGGGGCCCCTGAGGAGGGTGGCAGCCCAGGGCCCCCCCGAACTACTTAATACAGCCCTGGCCAACAATGTCAATGAAAGAATGTGGTGACTAACACTGTTCAGGGAGGTAGTGTTCCTGCACCAATGGCAAAGCTTATTTTGGTGCAGGCTGTGTCTACACCGGGTGGCTACATTGGTATAAGTCCCATAGTGAAGACACAGACTAAGCAGTAATGGCAAAGGCCCTTTTATCCTGATATAACGACATTCACTAGGGGGGTTTCTAGCATTTCTGGACAGTATTCAGAGCAGTACAACTTTTGTGTATAGATAAGCCCCTGGATTGCCTGTTCTTAGTCCCCGGTGGCTTTGCCTCAGTAGCCCAGTCCCACAAGTTCTCTACTGCATCCCGACATGTTTCACATTGATCTGACTCTGCAAGGTCTGGCTGCAGCATCAGGCTGGAGTCGTGTGAGCTAACGAGCCTTACCATGACTTGGATTATTCGGTCGATGGTGTCCGTGTCCACCTCAATAGCCTCTTTCTTGGTAATGGTATAGTTGTTGCGGTACAGCTCATAGGGATTGCTGACGAACTCCCGGAGACCCTGCTCAAAGATATGCTTGCTGGGGGCCACTGCAAAGAGCTTGATCCTAGCCTCCTGTGCTGCTTTATCGGCTTGCATCTTCATCCCCCCACAGGGACTCCCCGTCACATGACCATCAGTAATGACGACAGCGTAGTTGACACCCTGGACTGCATGACTCCGGATCTGGTCTGTCATGTTAGAGATTGCGCAGTCTGTGAATGTGCCCCGACCAATATATCTGATGCCATTCAGCTTAGTGAGGTAAAGATCTTTGCTGCTGGTAAAGGGACTGTAAATTTCCACCTTATCTGAGAAGTGAAGTCCCCCAAAATTCCATGTGATGGAGACCTGGTTCTGGTAGACCTCAGACTCCAGCTTCCCAATGAAGGCCGTGATGAAATTCTTCATATGCTCCACCAGGATTTGGATGGGCACAGTCTGCAGGACAATGCTCTCAGAGGTGTCCATGATGAAGAACACATTGATGGGGCAGTCTGGCTTTTCTGTGTGAGATAATGGGGCAGAGAGTATCAGTGGGGGTTGTGTGTGCCACCTCGGCATTGAACTAGTCAGGAACAAACCCCGCAGAGCAATGAGTGAGAATACACATTGTGCTGATGCACACAACACAAGCTTAAGTGGTCCACACATGGAGCACCCCTGGAGGAGGGTATAGTGAGGGCTCCTGGCAGTGGAGATGAGTTAGAAACCACATTCCAGGAGGCATTAGGGCAGAGGAGAGCTATAATTTTGATTGGCAGGCCACAGACCCAGCAGAGAGCTGAGTGCCGGGTCATCTGGGGGGGGAGCAGGCGGGGGGCGGCTGAACACAGCTGGCCCTGTGGCTCTCAGCTGCCCCTGCCCCCAGGTGCGCTGGTGCAGAGTCAGTGTGAGGCCATGCAGTGGTGACTGAGAGCCCAGCCCCGGATCTGGGAGGCAGGGTTGGGAAGCAGAAAGGCACTGCTCTAGCTGCACTGCAACTGCTCTGTTCTGCCTTCTTCCCAGCTCCAGCCTGCGCCTGCTGCAGGACTGTGGGAGGGAGAGGCTGAAGCTGGGAAGAAGGAGGAGCAGCACGCTGGCAGCTCTGGCCATGCCAAGCTGCTGCTGAAGCTGGAGGGGTGGGGGGACAGGGAGAGGCACAGGACCTCATGGGCCAGATCCATCCTGTGGGCCATAGTTTGCCTGCCCTTGCATTAGGGCTTTGTCACTGACTTCTCAGAACGGGCTTGGGAGGGAGGTGCTGAGATGGTCTCAATTGTAATAAAGAAGAAATTCATGAACTGGGACCTACAGTACTACCTACAATGGCCTCCCACCTTCTCTGGGCATACACATCCTGTCCCTGCCCCATGCATCTCCCAAGTCAAATCGAGTATTTGCCTCTCTCCCTGGTGTGTGACAGGACAGTTTCATTGCCTGGCACCTGGTAGGGATCTCACTTTTTTTCTGAAGGCCTGGGAGATCTACACCACCCCCAATTTGAGCTCCTCAAGCTCAGAGTCCCACAACCTGCAGACACGGGAGCTGCATGTGTTCACTTCCGCACCCACGGAAGAAGGAAGCTCTGAGCTCTGGTGTGCCACAGGGGGGCTACTCTGGGTAGCCTTTAGAACTGATCCAGAGGTGTTTTCAACTAAATACAGAGGCAGAGAGACAAGTTATCCTGTTGGTACCTGGGCAGGCAGATGGGCGACCGAAGACTATGGACTCATCCTCATCATACTGAGCCTGGAGGGGAATCAGCGTCATCCAAAGAAGAACAGCAAAAAAGACTAGTCGGGACATCTCAGCCGCTCCACTTCACACTCCACTTCCTACAGCAGAGCAAACCAAACCCAGGAGTCAGCCAGGGTAATCAGCCATTAGAACCATTTACCAAGAGTCAGGGCAGATTCCCCTCACTGGACTTTTTAAAATCAGGATCAGAGATTCTCTGAAAAGTGCTCTCATCCAAACAGGAATTAACTTGCAAAGTCCTGTGCTCTGTGCCAGGCAGGAGAGCAGGCTGAATGGCCACAATGGTTCTTTCAGGGCCTGGAATCTATGAATTTACAACACGACTCACCCAGAACTCTGCAGACCAAGGGAAATGCTAGTAACCACCCACCAAACATAGTGCTCTCTGCACAGGCTGTAGTGTAGCTCCACCTCCATTCATCACAGATAGTGGATATACCTCGATGTCAAGTTCCAATGGGGTAGCTGTGTTCGTTTATTGCAGAAAAACAGCAGAGTCCTGTTGCATTTTTAAAGACTAACAGATTTATTTATTGCATGAGCTTTCAGGGGAGAAAATCCCACTTCATCTTCAAAGTATCTGACGAAGTGGGATTTTCTCCCAAGAAAGCTCATGCGATAAATAAATCTGTTAGTCTTTAAAAGTGCCACAGGACTCTGTTGTTTTTTTGGTTATACCTTGGGGACTCTAAGTTACATTTCATTCAGGTCGAATGAATCCAGCTACATGGTTTTAAACAACCCTTTTCTTGGAGAGTGACTGAAAGTTGTTTCTAAGCTGTTTTTACCTTACACCAAATGGCTGGTTGCTTCCCCAGCCTGGGTCGCCCTAAGGGAAGGGGTCTAGAGGCTAGCGCAGCCCTGGGGGAGCCAGGGTGTGCTGACTGCACTGACTCACTAGGTTCACACTGGTTCCACCAGTGTCATTTCTTTGGGCCCAACACTGCCATCCAATGACATGAGATTGGCATCAGAGCAGGCTTTGGCTGGCCTTGCACCAGTCCGTCACTTAACTGTTCTGCCTTTGTTTCTTTATCTGGGAATCAGGATAGTCACCATCTCAGCTTCCTAGCTCCCAGCAGGGTACCATAAAAACGCATTCATGTCTGTAGAGTGCTTTGAGGGGCTTGGATGAGAGCTGTGCCAAGCATTTTGAGATCCCTAAGTCCTCTGAGATCACTATCAGCCTCAACTCTTGGAAGCTCTGGGCCCTAATTCCCCTCTGCTGGCTGGAAATCTTGGCCTCACACCTTCCCTTGAGATAGTCGTCCATTACAGCCCTTCATGGGCAATGCTGCCTGTAGCCTCATGGCACTCCACTGCCTCAGGTCAGCACCTCAGTCCCCCACACGGGGGAGAGGCTTGGGTCTCATTGGTGGCTCTGATAGAACAGAGGAGAACTCAAGGCCTTCTGACCGCCTACACCCGCAGCACACCACTGGCTCTCCCCCACTTCTCACCTCAG
>ML685946.1:805219-866723 GCA_007922175.1 Pelusios castaneus | reverse complement strand
CCCCCCCCCCCCCGAGGTTGCCAGGCAAGATCAGAAGGCCTGGGGCTTGAATACCTCCTCTGCCTCCAGCCCAGAGTACCCCAGATAGCCTGGCATGATGGGGAGTGGCCCCACTGATCTCAAGGTTGCAGGGGCTGAGGGAATGGTTTGGCAGAACTTCCACCAACTCCTCTCCTCTGATTCCCTTGGGGAGTCAGAAGTGAGATGTCCCTGCCAGTGACGGAGACAAGGGGCTGTCCAGGGACACTTCAGCCCTGGTGACGTGGCCACTGAGCGGACTCAGAAGGCCCAGCCTGGGCTGTCGCCCTTTAGGCCCCTACTCAAATGATCTTTGGAGAGGAGACCCGAGAGGGCACATGCAGCAGCACTGTGCTGCACCAGCCCATGGGAGCCCAAAAGCTCACCGATCCACACCTGTACTAGGCTGCCCTACTTGTTTTCAGAATCCCCTCATGGTCAGCAGTGGCCTGGCGAGGATGGTGGCCCTGCAGGAGGTTCTGCGCTTGCAGGCAGAATGGAAAGACCTCTCGCCCCCCCAAACTCCTCAGCACAAGAGAGCAACTCCACCCATCATTTGAGATGACCCTCCACAGTCTTACAGAGTCCTCCAGTCTTGTTGCACATGATGAGATCATATTTTCCTTTGCACTCGCTATCCTTCCCCACAGCACTGGGGAGGCCTTGTCATAGTGTGAGTGGGAGGGAAGTCCAATGAAACATGGCAGTAACCTCACCATGAGGGGTATAGATGCCCTCTGCTCACAGACCAGTGGGACACCAACCTGCAAACATGACAGACATTCTGTCCCACCTTGAGAGTGGATCCAGCCTGCTAATCCCCTAGCATACCAGAAGGGCCAGCTCAGCACCTGAGAACCTCCATCCATAGCCAGGGTCTCGCATACAACTCTTGTCTATTGTCTTATCAGCTGGTGGTCCCAGCTCTCAACTTTGGGTATCCCCATCCCAGGGCTGTCCTTGGGGGTGGGGGTGGGGGGCGAACGGGGTGATCGCCCCGGGCCTCATGGCTACATGGGCCCCGCGCTGCCCTGCTCTCAGCAGGGCAGTGCGGGGCCTGCACCACGGCCCCCCAACAGCTGCGCTCTCCTCTGCTCCCCGCTGCCTTGTGAGCCAAAGGCAGTGGGGCAGGCCAGGAGCGCTTCTCCTGGGCCGGCCCTCTTCCCCGCCCCCAGAGCGGAGCACGCAGGCCCAGGGGAGGGGAAGCCTGCCCAACATTCCTTGCCAGGGCCACATGTGGCCAGGAAGGATGGTGTCCCGGCCGGTTCCCCACCGCCTGGGACCTCAGCCGCAGCCTTGGCTCCCCACCCCCACTGCCTCAGCTCCCCGCCACCCGGGGCCTTGGCCGCAGCCTCGGCTCCCTGCCCCCGCGGCCTCGGCCGCAGTCTCAGCTCCCCGCCCCCCACGGCCGCGGCTCCCAGCCACCCGGGCCACAGCTCCGCGCCGTCAAGCGGGCAGCCTCAGCTTCCCGGCCCAGGGCCGCAGCTCCGGCCTTGGCTTCCGGGGCTGGCTCCCTGGCGGGCAACCGCGGTCCATGGGGGGCAGAGTGAGCCGGCCTGCCGCACTCCCCACCAGCATGGGGGGGAGGGGCAGGGCCCTGCCTCGGCCATTTGGCCATGGGCCCTGCTCCCCCCAAGGGACGGCCCTGCCCCATACTATACTGAATACCTACCTGGCATCCCTGATAAGAGCCCTCCTCCACACCTAAATATCTTACTTGCCTGAGGCACCCCTAGCCTACCTGAGCAAACCCGTCCTATCCCCCCATGTCCTGGCTAACACCGAATGGAAGGAGCTGAGTAAACGGCACAGATGTTTTTCATTTCCAGGTAAATAGCTATTCCCATCTACATCACTGATGGCAAATGTGGAATAACATTTCACATACTGCTCAGAGAGCCATCCAGCCCCATGCTTTTCATGGCAATGACCAAGGGTTGTCCTGAGTGCGTGGAGAAGGATCTGAGTACTGGAGTACATGTGATTTCATGGCACAACCCTGACGCTTCAGTCAACAGTCACACAGGCAGACAGCTTCTGCTCTAGCTCTCTCCAAGGCACTATTGTTTCTTCTGAGAATCAAGTAAGATAAAACTAGGAGAAATCTGTGTCCCACACCTGGAACCAATTCCCGTCTACTGGCTGGACTCGCTCAGTGCGGGTGTCAGTAATTGTCAGTATGTGTCAAATAATCTGCTTCGAACCTTTTCCTTAGTGCTCAGTTATCTATTCCAAGGCAGATCACCCATTATAAAAGTTTCCCCTACATTGCCAGGTACCCAACTCTACCCTGTCAAATGCCACAGGACTTTCAATCGCACAAATAGCACAGCAAGGAGGCAGCACAAAGCCATGGAATGTCATTTTGCGAAGGGGGAAAAACCGCAGCCTGGGTGCCATTTTCATTTATGTAGAAATGGCACCTCTTCCAGGGGATGGGTTCTCTGTCATGTGTAAAGTAGTCACCTTCATGTTAACATAGCTGAGGCTGAAACATTCCCTACTGAAACTACAGTACTAGCGAACCAGCCACCCACACATTTCACTGCACACAGCTAAAGTCGTGTGCATGAAATCAGAAACTACTCCTGCAAACCATCATCCCAGCAGAGCAAGATACGCATACACTAGCCATAATCCTGAAAGCACTGCCCAAGCTGTGTTCAAATGCTGCCTGTTACCTCATCACAGAAAACAGACAGGCAGAACCCAAAAGCCCGCTTTCTGTGGGGAACAAAGAGGATCTCATATATTCACATGTTGATGAAAGTCAAAGAGATGCTCTCAGAGCTAATAATTCAGGCTTTATAGCAGCATCAAAATTTTGTTGCTGCTATAGTGGGCAAAGTTTTTCCTTGATGTAACATCACTGGTGTCCATGATGTTACATCAGGGATTAATTTGACCCAACAAGTTTTTGAGTGAGTTACTAGCCCCTTTGGCCCAGAAGCCTGAAAATTGAGTTCATATACAAGGGACTGAATTTTCCTTGGGCTTGTGAGGGGCAGCAGATGCAGAATCCCTCAGGAAGAATTATTCTGAGCCTCGGAGAGTTGGTGGCTCCAAATATCCACACATAAATACCTGAACTATCAAGCAGCTCAGAGAGATAAGTGAAATATATGTCTATCCACAGTGGCCAGTCTCTAAAAGCAACATGCCTACAAAGTCTCCGGTGCCAACTTGATCCAGAGTCCACAAGCAGCCACACTGAATATATTATATGTTAGTCCTGAATATATTATATGCACAAACACACCCTGGAAATAAAAAGATCAGTACAAAGAGCCTTTAAAAGAAGCAGGAAGGGTTATGGAGTTATTAAATGGTGAAGCTAGAATCTCTGCCTACCTGAAAGACTGACGTTTCCTCCGAAAAGTCAAGTCATGAAAAGAAGGACTTTTGTGTCAATAGTGCTTCTGCATCTTCTGTTGGAAGGGTTGGATTTCTTTTCTTAGAGTTTTCAGGGTGTATTTTTGATGACCAGAAGGGATCAGTTGGGAGTGGCAGAGACTTCTCCAGCCGAGAGTCTCTGTTCACTGGCAAAAAAGAAACTCCTACTTTATAATTCTCCTCCTTCAAATCTGTGGATGACTGAGCCCAAAGATGTCCTTACTCCACATATCCACAGGGCGTCACTGTGGTTCCATTGATGCCCCACCAGGCTAGGCTTGGGATTGGGAATTGCCTTCCAAACCTATTCCTCTTCCTTGTAGAGTCTGGAGTTGGGTGGGGTGATGTTGCAATGTTGCAGTTAGGAGAATTTTTTAAACAAAACGGAAGAGGAAATCATATTTTTCCATGCACAGGAGCTCTTTCTTTGCCTGCTGCCGTATGGATTTACACTACTCACTTGTGTTACACCTATTTGCCCATTTATAACCTAGCTAGAGGAGAATAAATAAAATGGACAGGGAGGACTCTGATTTCAGCTTCCCATGGCCTTCACAAATATTCATTTCTTATTCAGGGATCCTGGCAATCCCATGCCTGGATTCTGCCATCTCCTGGGTGTGGATTTGCTCTGCTGTCTTGGAACTCTCTGTTGGTTTCCATTTTAAATTCCGACACCCTGACATGCTACATATGGCACCCAGGAGCTCCAGGAAATGACATAATTCACTAGCCAGTGAAACTTTGAAACCCCTGAGTAAGGCAAAGGGGTCCGAATTGCTAGTGGTGTAAAGCCACCCCCTTCTTCACACCAGCACTGGAATTCTTCTGATACTAACTAAAGGCCAGAGCACCACCATTGCAAGAATATCGATGTATCATTTGGACCCCCCTGGTACCCTCCACTGCAGGAGGGCAGCCGAAACCAGTGGGTTTGGCAAGGGGAAGTACTAGCTCACCTGCACCTTTCCCCAGGGGCTCAATCCCATCACAGCCCCTCTATCGGTGCTCCATGGAAGTGGGGTTTGGGGGTTTGGAGGGGATGGGGGGGTGGGCTTTGCTACCTGGCTCAGCCAGCAGGCCCTGGCAGGGCTTCCTCCACCTTGCTGCAGACTCTTCTTGGAGCAGTATTCAGGAAGTGTGCCCCAGAAAGGAGAAAACTCTGACTGTAAGGTGGGAGCCCTGGGCCTTCTTTTTGGTATGATCCACCCAAGACCAGCGTTGGGGACCAGGCAAGAGTGCTTCACTAAGCTTGTGGCATATTGTCCTCTCACAGGACACTGAGTTGAACAAAAGTCAAGCTTCTAAAAAGCTGAGCATTTCCCTCTTTCAACAATGCCCCAATGTGCCAATGACAAACGCCCCTTTCCTCTGCCAGCCCCATCACTGCTGAAATGTCCCAGATGCACACAGCACACTGCAGTACCAATTCTGGTGGAAACATTTAGCTGTACAGGACAAGGCTTTAAAGAAGAATCACTGGGGGATACACTGCAAAAACGTGGTGTAGGCTGGATGAGGACTCCAGTGCTGGATGCCCCTCAGCACTCACGCAAAGGGATGCTGGTTCGTTAGGCTACAGCAGTCCCCTAAGAGCCATCCCACCAGCATAGCCGCCCTATCCTGTGCAGCCCAGCAGCCTAGCCATTCCGCACGGTGTTGGCACTTGTTCCTGGAGCTCCTCTCCCACCAGAGTACCACACCCTGCCGGGCCAGGCATTCCAAGGGTCTGCGTAGCTGAAACAGGCAGGCTGGGTGCCTGAGAAAGAGTGTTTGAAGCCCGGAGCATCTATTTAGTGGGGTGTGAGTGGACTTCAGTGCAGACACAGAGGAAAACAGGGTAGCTTAGGAGTGTGACCAAAGGCCTTGCCACATGAGTTGAATTCTCCGTAGTGCAAGGAAGCAGATGCCTCCCCCCAGGTGCAGTCATGGCAGGGCAACACACTCAGTTCACCGCCCCCACCCACCCAGACAGCCTGACATGCTGCTGCCAAGCCCAAATGCACAAGACAGCATGGGCTGGAGTGACCAAGGGGCAGGGAGAGTGACTGCACCAGAGGTGGCGCTGGCTTGCGGGAGTAGCCTGGCTATGTCTAGGGGAAGGCAGGGAGGATAGAGAGGGCTGGTGGAGAGATTCCCAGGGAGGATGGTGGAGGTGGGATTCCTGCCTGGGAGGGTATCAGACCTACTGCCCAGCTGCCAGCCATAATCGCATTCTCTGGGAGGAGGCAGAAGAGCTATGGGATGAAGTCCAGGCTGACACTGTCTTGGGGAAGGAGGAGGGGTAACTCCCCTGATAATAGGAGGTACGACCCTAGAGGGCCCCCGGCCTTATGGCTGTGTCAAGGTGCAGGCTCACCCCCAACGCCAAGGTGCCTCTGTGCTGGACTTGGACAGAGCTGGGAAGGCAATGTGTGGGAATATGTTGTTCAGAAAGAAATGTCTCGTCTGGTACTGGAGCAGGCACCACAGCCTTTGGGAGGCAGTTTGTGGAGTGGATAACGCCCCTCGCTTGTACAATTCTGCATCTTATTTCCAGTCCAAACTTGTCTACTTTTAGCTTCCAGCCACTGGATTTCATTATCTCTTTGTCTGCCTGAGCAGCTAGATCAAAGAGCCCTCTGCTCTCAGAAATCTTCCCTGCTCTCCAATGTGTGACCATCCAGCAACAGAAAGTACCTAATGGTCTCACCAATGCCATATACAGAAGCAATATCACCCTCCCTACACCTCCTTGATAGTCCCTTGCTTGTACATCCAGTAAGGCATTTGATGCAGTTCCACAGAGGGAATTACTAGTTAAATTGGAAAAGATGGGGATTAATATGAAAATAGAAAGGTGGATAAGGAACCAGTTAAAGGGGAGACTACAATAGGCCATACTAGAGAGTGAACTGTCAGATTGGAGGGAAATTACTAGTGGAGTTCCTCAGGGATTGGTCTTGGGACCAATCTTATTTAACCTTTTTATTACTGACCTTGGCACAACAATTGGGAATGTGCTAATAAAGTTTGCAGATGATACAGAGAAGGATCGGGATATCATAAAGGAAGATCGGGGTGACCTTGTAAAATGGATTAATAGTGTAACCCCTTTGCCAGGCCGTGATGGCGGCAGCAAAGGACTGGGTTCTGTTTCTACGGGTTCCCAAATAATGTCACATCACCAATTGGCTCGAGCCCCCACCCAGTCTCCTGGGAAATTACACACCACTCCCTGGGCGCCCCAGAAGAGCAATACTTCCCCTCTCGCACGCATGAGTCTTAATAAAGGCTAAATAAAGACAACATCAAATCGCAGCCCTCATTGGGAATCAGTACAAAGATTCCCACAAAACCCAATAGACAGAACTCATTCCACCCCAGTGTACATAGTGTGTCCTTCACTTCTTCGTAGCCCCCCGTACTGAGCTTTAAAGTTTCACTGTCCACCTCAAAGGAGGGTACAGCCCTCCCCTCCAATTGTCCTCCTCTGCCACCTCAAGGCCCACTCACACCCACTGTCCACAGGCTCTATCTGTGGTCTGCCGGCTGGCCACACCACCACTGGCCTCTAGTCACACCTGCTGTCCACTGGCTTCACCACACCACCCGCTGGTCACACCTGCTGTTCCCTGGCTCCACCACACCACTCACTGGTCATACATGCCATCCAATGGCTCCACTCATTGCCCACTGGCTCCACTGCACCACCCACTGGTCACACCTGCTGTCCACTGGTACCAATCTTCTGCTTGACTTCAGTCAGCTCTTAGTGATTTCAGCTCTCTAGGAAGTTTTTGCTTCCCTGGTGATTTCAACTCAATCAAAATAACAAAAGAGACTCTACAAGGAATCTTTAGATCTATCCTTTAACAATGGGAGGGAAGTAGCTGTTTGCTTAAGGCACAGCTCTCGCAAATCTAGTGCTCACACTCCTTCCTACCAGTTTTGCAACGCTGAAAACTAGGGTTGCTCACTTTTCCAAGTTCTCTGTTGCTGATGGTGGCTTTCCATCAGCTTCTCAGGCAATAACAGATATACACTCAAAAGGTAGCATATCATGAAGAACAATATTCCTTCCTCCCTTCTGCTAAAGACACCAGATACAGCGCATTTGAACCAGCCACACAGCTGCCCCCCTCCCTACTTAGCTGCTAAGCAAGTGAGGCTCTCAGATTCTTAACCTTGCTTACATCAGGAATGGGGCAAAATTTAAGAGTGGAAAGTGCAAGGTCATGCATTTAGGGACTAATAACAAGAACTTTTCCTATAAGCTGAGTTGAAGTGATGGAGGAGGTATTAGTTAATCACAGGATGATGATGAGCACTAATGGAATGTGGCTGTGAAAAAAGCTAATGTGATCCCAGGATGCATCGGAAGAGGTATTTTTAGAAGAGATAGGTTGGTGTTATTAGTACTGTTATAGAAGGTGCTGATGAGACCTCATTTGAAATATTGTGTGCAATTCTGGTCCCCCATGTTTAAGAAAGATGAATTCAAATTAGAACAGGTGCTGAGCAGGGCTACAAGAATGATCTGCGGAATGGAGAACCTGCCTTATGAAAGGAGACTTAAAGAGCCTGGTTTATTTAGCCTAACCAAAAGAAGATCCTATTTGGGAAGCTGGGAAAGTGGGCGGGTGCAAGCCCGCCCACTGCTAAAACCCCTCCCCCAGCCTAAGGGGAAGAGGCACTAGGCCCAGCACCAACTGAGAACGGGGGACAACAAATGAAATAACAGGAAGGGGTGTGAGGGTCACAGGTTCAAAATAAGGGATTCGGAAGGGGACACCGATCAGAGAACCTCGGACAGCGCCCACTGCTCCCGGAAAGTATTGAGGGAGCCAGTGGACGCTGCCCAGAGGAACTCCGCTCGGATGCGTGAACGGGCAAGGGACCGGAAGTAGGCCCCACAGTCACAGGAACCTCCTTCAGCCAACTTCCTCTCTCTGGTTTTATAAATGGCTGTTTTGGCATAGGCCAAGAGGAGGTTGGCGAGGAGGTCCCGCGACTTTGTGGGGTCACGGATAGGGAATGCATATAAAAGAAGGTGTGGGGAAAAGTGCACCCAGAACCTCAATAAGAGGTTCTGGAGGAGCCGGAAAAGGGGCTGCAGCCTGGCGCATTCTAGATAGGCAAGCGCCAGGGTCTCCCTCACACCGCAAAAGGGGCGGGTGTCAGGACGGGGAGTGAACCGCGCCAGAAACACGCCCGTACTCACGGCTCCGTGAAGGAGCCGCCAACTTATATCCCCGGCGGGCTGTGGAGTCAAGGTGGCATACAGACTGGCCCACCGGGGGTCCTCGCCCTCCACAGGTGGGATCAGGTCCCGCCACTTTGTATCGGGGCGGGACACGAGGGTGAGGAAGTGGATGGTATGGAGCATGAGCGTGTACAGATATTTGCATGGCACGGTTTGGAAGGAGGCCGGCTGCAAGTCTAGCAGCCGGCTCAGGGCGTAGGGCGAGGGTGGCCGGGGGGGCTCGCGGGGCCGGGGCCCGATTAAAAGCTCCGGAGGGCCAGGACTGAGGGGAGGGCGGGGAGCACCCTCTCGCAGGACCTGCTCGAGGTAATCCCGAGCAGCAGGGGGCAAGGCTGCCTTCACCTCCTGGAGTAGGCGCCGGGGGGTTCGAAGGGTGGAGAGCCCCATGCGCTCAGCCAGCACAAGGGGATCCACCCAGTCCCCCCGGGCATAGTCCAGGAGGTCTCCAACCTTGGTGATGCCTGCCAGGACCAGCCTCCGCCTCATGGAGGGGGCCTCCACCACCTGCACACTAAGATGGGGGTTGTGTAGCAGGGGCTCTAACCAAAAGAAGATTGAGGGGAGATATGATTGCTTTCTATAAATACATCAGAGGGATAAATACCAGGGAGGGAGAGGAATTATTTAAGTTCAGCGCCAATGTGGACACAAGTACATATGGATATAAACTGTCCATCAGTAAATTTAGACTTGAAATTAGGCACATGTTTCTAATCAACAGAGGAGTAAAGTTCTAGAATAGCCTTCCAAGGGGAGCTGTGAGGGCAAAAAACCTAGCTGGCTTCAAAAGTGAGCATGATAAATTTATGGAAGGGATGGTATGTTGGGATGGCCTACTTTGGCAATTAACCAATTTTTGACTACTGGTGGTAGATATGACAGTGACCTGAGTTGGGATGATAGATGGGTGGGTTCTGAATTATTACAGGAAATTCTTTCTTGGGTGTCTGGCTGGTAAGTCTTGTCCATATGTTCAGGGTTTTAACTGATCGCCATATTTGGGGTCGGGAAGGGATTTTCCCCCAGGGCAAATTGGCAAAGGCTCTGGAGTCTTTTGCCTTCTTCTGTAGCATGGGGCATGGCTCACTTGTTAGTGGATTCTCTGTACCTTAAAATCTCTAAACCATGATTTGAGGACTTTACTAACTCAGACATAGGTTAGAAGTTTATTACAGGAGTAAATGGGTGTGGTTTTGTGGACTGCATTGTGCTGAAAGTCAGACTAGATGATCATACTGGTCCCGTTTGACCTTAAAGTCTATGAGATCTCATTAATCTTAGCCACAAACAAGGAGTCCTGTGGCACTTTTAAAGACTAACAAATGTATTTGATGCATAAGCAACCCCTCTGAAACTTCTTGGTCACAGTGTCGCTGTTGGTTGTAGTAATGTACAAGGCAGTGGCATGGGCAGGTAGTAATGACATGTTCCAATCATAGTGAAAGACTGATATAGGGCAAACTCTTGGCTAAGAAAATAGTCTGATCCAACTCCCATTGATGTCAGTAAGAGTTTTATTAATGCAAAGACAAGCACGATAGGATGAAAGGCAATATCAATGTCCCTGCAGTGCCCTATGCCCCCCCTGCTGAATGGGCACTGCCCTGAACTCATCTCTCAATCCAGGAATAGGAAAACAGATCACTCTGGAAACCCATAAACCCTTGGCCTCTCTGAGGCTATGTCTACACTTGTAAAGTTAAGTCGACTCTGTTAAGTCAACTTAACAGTAGACATAGCTATCCACACTGGCTTTAAGTTGACTTAAGAAGTCGACTTAAGGCTTAAGTCGACCTTCAGAGGTGATGATATTAAGTCAACTTAAGGAAGCGCTTAAGTTGACTTAATAAAAGCCTAGTGTGGACACGGCTTTGTGTAGGTCGACTTAAGCGTTCTTAAGTTGACCTAAGTTGCCAGTCTAGACACACCCTGAGAGATCTGCCAACCAGGGGGTCAGTCGAGGTGTTGGCTTTGTAGCCTGTGCATAGTTGTCATAGGCTGAGCCCTGTGCGGTTCCAAGTACAAGTCATACCTGTCATTTCAATGAATACCCATGTCACTCTTTGGTTTTCTGGTCTGATTTTTGCTGCCTCTCTGCTGTTGTAACTGCCCCATCCCCCATATACCCCACACATTTCAGTTCCACGCTCTAGCATCCTGATAAGTCATTCACTGCTCACTACCGTACATAGAAAAGCCCCACATGGAAAAAGAGTCAATGCATGTCATTTTCCAATGACTTTCCATATATTTATGTGGTTCACAAACTGTGGGGTAGAGACTATCAAAGGCAAGAAAGCTCTTCCTGGTGGTCCATGGAATGGAATGTTTGAGAACCAAGCAATGAGGTGGGCTGCTGGCTCATGAGAAGGTCTTTCTTTCCCAGAATACACTGCAGAGTGGAAAACTTGGAGAACCCTGGCAGCAGGAAATAGGTTACAATCATACAGGGGAAGTTTCCTTTTGTGAAGAATTCATGGTATGAAACTAAATGTGCTTGAAATAATAGTAATACGCTATGTAAATTTAGTATAGAATATACTACTCTAAGTTTTCCAAAGCTGGAGAAGTCTTGATAAAAGACAGAATGGAAAAATGGGGGAAAAGAAGAAAAGAAATAAACCCCAAGACATAATTCATTCTGTGCTGTTCAGTGGCAGAAGATGGGTATGGAGAAAATATAAACAATCCAAAATTTTCAGTTTTCAATTTCTGAAAATTGAATCAAATAAAAGTTATTTCAATTTTTTCCAGCAAATAATGCAAGTCTAAGCCAAAACTTTTCACATTAATGGATCTTTCAACCGACTCTAAGAAATATAGATTTTGATGATTTCCCTCCCACGTGGTATCTGATGTATGTAGCGATGTGGTGACACCCCTATGACCTCTGAAGGTTTAAAAAGGGGCCTGGCTGCAGCAGCCAATCAGAAGGAAAGGTTGCTGAGCCAATTAGGGGCGGGCAACTAGTATAAGAGGGAGCTGGAGGGCAACTTAGTCAGTCTGGCCTGAGCAGCTCAGGGGGAAGATTCTGCTGGTGGCTGAAGACAGTTAGAAGGGGTTAGGCTCTAGAACAGTGGTTAAGAGGCAAGGAGGGACAGTGGGGGGGACTCTGGAGTGGCAGGCCAGAAGTAGCCATGGCTGGAGCAGTGGTCCAGGTGAGGAGGCCTAGAGGGACAACAGCTGGGCTTGAAGTGGTGTGTGACTGGGGCTGCAGGGAAGTGGCCCAGGGTGTTGATGCCCACTGTTGTGAAGAGACTGGTGAGTGGCAGAGCCTCACAGGAAGCATTGAGGGTCCCTGGGCCAGGGCCTGGAGTAGAGGGTGGGACCAGGTCCCTCCCTGCTCCCCCAATGTGCCAGGAGTGGTGCTGGCCCACTGACAATGTTACTAGTGGGTTGGGATGTGGTGAGCTGAAACAGACTCCAGGAAGGCAGTGGATGGACTAGGCCTGGTCACTGCTGCAAAGTGGGCCAGGGGACCTAGTTGTACCCTGGAAGGGGTGGACAATGGGCTTGGTTGGAGGGCTAAGACCCCAAAGAGGACTCGGGGTTAGTCTGACATGTACAGGCAGGGCACAGACTACCAGCAAGGGGAGCCACTTGAGCCTAATTCCCCAGCAACACCACCAAGAGACTCCCTACAGGTGGGTCATGTGCCAGGAAAAGCCACAATGTGTTATGAAAAAATCCTCAAATTCACATGTGTACAATGTAGGCCAAATTCTACTCTTAAGATATCTCATCAGGATCCTAACAAGAACAGTCATGACTAGAAATCTGAGCAGGATCAAACCTGAGGCAGGGAGCAGTGGAAAAGTTCACTCATTCAGAGTGACTGTATCAGAGAAATACAAACTTTGAGATATGAATTGTGGCCTCATGTCACAATCCATATATATCTACGGTGAGTACCAAGTGTCCTCCAGATATCAGCTCCACACTTTGAAGGCCACCTTGATGGCTAGAAGATCCTTATCTAGAATTTCATAATTCTGTTCAGTTGGAATGAGCTTCCATGAACTGTAGGTGCAAAGGTGAAGGTGCTCTTGGGGAACATGTCTTTGAGTGAGTATAGTCTCAATTGCTCACTAGAGGCATCTGTCTCAATAAGAAGGATCTTGCCAGGTCAGGATGGACCAAGATCAGGGATCTGGTAATGGTCATTTTGAGCTAGTTGAAAGCTTGTTGGGCCTCCAGAGACCAAGTGAAGGTGATGCTTTTATGGAGGTGTCAATGAAGTAATTTGGTTTGAAAACCAGGAGATGACATGCTTATGAAAGTTAATGAATCCATAGAAGCACTGTAGTTCTCTGATGTTTTAGGTAGCAGGGGACACCTGGGTCTATACTGCCTCCAATTTCAGTAGTGGGTCCACTACTCCATCCAGCTCTTTCATCCTCCTCTGGGCCCACAAAGGATGCTTGGGCCCACAGACTTGCAGTCATCCCTGGTTTTATTTACAGCTTGTGTCTTAAGTACCCACCACCATACAATGCCCCTCTAGGCCAGTCCTTGCAGGGGCTGCTCAGGGTCAGGGAGACAGGCAATCCCTCTGCCTTCTCCTGACTCCTTTCTCTCTCTCTCCTAAACCCTCTGGCCTGGTTTATAAGCCTTCTAGGCCAAGCCCCTAGGTCAACTGCAGTTCATAGGCTAATTAAGCCTCTGGGAGGCTGCTCAGCCTGTGCCTCTGCCTAACTGCCTCTCCTCAGGCAATCCCTCTTAGCCCAGGCTACCTGCTCTGCTGCCTTTTACTAGACATGCTAGTGTGGCAGGGGGCTAACAGGGGGTTCACCCCCCAGCACCCTGTCACAATCTCCTCTCCTCCCCCTCCTTCCTCTCCCAGGGTGGGGATCACAGCTGGGTGCTGCTTCTCTCTTTGCCCGGCCAATGGAGCTCTTGAGGGGGAGGGGGTGGTCATTGCATTCCCCTTCATCTCCTCAGTACAGTTAAATGCTCTGGATCCCCACAAAGTCAACATCCAGCTTATCCTGGGAGGTTCCCATCCCTGCCTTCCTAAGCCCTTCCTCTTGAGCTCTAGTGCAACCAGTCAAACCAGGACAGTGGGTAATTCTGAGGCCTTTTAAACTCTGGTCCCTCAGACCCAGCTCAGCTTGACTTGGGATGATCTGGCCCTGGCACTGTCTCCCCCAGTGTCTGAATTCCATCTATCCCAAGCACTCCTCAACCTCATGGAACGGCTCCATCTCTTGGTCACTGGATTTCTTTTCTTCCTTGGTTCTGGGCCCTTTCCCTCATCCTCGTACTCTGCAGGGCCCTCCTCTATTTCCTGGCACAGTTGTTGTTGTCTAGGATTGTTTATTTGTTCCAGGCCTTCCACCCTGGGGGCTGCTGATCCCTCCTTAGGCAATCTCTCAGGGTTTCTCCCAGTGGTCACCATGGAGAAGGGCAGTCCTTCCACTACTGCTATTTCCACTGACACTGGCCCCTCATCTCCAGAGGCACCTAGGCTAAGGATATTGACTCATATCCCCGTTGATGTACTCGACAGCCAACCCTGCCCTAGGAATCCTCCAATGAGGCTTTACCAAGCTCTTCCAGACCAGGGTGCGATTGAATGCTGTGTCCATTATGCCCCTCCAAACCTTACTCCCCACCCTCACAGGGGCTATGTCTACACTTAGAGATTTAGGTCGACTTTAATAAGTCGACTTTAAGTCGACCTTATTAAGTCGACTTGGAGAGTCCACACAGGACTCCTAAGTCGACTTAAAGTGGGCCTTACTAACTCGACTTAGAGAGTCTATACTAAACTCTCTAAGTTGACTAGTTAGGTCCAGGGAGACCCAGCCCCACATGGGGCTGGCTCTCCCCAAGGCAGCAAGCCCTGGAGTGGTCCGGGGGAGAAGGGAGCATGGCTCCCTTCTGGTTGGGAGTGCTCAGGTCCCGGGCAGAAGGGAGCCCTTCTAGCCAGGACTGAGTGGTCCCAGGGAGAAGGAATCCAGCAGCTCCCCTCTGCCTGAGACCCCATCAGGTCCAGCAAAAAGGGAACCGCTGCTTCCTTCTTGCTGGGACCTGTGGGGGTCCCGCTAGAAGGAAGCACGGGCTCCTTTCTTCTGGGACCCCAGAGGTCCTGGCCAGAATGGAGCCCTGCAGCTCCATTTGCCCTGCAGCCCCCGGAGGCTTCCCGGGAGCTGGAGGGCAGCTATGCTGGCAATTGCTGGTGCTCCAGCTGCCAGGACGCCGCTGGAGGGTAGCCGGGCTGGCAATTACCGGTGCTCCAGCTGCCAGCAAGCCTGTGGAGGCTTCCTGGGAGCTGGAGGGCAGACGGGCCTCCCCAAACAGCTGGAGCACCAACAATTGCTGGCATGGCAGTGCTCCAGCTGGCGGGGAGACCCTGGAGGCTTCCCGGCAGCTGGAGCGTGGTCTTGGATATGAGGAGCCTCACGCTCCCTCCTAGCCGGGACCCAAGTGGTCCTGGCCAAAGGGAGCCCCGTGCTCCCTCCTAGCCGGGACCTGAGCGGTCCTAGCAAGAAGGGACTGCGGGGCTCCCTTCTCTCCAGGACCTCCACAGGTCCCGGCAAAAAGGAAGCGGTGGCTCCCTTTTTGCTGGGACCCATGGGGGTCCTGGAGAGAAGGGAGCTGCTGGCTTCCTTTTTGCTGGGACCCATGGGGGTCCTGGAGAGAAGGGAGCCAGGAGAACCGCCCGCAGCTTCTCAGTTCCGGCAGAGCCACGAGCGGCTTCTCGGTTCTGGCAGAGCCAGCCGTGCGCCGGCTGGCTCTCGCCGGGACCAGCCGCCCACCTCCCAGGCTCTCCAGCCAGGGTTCCAGTGGGGAATCCCACCACTGGAGCCCTGGCTAGGGAGCCCTTTCCCCCGGACAGCAGCTCCCTTGGCAGGGAAGCTGCGGGTCTGGGGAGAAGAGAGCAGGGGATCCCCAGGGGACAAGAGAGCCACAGTGGCTCCCTTCTGCCAGGGAGCCATGTGGGGCTCCCTTGTCCCCCCTGCCAAGTCGCCTTAGGGCATCTACACTGGCTAAGTCGACTCAATAAAGTCAACTTAGACACTAGCTCAAATTATAACCAGGTGTCATTAATTCAAACTAATTTTTCCTTAATTCAATTTACAGAGCAGCTTAAGTCGAATTAAGGAAAGCCCAGTGTAGATATGAAGTAAATTAAGTTGACGCACCCAGAGATTGTAGACAGCTTCATTGGACCCTTTGTACCAGGTGCCAAAGGGGTAGCTGTGTTAGTCTAGGTCAGCCAAACAAACAAGGAGTCCAGTGGCACTTTTAAGGACTAACATTTATTTATTGCATGAGCTTTCATGGGAGAAAACCCCACTTTGTCAGATGCTTGAAGAACTTGGCATCATGCAAGTCTCTTTTCCCCATTTCCCTAGTACACCTGCAGAACTCACCCAGCGCACAATCCACCTGTGGGCAGTCTCACCACATGTGTCCATGTTGGCTGCATTGTCAACAGACAACCGCTCAGGGTCCCTCAGAGGCTTCCCGACTGTCTCCCCTTTCTTTTCCAGTGCCTTACTGAATAGAGTTTTCTGCCCTCCCACCCCCACACTTCTTCAGGACCTTCCTCAACCTGCTCACCCTTCTTGGGGCATCTGCCTTTGTAAACTCCTTATGGGTATAGTTGCTTACACAATATAGGGCTGATGTCACCGATACCTGTACATTGTTTGGGAGTTCTTGTACAAACTGTTCAAGGACTACTGTGTCCATAATCTCCTCAATGGAGTGGATAGAGGGCCGCAGCTACCAAGTGACCCAGTCTGTCAATCTCTCCAGAAATGCCAATAGGCATGGATCCCTCATCCTCCTTGCCACCAAATGTTTTTGGCAGTACCTCTCCGCAGACAGCCTGACCTGGTCCAGGATGGCTGTCTTCTCTGCCTCATAGTCTGGGGCCTGATCCTCACCCAGGGCCATATAGGCAGCCTGGGCCTCTCCCGCCAAATAAGGCACCAGATGTAGGACCCAGGTTGGCTTGTCTCAGCCAGCCCCCACTGCTACCCATTCAAAGGTGCCCAGGAATGTGTCTGGATTGTCAGCGGGGTCCATCTTGAATAACCCTAGTCCTAAGGCTTGGTTGCCACCCCCCACTGTGAAACTCACCAATTTCTGCATATGCTGTTGTTGGACCCCAGCCTGCTCCTTAATGATGTTCTCCAAGGCTCTCTGCTGGTCTGCCTGCCAGGTCAGCAAGGCTTGCCATTCCTGCTGGTGGGATTCCTGGAGGCCTTGTAGGGCCTTCCCCATTGCCTGCTGCTTCTTAACCACCCACTGTGGCATCTCCTCCATCTCTAGGCTTCCACCTCATGATCAGGTTGGCATAGAGTCCTGGACAAGCCCCCATTTGTAGCAAGTCTAGACCCCTCTAGGCCAACAAGGATATGTGGACCCACAGACTTGCAGTTATCCCTGTTTTATTTACAGCTTGTGTCTTAAGTACCCACCACCACCACCACACAGTGCCCCACCTGGGGCAGTCCTTGTAGGAGCTGCACATGGCCAGGGAAAAAGGCAATCCCTCTGTCCTTCCCCTGACTCCTTTCTCTTGACCTCCAGCCTGGTTTATAAACTTTCTAGGGCTTCTAGGCCAGCTGCCATTCATGGGCTAATTAACTCTCTGGAAAGCTACTTAGCTTGTGCCTCTGCTCAGCTGCCTCCCCACAGGCATCCCCCCTTAGCCCAGGCTATCTGCTCTGCTGCCTTTCTGCTAGCTACACTAGAGTGGTAGGGGTCTGGCTGGGGATGCAGCCTAGGAACTCTGTGGAGTTCTGGTCAAACCTGCACTTTTTCAGTTTTGTATACAGACTACATGTTAAGTGTGTAACATGAAATTCTCAGAGAAGCTGATGATACCATCTAGGTAGACTACCATCTATCTACTGAGGATGTCATGGAAGGCCTCTGTTTTGAAGTGTAGGAATAAAGCAGGGGCGTTTGTGAGGCCAAAGGCCATAATATAGTTGCCATACTGCATTTGAAAAGCTGACTTCCCCTCATCCCTGGTTTGGATTCAAACCAGGCTGGAGGTCCCCCACAGGTCAAGTTTTGTGACTATCTGGGCTAATTACACATGGTCCATTAGTTCCAGGATGAGTGAAGGGGAGGAGAATATATATTCTGATAGTAACCCACTTGAAGGCCATCCATGCAGAAGCTCAGCTTCCCTCTTTCTTTTTAGTGAAGAGAACTGGGGCCCTAGTGGGAGAGGTAGAGGGCCAGATGAAGCCCTTGGCTAGATTCTCCTCAAGACAGGAACACAGGGCAGCCAGTTTAGGTTCCAACATTGTGCAAATATGGCCAAATGGTACCTTGGCACTTCATTGCAATTCAGGTGGGAACTGATAATCCTGGTGTGGAGGTAGCATTATTTTTCTTGAAGACATCAGCATAGCCAATGCACATGCTAGAGTCAACTCGTGTGGTGGTCCGACCTGGACCACAACAAGGTCCTGCTAGTGCAAGTCTAGTTTCTGGGGTTCATCAGATGGTATGTGTAGACAGACATGCTGGCAGGACTTGGAGCAGAAGCTAACCTGGTGCTCATGCCAAAGGATGTGTGGATCACAAACCACCAGCCATGAATGGCAAGGATTATAGTGAAGCATGGTGAGCAGATTGTTCCAAACTGAAGGACCTCCTCATGGTTACAAATTGCAACTTCCAGCATCGTCATCTCCTGTGTCCCAGGCCCCAATGACATCAGTGAGCCATCCATAGCTTACATTAGGTTAAGAACCATCATTGGCTGAAGCGTGGGTAGTATTACATCTATGAAGTTGTCGGCTGTCCCTGAACACACCAGTACCGCTGTGGAGGAATACATTATGGTTCCCCTTCAACACTGAGGCAGACCTGAACGTTAAGGTGCAGGGAGTGCTCACTATGACTGGGGCATGCCTTGGTGAGGAGAGGGTGAGAATTATCTTGGGGATCCCCTAGGCCAGTTCCCTCTACTGGGCCTGGGTGTGGTCATTTCCAAACTGCATCATGCTAGAGCTCAGGATGGACAGTGCCTGCTGGCATGTGTCCTATCAGGAAAAAGACCTCCATTGACGCCACTGGCTGTGTTTCTAGTGTGGAGGATCTGTCCATATTCTTGCCAACTGCCCAAGCTGATGGCTACAGGAGAGCTGCACTGTTACCTGGACACTTCCTGGAATGCCCCTTGGGTTTATATAGGGCAGGGAGCCATGAGGCTGCTGCCTGTCAGATCCCTTGAGACAGGACTTCCCATAATCTGTGTCTGCAGCAGGTCAAAGGTAACCAGCTGGGTCACAGCTTCTGCTGGGGCAGCATGGAGTTATCCAACAGCTGGCAGCTCTGTACCAGGTTCTAGGCCCACTGGCTCTTACAAAGTCTGTCACAGTCACAGCTTTAATGGAGCCAGCTCAGGCACTTCAGTATAAACTGTACAAGCCTGCCTGGAACCCCTGGTGGTGATTACTTCAGTAGCTAGCCCATGCTGCCTCAGTGCCCAGCTAGCCCAAAGCTGTCTATATGAGCTGCAGTCACAGACAGGACTGAAGTGTTGATGTGCCCTTTGTAAAACAGAAAGTCACTAAAGGAAGTGCAACTACTCCAGATGTACATTGAGTGTGCAAAGACAGTCTCAGGAATAGTGGCATATGATCACAAGGCTTTGTGTTGTAGCAGTGAGATAACTTCAATGCTCACTGCATATTTAAGTGTAGTGTAAGATGCAATAGTAAGTCACCCCCCAACAAGGAATGCTTACACTGGCCATAGGGACATGAAATGCATCAAACAACTGAAATTAGTCATAGTCCATTTTCTAAACACTGAAATTCTAGATAAAGACAAGAATTATGCAAACTGACCCAACATCATAAATCCTCTGTGTCATTTGTTGCAATAGCTCTGCTCTGTGCCAATTCATTGGGTCATAATATATACCCCATATCTATTAACACTGCAGTATGAACTCCAGCTGTGCAGAGCCGAACAATATGCCTACCATCTGGACTGCAGTTTTCAGTACAGTTTTCAGTGTACATAGATTGTTTTCTCTAAATATTATCTTAAAAGCAAATGCATTGGGAGCAGTCAGATTGTGGGGGGAGGAGAAAACCTTTTTGTCATCTCTGTGGGAAGGGAAATAAACTGCATAGACCAGGCTCCCATTGTGCTAGGCATGGCATAAACAGATCTAAGTTATGCTACTGAGCCAAAGAGCAAACAATCTAAGAAATATTTGCCAAAAGGCTGCACAATGCCTGACTCCTAGGAGAGAAGAGTGCAAGGGATGACCAGCTGGTAGAATCCCAAAGGGTGCAGAAGGAAGCTGCAAGCTGGTAGAATCCCAAAGGGTTCAGAAGAAACATCTAGATGCTTGGGCCTGGCTGCCTGCCCTGTCATTTGCCCCATTGTGCACTGTGACAGGGGAGGCCGCTGGTGGTGCATGCTGCAGCCAGTCTGCTTCCAGAACTCCACTAGACATGTGTCAAGAGGGCCTGGCATACAGACCTGGAGTGTGCCTGCCTCATGAGAGAGATCCCCTGGGGATTATGCATGACTACTTTTAAAGAGACAGTACCATGATACACTATGTCCTCTGTGAAGAGTGAATGCAAAGGACTGCCCCAGTTAGACTTCCAAACCGGACCTCTGCCCCTTTCCCTATTGCTACATGTAGGGTGTGCTGGCCAGAACAGAAGAGGACTCCCTTCTTTTTAAGTTAACCTGACTCTTTAGTAAATCAGCTATTTCTGGAACAGCTCCATCAGCTCCTTAACAATCCAGCCATGTGCACACGGACTGACCTATGCATGCTTCCTGCATTCCCTTTGCTCCTGTGCCCCACCCCATGTGCTCTAGGCAGGTTTCTGCACCTGCCATGTGTGATGTTCATCTCTGCAATCTGGACTGGTAAATTGCTGTGTCACCCCGGTCCCTCCTTCCTAGAGTCCATCTAGCATTTGTGCCACTGTGTGAACACCCCACTCAGGAGTCAGCCCATGCACAGACTCCTGCAAGCCAGTGGCTGTTATCTTAGTGAGTGACTGCTTCTGGCCAGCCATTCATGGGATTATGTAATAGAATGAACTCAGTAAATACCCTCAGCCCCAGATTCAGCCCTAGGAACTGCTGCCTTATAGACCTCAGTTCTACCCTCTGGACTCTGCAAGGTAATATTACATAGCAGAGCTTCATAACCACACATATGACATTGGAAGAAACGTACTACCATGACAGTAATGTTCAGTATGTCATGAGTGTTCCAAAACCACCTTACATGACATAGTTTGCATTAAACAATACACAGGTACACGATAATAGTGAACATGAATGATACACAATCACACCATAAGGATGTACTCAAGGTGCAGTGTGTCACACTATATTATCAATCTATATCTAGGAACCGGCAGTGCACTTGGTGTTTCCCTGACCACAAAGCAGGTATATCCCTTCTCTACCTTGGGCACTTATACAACTGCCATTGCAGCCAGATCTGTAACTCTCCAGTGTTAACGCACAGGGCCTCATCCAAGTAGTCTATGCCAGAACAGGATCTCGAATCTACTTTACCCAAGCCACAGACTAGTGCTGGAACCCCCTGGGCCTGTGATGTCACCATCCCTCCTTGCTCATTCATTATGTCATTGAGGCTCCCTGCTCCTCATGATGTAGCTGCATCCCCTTAGAGATGTTGCCAGCTGTATTTGCCTATGCACGAGTCTGTGAATGCCTTCCCCCTCTTGCCTCCTGTGTCCCCGGCCTTCCCTTGCACGCATCACTTCTTCCATGAGTGCCCTCTGCTGGGCCAGGGAGATGCAGCTCACACCCAGGGCTGGAACCAGCAGCACTGTCTCTTGATGGCTGTTCCCAGCTCTGTCTAACTGGTACTGGACCAGAGAAACCAGTTCCAGTCTTCACACAGGGGGCTGTGGAAAATGCCTGACTCAAATCAAACTGTGGCTGCCCGCCCTCCCAAGCCAGCTGTAGTACCTTACAGCTCTCCAGTGTCCCAGTGTTCTATTTTGTGTGTCCTCATAGGCTCATAGACTTTAAGGTCAGAAGGGACCCGTACGATCATCTACTCTGACCTCCTGCAAAATGCAGGCCTCAAGACCTCACCCACCCACTCCAGCAATAGGTCATCAACCTATGACTGAGTTATTTACCTCCTTAAATCATGATTTAAGGACCGTCCAGAGTTCTCTGAACTTTCTGAACAAGAAAGGAGTCCTGTGGCACTTTTAAAAACTAACAAATTTATATCACATGAGATTTCGTGGGAGAAAATCCCACTTCATCAGATGCCCCCTGCAGCCAGTCACTCAGTATTACTATTGTTTTAATTACATTATAGTGCATGTTCCAACTGAGACTAGAGCCCCACTCTGCCAGGCACTGTATATACACAATGAAAACCCTTACCCTGCTTATGGTTCCAGCCACTCAGCAAACCCTGCACAGGTACAAGAAACTCCATGAAACCTGAGCCTCACTCTTGGCTCCTAATGAGAGCTCACCGTAGGGGAATAGACTCCTTTCCACCAATACCTGGTGAAATGTCAGGGCCCAGAACAAAGCAGTTTGGACACCAAATCATAAGGGAAGCACCTAGAATCCCCATCTGAAATCAGGGCCAGATTGTGCTGAGGATCTAGGCTGTGCCTACATTTGGAGCTGAGGTTGTGTGTGTTCTTGGCATAGTATGCACACAGACAATGCATGTGCACAATTGCAGAAGCAGCTCGGACATATATACATAAAGTCCTTGGGCTATACCTTGAACTCATGCCCATTCTTATGTGTACATGCAATACAACATTCAGTGGCCATGTTGGGTCAGACCAATGGTCCAGTCAGCCTAGGATCTTGTCTTCTGACAGTGGCCAGTGCCAGGGGCTTCAAAGGCAATGAACAGAACAATCATCGAGTGATCCATCCCTTGTCATTCACTCCTAGCTTCTGGCAATCACAGGCCAGAGACAGCCAGAATATGGGGCTGCATCTCTGACCATCTTGGCTGATAGCCATTGATGGATTTATCCTCCAAGAACTGAGCTAATTCTTTCATTAACTCAGTTATACTTTTGGCCTTCACAACATCCCCTGGAAATGAGTCCCCGAGACAAGACAGACTCTTCTGCTGGGTTGAGTGTATAGCTGGATAGATTAACAATATTGTTGGGTGAGTCCAGGATATCACAGGTGTGTTCCCTTGTGGCATGTAGAAGCTTAGATAGTTTAATGTCCTTTTTCCTCTGTTAAGAAGCAAAGTGTGTGTTGTAGGTGGCTTGTCTTGTTTTTGTAAAGATCAGCCATGTGGAAGTTTGTGTGGAAGTTTGGCTTTCCATGAGGTTCTCCAATGTTGAGAGGTCTTTCTTGATCTCCTGTTTGCTGTACAGGATGCTGATCAGATGGTTCTGTAGTTTTTTTGAGAGTGTGTGACACAATCTCTCACCATAGTCTGTTTAGTATGTGGGTTGTAATGGATTTTTAACTTTCAATCCATTTGGTATGATGTCCATTTGTTTGCATTTGGAGAGGAAGGTGATGTCTGTCTGTATATGTGCAAGTTTCTTCAAGAGCTTTGTAGATTTCCATTTCATATGGCTAAATTCAGTGCCTTGTGTGGTAGAAATTTCCAGAGGGGTAGCCATATTAGTCTAGTCAACAAAAACAATGAGAGTCCTGTGGCACCTTATAAACTAACAGATTTGTCTGGGCATAAAACTGACCGCAGTACAGACCTACATGCCTCCAGCTTCCACCCGGGACACATTACATGATCCATCGTCTAGAGCCAAGCCTTAAGGTACAACCGGATCTGCTCTGATCCCTCAGACAGAGACAAACACGTACAACATCTCTATCAGGCATTCCTAAAACTACAGTATCTACCTAAGGAAGTGAAAAAACAAATTCACAGAGTCAGACGGGTACCCAGGAGCCGCCTACTACAGGACAGCCCTGACCTAGAAAACAACAGAACACCACTGGTTACCACCTACAGTCCCTAGCTAAAATCTCTCCAACACATCATCAAAGATCTACCCTAGAAGATGATCCCACACTCTCTCAAGCCCTGGGAGGCAGGCCTATCCTTGCTTACAGAAAGCCCCCAACCTGAAGCAAATACTCACCAACAACCGAACACCATACAACAAGAACACTAATCCAGGAACCTATCCTTGCAACAAACCCTGTTGCCAGCTCTGCTTGCACATCAACTCCAGTGCTACTATCACAGGTCCCAACCGCAACAGCCACAGCAACAGGTGCTCAATCACCTGCACATCCAGGCACTAATGCGGTATATGCTATCATGGGCCTGCAATGTCCCTCTGCCATGTACATCGGTCAAACCGGACTGTTATTGCGCAAAAGGATAAATGGATATAAATCCGCCATCAAAAATGGCAACATTCATAAACATGTAGGAGAACACTTCAATCTCCATGGACACTCAGTAGCAGACTTGAAAGTTGCCATACTGCAACAAAGAAACTACAAAACCAGACTTCGGCATGAAACTGCAGATATAGAGCTGATTTGCAAGCTTGACACAATCAAACTGGGTCTGAATACGGACTTAGAATGGTTAGCACATTACAAAAAGTAATTGTTCTGTTCATACATTCTCTCCCTTTGATCAACTGGTGTGAATAGGGCCCATCTGCTCTCTGATCTGACTTTGCTAACACTTGCCCTCCTCCATCCTGGCATGCATATATATACTCTCAACTATGATTTCTACTTCATGCATCTGACGAAGTGGGTTATAGCCCACGAAAGCTTATGCCCAAAGAAATCTGTTAGTCTATAAGATGCCACAGGGCTCTCGTTTTTGCTGTACACAGACTAACACAGCTATCCTTCTAGAAATGGCTTTCTGATTGGTCTGATCTTCTGTCATTGAAGGATCCAAAGGCCATATTCAAGAAGAGATCCCAAGGAGTCCACGTCTTCCTCCTCCCCTTCACATTTATCCTTGTTAGTAGACAAAAACACATCAAGAAAGAGGACAAAACAGATCAAAAGTCAGACTTAAGGTTGCCAGAATATTTAATTAACTAGATGTGTTCCTACAGAGTCTACATACCTTGAAATCGGGACAAACATCTGCCAGAGGGCATGCATAAATAGGCTTACTGGTCTTCTCCTGAAAAATGGATCCCAGCATGTCCACAAGAGCATCAAGGAGGGGGCAAAGGGTCAGGCAAAGACTGAGTAAGAGGCTCTCCTCCTCTCCTGGCTTAGTCATGCCAAGGCTGCATAGGCTGGAGGAGAGGCCTACCAAGTTTGTGTGCTGTTAGTAACCAATGTGATAATCAGTGTTACACTATCAAGTGGTCCCTGGTCCTTTTACTGCTCCATCAAACTCTTCCCATATAAAGTGATTTCATTGTTTCCATTGCAAATGCTTGCTGCAGTTACCCTGCGCTCTGCTTCAGTATCAACCCATTGAGAAAGTCACCATTGGTTTGTTTTCAGTAGATGCACTGATCAGCAAGAATCACAGATGATTAGAGATGGAAGGGTTCTCAGGCAGTCATCTAGTCCAATCCCTTGCTCAGAGCAGGACCAGCCCCAGCTAAATCATCACAGCCAGGGTTTTGTCAAACCGGTGTTACCTGTCTCAGCTCTGTGTTTTTGGAGAACCAGGGCACAAAAGCCCTACTGTCTGACACACCTGAACATTCCCCCCCCCTCCACAAAAAGGAGTGCAAGACACACCTAAACCCCTCAGGTCAGCAGTGACAGGATTAAGGCAACTCCCCATGCCTCATCTACATTGAAGAGGGGAGGGAGGCCTCTCCATTTGCACACTGAAGGGAAAACAGAGGGCTTCACTTGTATCAAAGATGGAACAAGGAAATGTCTCTATTAACATATGGAATAGAGGACCAAGATCCAAAGCAGGAACCACACTGAACTCTGGGATCAGCAAAGCAGGGAAGCATTGCATGATGGGGGGAGGTCTCTGCTCCAGATGTTAGTGGATCCATGCCAACATACATCCAGCTCAGCTGTTATCAGACCAATTCAAGTCATCAATACTTTATTGATATCCAAAATACTGGACCTGCCTGATTGCATTGTGAGCTCCCTTGAAGGAACAATGCCCATAGACAGGAATGATCAGTTCCAATTGTCCAACCTAAACAAAACAACCCTGGTATACTCCCTTGAGTCATCATATACCCATAAACAAACCTATTGCCTCCCTTGAACCATTGTTTCTTCCCTACAAAACCCCCTACCTAAGTTGAAAACTCTGTTCTGGTGCCTGGATCCAAAAGTTACCTCAGTTCCATGAGACGTCACCTTTTCCAGACTCATCATGGTGGGGGTTGTCCCTGTCTCAAGCACTCTGGACCCTAAGCTGAACAGCCTGTTCCTGGGAACCGTTTACTGGTTTAAGCTGTGCTGCGTGGTGAGACCCACAACACTCTCCGCCGCCCCTCCCCCCTTTTTCCCTTCAAGACTAATATGAGCTCTCTCTCTCTCTCTCTCTCTGTCTCCAGGTGTAACTTTCTAAATGTGCTAAACCTGTGGCAGATAAGAGTGGCAGATGGAAAGTGCTGTTCTGCACTGCCTGTGGAGTCCAGAGACATATAAGGGGTCAGTTGAGAGTGCTGATAGACCCTGTCTGCTCAGACGCACTCTGTTAATCTGTGAATATAAGTGTTTGTTTGAGTCTGAGGCTGGAGGAACCCAGCCTGGGAAACATAGGTCCTGCAGGGTAGGTCCATTGGGTGGGGACTTGCAGAATGGAGAAGTGAAGCTCCATATGAAAACTCAAGAGACACAGCAATACATTAATAGAATTACAAATCCCCCTCCTCCCAAAAAAAGTAACCCTAATACAATCCTCAATCTGTTGTGGACTAGGGAACACCTAAAACTATTAATTACTTTATATAGAACACCTGATGAAAACATTCTCGAAAAAGCTGGTAAGAGTGGTGGGAGATTTAAAATGACCCAGTAACAGCAAAGCTTCCAGGTGTGTATCAATGTCCACTGCCACGCACCTGGAACCTTTGCTGCAGCTGGGATATTAAATTGCTTCTTCCCCCTCCCCCGATGAGGAGGGGTCAGGGTGACTTTAAGTCGACCTTATTAAAACCGATTTAACAAAATGGACTAAGTTGACTTAGCTTTCAGTTGACTCAATCCACTTTGTTAAGTCGACTTAACCAACCTTAAATCGACTTAATAAAGTTGACTTAAGGGTTACTCCATGTCCACACCATCCTTAAGTTGACTTAAGGAGTCGACTTAAGGGTTAAGTCAACTTAATGAGTGGTTGTAACAAAGTTGACTTAAGCTTTCATTAACTTGACTTAAGTAATTTCTTAAGTCGACTTAATGAAAGCCTAGCGTGGACATAGTTGAATTTAAGCGATTTAAGGGTTAAGTTGACTTAATGAGCGGTAGTAACAAAGTTGACTTAAGCTTTCATTAAGTCGACTTAAGGAATTTCTGAAGTCGAATTAATGAAAGCCTAGTGTGGATGTGGCTTAATTTAAGTCGACTTAAGGCTCCTTAAGTCGACTTAAATTGCCAGTGTAGAAATAGCTCTTAAAACCACCAAGGCTCTCCCCACTAGGCCTATGTGTGGTGCTCAACCCTGCCTGTGGGCCCCTGGACTGTGTGTGGTGGCTAAGGGCCAGTTGGCCATCCCTGCCTGATGGCTAGGACACCAAGACAATTAATTCCCCATTTTGAGCAACTCTTTTGGTGCTATAGTGAGGGGGGCAGACAGACAGGGAGGGGTGGCTCTGCCCTCCTACATCCAGTTACTCTTTATCTGCAAAGACAGTATCTGCAGTAATTCAGATATTTTGCACACTCACCCAGGAGAGGGACTCATTCAGAAACAAAGGCTTTAAACATAGGTCTTGATTCTGCTTCCCCACCTTGAGCCTCCCAGATTCAGCCAGACAATCCTCACTGGAAGCTAGAGCAGCCCCAAGGCTACTCTAACCTGTCCTGCTTGCACAGCTTCCTGTAGACTTTCTCTGTGGCTTTGAGCTAGTCATTTAGCCTCTTGGCACTTCAGCTACCAGTTGTACAGTGGGGATAATAGCAGTGCCTTGCCATACATGGTAAATCCAGAATGGATGTGAGGTGCTCAGGTACTGAGCTGATGGGGGCCAGATAGGTACGTAAGAGATGTGGAAGAGATTTAAATTCTCAGAATCTATTCTCCTTCACTTACTAATTGGGCAGGCAGGTAGGAGCCTGATAGAGTTGCACAGTGGAAGGTCACAACGAAAATCTGCTCTGATTCAAGAAATAGGCATCTATTGCCCAAAAGATCAAACTAGATTAATACACTGTCCTCTCCTCACAGTCTAAAGCTCTTGACTGGCAGCAAATCACCGGATCCTTCCGCTGCTCACTAGGCATTTATGCACCTAGTGCAGTGGTTTTCAAACTTTTTTTCTTAGGACCCAGTTGAAAAAAAATCATTTATGTCCATGACCCAGCAATCACATTCCAGTCTTTTGGCGGTGGAAGCAGGGGATGCTGCGACCCAGTGCCTCAGGATCTGTGACACAGTACTGGGTCCCGACCCTAAGTTTGAAAACAACTGACTCAGTGAATCTTTCAGGGAAGTTTAATGGAAAGCTATGTATAATTCTGGAAGAGGTTTTCACACATTGCCTTGGATGCTGTGTCCAGAGTTTGCCAGATTTAATTACATTTTCTCTAGATCCGGTTAGTAACCCAGGATGCAACACACATTTAGTTGCATGTGAATAACTTAAAATTGCTGAACCAATTTGTCTTGGGCAAACAGCTTAAATTTGGGCTGGGATCCAGCATGGAAACATTTCCTTCCCAGAAGAATTTGTTAGAAAAACAGAAAGGTGAGCATGGGAGGGGACTATCCCAGCAAGTATGGCTTGGACTGGCCAAGCATGCTGGGCTTAGGTACCAAATCCATGCTCTGCTGAATGGGCACAGCCTTTCCACAGCAGCCCAGGCTCCCTGCAAGTCAACCTGAGAAATGTTGGTTTAGTGTGGCCCAGAGCTACCCTAGTCTTTTCAGCTCTTCTCTAAGGCCAGAAAATAAACATGAAGGAACCATGAAAAGCAATCTAGTCTAGTTCTTTTGGCACCAGAGCTGAGGAGAGGGAGGTGTCAAAGGCTCCAGGTTTGAATGGATTGCATTGACAAGGGATGATGTGGAAACTCGGTTTCAGAGGCATTATCTGGAGGACATGGGCTGGGCTGGGTGCTCTAAAAAAGCAGAGCACAGCAGAACGAAGGTGGATTTGGGGCTCTATGGCTGACTGAGAGGTACAGATAGACATTTTCTCCCCTTGCAGGTGTCACTTTTATGTTTCACTTGGTGGTGGACAGGAAAGAAAAGATCAGACTGGCCTGGATACACGTTTTGGAGCATCTTAAACTGCAGCAGCCTCTTCTACCTGCATATCTACTCCGCACCAGCTTCCTGGGCCCAGCCTTTGCCCAGCGCCACTCACGCCAGCAATCAAAGTGCCAACCTGCTGGTAGATGGGGAGGTAAAGAAACAAATCCCTAGGTAGCCTTTAGAGGCAGTAAACCACCATGGCAATAGGTGCCTAGACAAACCCCGTGGGTGTTGGGAGACTGGCACAAAGCGTGTGGGACTTGATACTGAGATGAGAGAGAAGAAAGATGGCCCAAGGATTAAGGGACTAGCCTGAGACTTGGCAAACGTGTGTTCAAGTCATTATTCAGTTGCAGCATCCTGGTGACCATGGTCACAACACTTAGCTTCTCAGTGATTCAGTATCCCCAGCTCTGCAATGTCGATACTAGCATTGGCTGGTGTCACAGGGTTCTGATGCGCTCTCTGCCATGGCCATGGGGCTGCATAAATACCAGACTGAGAAAGGCAGCGGCACACCTCTTTCATCCCTGAGAACAGCAGGGATGTACCTGACACAGCCAAGAGCAGATATGCAAGCTGTGACTCAATGAGCCAGAGACCAAGGCAGGAAGTGATAGCACCAGCAATCGGTCGATGCAAATATTCACCAGACAGCTCACACGCTTGCCATGTCTCCAGGGATTTCAAGCCACCAAGCCAAAAGCTCCAGGATGTTTACAAAGTTAATAACAGCCTCCAAGAGCAGGCAGAGGCTTTGTATGGCCCTTTGGCTATAACATTAAAGTCCCATGTGATCCCACAATTGCTACATCATGTATTTAGCACTTGATTATTTACAGGGTTTGTGCACTGATCAAATCAGACTTGCAAACCCCATCAGAGTGTACTGTTTGGAAAGGCCTTGGATTGTGTTTTAAACCCGACAAAAGCCTTTCTCAGCCCTCTGATTATCTGGGCTTTCTGGTCCCAGTCCATGAACGCAGGTCCTTTCACCCCAGACACAGTCTGTCTGTGGATAATGGCCTGGTTCCCTGCTGCACCAAGTTTGCACCAGGTGTGGGGGAGGGACTGTTATGAAAATGGGCAGCAAGACCTTTTATCCTTTGGTGGGTGCTGTACCCTGCTGGCTCCTACAAAGCCTACAGCAGTTTGGGAGTCGCTGGGGGGCTGGATGGAACCGAAGCTGCCTCTTTATGGTTTTTCTTGCTGAAGCAACTCCCCAAACCCACATGTTTTGCTGTTGTTGATGGGTTTTTTTTGTTTTGTTTTGTTTTTTTGCGGAAATGAACCATTTCAACTTTTTAATTTTTTTTTCTGGCTGAAATTATTCACTGAGTTTGTCCCAATGCAGGTGCTGCGCTAGGCTCCCCCAGAATGGCATTTTTCAGCCAATTTGCTATTGGAACAAAAAATTCAGCCCAGCTCTCTGGCCTTTTCCTGCATGGGGACTTGAAGAGCCCTCTGCTGGCCGCATGTTGAACTGGGTAAGACAGGCTCCTGCACAGCTGCATCACACAGACCAGGGACCTTCGCAGTTAAAAAAAACATCCAGGGCACCATCTCCAGCAGGGGGGTGGGGCAGGGCAGGGGACAGGGCTGGCCTCTCAGGCAGCCCCTCAGTCCTCAGCAGGGGCGGACCAGGGCCAGTGCTCATGGTCAGGCTAGCATTGCAGGCAGCACACCGGGAAAGAGGCCTAGCCCAAGGGTGGGACAGACTAGTGTTATGAGGCGGTTCAGGCCAGCGGTGCTCAGGGGCTGCAGCTCATTCGCTGGAATAAGAGGAGCCCTGCTGGCCCCGAGTACCACCAGCCTGCTTCACCCCACAACACCAATCTGTCCCACCCCAGTGCTGGGCCGGTCCCACGCTGTGCCACATGCAATGCCAGCCAGCCCCCAAGCGCCAGCCCCGCTCTGCCCCCGGCTGGAAGAGGGTGGCACCAGTGCAGCAGCAAAGATGGCAGAGAGCAGAGCAGGCTGCTCCTCTGGGCACATGGCACTGCCCAATGGATTTGGGGCACGGGCCCAGTGCTCTAGTTTCCAGCTGCTTGCTGCTGGCGGAGCTGAAGCAGTTTTCTGTCCCATTTCCAAGCTGAATGTAGCTGAATTTAGCTCCCAGTCATTGGATGCTGTCATGCCTTTTGTCTGCACGATGGAATGACCAGCAATGATCCAAAATCTTCTCCCTCTGGGAAACAGTCATGAACGCTGCGACCAAGTCAGTCCTATGCCTCTTCTACAATTAAACACGGTGAGCTCCTTTAGGTTCGGTTAAATTAGATTTCCAGTTGTGGAGGGATTGGGTGGGTTTCTCCCAGAATAAATGGTGTCAAAACAAATCAACAACAGTGCATTATTGTAGGGATTAGAGCCTGCAGGTAGGGAAGGACTGACCAGGGACCTGCGGCATGGAGATGCAGCAGAGAAGTGAGTCAAAGCGCATTTAAATTTTCTCTGAACACTTTCCAATCTCATCGGGTTCAAAGGCCTGTTTTATTTCCTGCTTGGCATTTTCATTTCTCCCGGGGACCTTTTCTGCATAGAGCCAGTCTTGATCTCCAGCCCTTGCTGGAACAATGGGAAGAAACTCATGCATGATGTGGGAGGAGAGCATTTTAGGTCAAAGGGGAGTCCGACCACTGAGAGTACTTCAAGCCTGCAACATCAGCCCGTCTTTGAGCCCAGCCTCAAGTCTAACCCCATTTGTGTCTACACTGCATTTGCGCTAACCCAGGACCTTGCAGGGCTGGAGAAGCAAAGCACAAGTTAAGCCAGAATTCAAGCTCTCAACCTCATTGCTTTCTGTGCACACGCAGCTCCACTTGACTGGGACTCCAGGAGTCAGCTGGCCATACAATTCCATGAGACACGCTCCTTAGTCCCTGCTAGCCCAAAAGTCTGCAATCCACTGCTGAGAACAGGAGCTCCTTGCCTTGGCAAAGAACAGCAGCGCCGGTCAGCATTAACCCTTTCTCTTCTGACTACTGACCTGCAAGCACACTAGCAGAGAGACTCCCGGGTTTGCCCCAGAAAGTGACCTGATCAAGCCTTTTACAAAGCAAGGTTCATGCTGGTACCATGTAGGGTGGCAGTGTTTCCCCACAGTGCAACACATTCTTAGGTGTGGTGGATTGCCACAGGCTCCCTGCTCTTCTGGTCCCAATCATGGTCTCTCACCCTCTGTAATAAAAGGGCTTTCAGGCATCACCTGGTGCAATCACCCAGGCTCGTTTATTTGCAGTGTGCATATACAATCCCTACTCTCAAACCAGGCCTATTTGGCCCTGCTCAACCTCTCTGGCCATGAGGCACACTGGACAAGCCTCCTCTCTGGTTTCTCCCTAGCTGGTTTGTATCTCCCCTCCGGCTAGGGGGGACATCTTTTCTCTCTTGCCTCTGTAGGCCAAGTCCTGGCTCACTCTAATCAGCACATTCAGCTGTTGCTTTTCTCTTTGCTGCCTGGAGCCCTGCAGTGTGTACACTAGTGTCCTAGATCCTAGCATGGGTCAGGAAAATCACAACGTAGGCTTAAAATACAAGGCAGATGCTCAAGCCCAGGGTTCCCTAACACATGTAAGCAAGGTTAGGAATCTGAGAGCCTCTCTTGCTTAGCAGCTAAATAGGGAGGGGGGCCACTGATTTACCTATGCTTTGTATTTGCATGACACTCAGCATAATTTCACCCAGAGGCTGGGCATGATGGGAGTTGGTATGTGTGACTGGTTCAAATCCTCTAAATCTGGTGTTTTATCAGAAGGGGGAAAGGAAATATTGCTCTTTCATGATATGCCACCCTTTGATTGTATATCTGTTATTGACCAAGAAGCTGGTGGAAAAGTCACCATCAGCAACAGAGAACCTGGAAAAGTGAGCAACCCTAGTTTTCAGATTTGTAAAACCAGGTGGGGAGTGGTGGGATTATTAGCTTTGCTGGAGCTGTGTCTTGTTAAAGAATAGACCTGAAGATTCTTTATAGGGGCTTTGTTGTTATTTTGATTGAGTTGGAATTGCCATGGAAGCAGAAACTTCTCAGTGAGCTGAAATCACTAAGAGCTGACTGACAGCAAGCAGAAGATTGGTACCAGTGGGTGGTGTGGCAGAGCCAGTGGGTGGAGATCTGCAGCTGGCAGGTGTGACCAGTGAGGTGGAACTAGTGGATGACAGGTGTGACCAGCAGGTGGTGTTGTGGAGCTGGCAGACAGCAGGTGGAGCCAGGGAACAGCTGGTGTGGCCAGCAGCTGTGCGGTGGAGCCAGTGGATGGCAGGTGTGGCCAGTGTGTGTGCAGTGGAGCCAGTGGATGGCAGGTGTGGCCACCAGGCGGTGTGGTGGAGCTAGTGGACGGAGGCAAGGAACAGCAGGTGTGACCAGTGGGTGGTGAGGCGGAGCCAGCGGACAGCAGGTGTGACCAGAGGCCAGCAGCAGAGCCGGCGGACCCAGACAGAGTCTGTGGACAGCGGGTGTGAGTGGCCAGTGGGTGGTATGAGCAGACCTTCAGGAGGCAGAGGACAATTGGAGGGAGGACTGAGGGCTGACTCTCCCTCCTCCCCTTAGTGGTGGAATGAGTTCTGTCTATTGGGTTTTGTGGGAATCTTTGCACTGATTCCCAATGAGTGCTGAGTTTTGATGTTGCCTTTATTTAGCCTTATTAAAAGTATTGTGTGCTACACCCAGACTTGTGCTTGTGAGAGGGGAAGCATTGCCCTTCTAGGGCGCCCAGGGAGTGGTGTGTAATTTCCCAGGAGACTGGGTGGGGGCTCGAGCTAATTGGTGGTGTGACATTATTTGGGAACCCCTAGGAATAGAACCCGGTCCTTTGCCGCTGCCGTCACGGCCTGGCAAAGGGGTTACACACAGATCAGTTGACTCAAGTCCCATGAGCGCTGGGCATACACTGCAGTGTAGACACACCCTGAGGCAGTGTTGGTGCCACACTGGTTTGCAGTGCAGTCCTCGTAAAGATTGCAGACCAGTTCTCCTTCCTGGCCCGGGGCGGTGCAAGGGTTAACACAGTCAGTGGTGTGCACTGGATCACTTTTTCCACTGCCTTTGGCGTTTTGTGGTGAAATACCGTTAGAGCCCAGTGACCCAGTTGAATTGTTTTGTTTTTGTGTCACCGGAGAAACGAGGGGTGGGGGTGGAACACATAGAAATACTTCTTATAGAGAAAAGCTTGCTCCTTTCCCCTACTGTTCCCATGGATGGTCCAGCCCACGTACATTTCTGTAATTCCTCCCTCTCCGCCCCCTGCCGCCCTCACGGCATACACATACCTAAAGAAAATAGATCCAAATGTCCTCTTTCTACGTCCTTTCTAGCTAAACATTTGCTTTTTTACAGCCTGAGTTAGTGGGAGCAACATCCCATGAAGTAATGTTCTGGCTAAGGTTAGAGCTTCAATACAGTCTCTGTGCTGTTAGCCTTTAGTGGATTAAGTGAATAATATCCCCCAAGGCCACACTGGTTAAATTAAACCATAAATCCACTCTTCGGCAATGACTAAGTGGTTATAAATAGAGGGGAAAGGTTTTAATTATTACATTAGCCACCAAAAGAGGCTCAACAGCCTGGAAAAAGTGGAGGTGCAGCTTAAAGGAAAGAAAAGACTTTCCTCTGAATTTGTGGGGCTCATCAGTTTTGGCATGGGAATAGATCATTCCCAACTGGAGTGTGGTTAGCTTGTCTGGGTCCATTCATTTGGGACCTCCCTGGGCTGACAAGGAAGTGTTAGAACCTGGAATCAGCCCCTTTGAATTGCTTCTCTTTGCTTTAACCCCAGCTTGGTGTCAGAGCCCTGAAGTTCTGGGTTCTTACGTGAATTTTCCCAGTGTTGACAAATTTTCCCAGTGTTGACACGTATTTCACATGGCACTGGGAGAAGGGAGTGACAAAGGAAATGTATCACAAGAAGGACCTGATGCAAAAATCTGTTGACATCAATGGGAGCCTTTCCATTGACTTTGGTGAGCTTTGGGTCAGGCCATAAAAGATAGCTAGGGAGTTGAGTTCAAGGTTATGCCAGTGGTCAGGGATACTCAGCATTAGCAAGGGAGTTAATTGGCAAATGGCACGTGTCCCCCCACTAGACCCACATGGAGGTAGGCTTGGGAAAAGGATTGGCAGACCCCTCTGGCGAGCTTGTCTTCAGGAGAATGTGAATGTGGAGCCGTCCCATAGGAACTGACGAACACTGAATACAGGTGGGAACCCCATCTTGGTGGGGTTTATCAGGTGAGATGCTAGGCTGGGCCATCTGTGCAAATCTCACTGGCTACATCTGCACTGGTAAATTAAGTCGACTTAAGCTTGCCTTAAGTCAACTTAATTTGCCCTGCGTCTACACTACACTTTGCTTAAGTCGACTTAAGGAAAATAAAGTTGACTTAATGAAAATTAAGTCGACTTTATTAAACCACCTTTCTATTCGAACTAAGGCTGAATTCGACTTTTTAAAGTCGAATTAAGCCAGTGTAGCCCTGGGGTAGCCCTAAGTCGACTTAGGGCTACCCCAGGACTACACCATTGCCCTCCCTGCCGGGGGGGGGACAACACAGGGGGAGCCTGGCATGCGCCCCAAAAAGGCAGGGCATGTGGGCAGGGTGTGACACTGTCTGGATTTAGGGAAGCATGTATGATATTATTTTCAATGGATATCTCATAAATGCTGTAATCCATAGGAACTATATCATGTTTGGTATCAATAGAAAGGTAGTAACTTGCTGGGAATGATTATATAGTTTATGTCTAGGAATTCTATTTTGATTAGAAGTTAGGACTTTGATGTTATATCCATACTTTAACTTGTGTCCTTCTGGACAAATGCCTTAGACGGGAGGGTGTGAACAACCATTGTCTCCTTAATGTTTAGGAATCTGCCAGGTGATATGGTCCCAGGGAGTAAACTGATGAGCCATTAAGGACACAATGGTTGTATTCTTTATGTCCTTAATGGCTCATCAGGATACTCCCTGGGACCATTCTACCTGGAAAATTCCTAAACATTAAGGAGACAATGGTTGTTCACACCCTCCCATCTAAGGCATTTGTCCAGAAGGACACAAGTTAAAGTATGGATATAACATCAAATTCTTAACTTCTAATTGAAATAGAATTCCTAGACATAAAGTATATAATCATTCCCAGCAAATTCCTACCTTTCTATTGATACCAAACATGACATAGCTCCCATGGATTATAGCATTTATGAGATATCCATAGAAAATAATATCATAAATGCTTCCCTAAATCCAGACAGTGTCACACACAGGACTCTGCCCTGCCAAGGTCCCTGTCCCTCTTTGCCCCATTGCACACAGAGGGTGCCCCCCCTGCCACTGTGGACCTGCCCAAGGTCCCCCTAGCCCCACAAAGTCGACCTAGAGCATCCAGTGTGGACGCTCTAGGTCGACTTTGTAGTTCCCCTTTAAATCGACTTTAATTTTAAGTGTAGGCACACTAAGTCAACTTAAAAGTGCAAGTGTAAACATGGCCTTTGTGAGAGATGTCAGATCTGATACTGAATCCTGAAGGTGAAGGAGCCGCATTCTGGAACTGAGGGCAGCCTTGTCCTTTAAAATAGGATCCAAGGGGCTGCCTGGCCCAAGGGTACATCAGGCTGGGCGGCTCAAAGAAAGCCCTCCTGAGACAGTGCCAAGTGTTATGCACTGTAGCTGAGCTGGGAGCACCTGCCTGCTGTGAGGTGAGCCGCTGGGCTCCTTGAGGCTGCTCTGCCTATGTACGTAACACAAAGAAACTTGGATTCTGTCATTAATGCATTAAGGAATAATAATAACAGAGGGAACAATGTCACGCTCTGCTTTATCCACTGGTCCTAGGGCCAGGACTGCAGTGCAGAAGATAACTGCCTTTTCCAGGCATCTGAGTGAAAAAGGACGCAGTGCTGGGCCGGACCGAGTGCCGAGCCATGTATGTTCCTAGCCATACAAGTAGCCCCATTGCAGAATTTGTTGTAGAGACGCTTGCCTCTCAGAGTTACTTGGTCCTGTTGCACACACAACAGAAAAGTGTACCATAGCCTTCTCCAGAAGTCACTACCCAAGTACTTAATAGGTTTTCACAGAGAACAGGAAAGAACAGGGAAATAATATCTCTCCCTTTCAGTGAAACTGCACCTCTTGGGGACAGTCAACATGACCCTGGAAGAGGGCTTAGCACCACAGAAATGCCTCCATGGACAATGGACCTGATTCTTCTCTCATTTGAACTTGTGTAAACTTGCACTAACTCCAGCAGGATGGGGCCAAGGTGAGAAGCCAGCTTAGAACCACCATCCCCTTCTCTGGACATCAGTTTTTATTGCCTGCTATTGGGGGCAAAGAGTTCTGGGTTTGTACATTACCTGGTACAAACAAACAAGGAGTCCTGTGGCACTTTTAAGGACTAATACATTTATTTATCGCATGAGCTTTTGTGGGAGAAAATCCCACTTCATCAGATGCTTTGAAGTTGGGGAACTTACAGAATGGGAGGAAATTAAATGCAGGAAAATGTATGACACAGGATCAGGTCAGGCTGTAAGAGCACATCAGAATAGGTGTTGGGATTCAAACACTGGGGAACAGAATAAAAAGGAAGGTGAGGTCAAATCACCTGTTGTAAAGAGAATAAAATCCACAGTTGTTCTAAGTGTTGTTTTAAATTTTGAAGATTTGAAGATAGTTTATACCTTCAAGTCAACGGCACTCCTATAGGTACCCGCATGGCCCCACAATATGCCAACATTTTTATGGCTGACTTAGAACAACACTTCCTCACGTCTCATCCCAAAGCACCTCTAGTTTACTTACACTACATTGATGACATCTTCATCATTTGGACCCACAGTAAGGATGCCCTTGAAGATTTCCAAAGAGATTTCAACAATTTCCACTCCACAATCAAAGTGAGCCTGGAACACTCCACACTGGAGAGCCACTTTCTGGACACTACAGTGCAAATTAGAGATGGACATATAAACACCACCCTATACCGAAAACCTATTATAGTTACCTACATCCCTCGAGCTTTCATCCAAGACATACCACACAATCCATTGTCTACAGTCAAGCCCTAAGATATAACTGCATTTGCTCTAATCCTTCGGACAGAGACAGACACCTTCAGGATCTCTATCAAGCATTCTTAAAACTACAGTACCCACCCGCAGAAGTGAAGAAATAGATTGACAGAGCCAAACGGGTACCCAGAAGTCAACTACTATAGGAGAAGCCCAAGAAAGAAAACAACAGAACTATCACCTACAATCCCCAAGTCAGACCTCTACAACACATCATCAAAGATCTACAACCTATACTATACGACGATCCTTCACTCTCTCAAGCCTTAGGAGACAGACCTCTCCTCGCTTACAGACAGCCCCCACCTTAAACAGATACTCACCAGCAACTACAGACCAAAGAACAGAAACATTAAAGCAGAAACATATCCCTACAACAGACCAGACCACGTTGCCAACTTTGCCCCCATATCTACACAAAAGACACCATCACAGGACCTAATCAAGCCAGTTACTCCATCAAGGGCTCATTCACCTGCTGATCCACCAATGTGATTTATTCTATCATGTGCCGGAAATGCCCCCCTGCCTTATATATTGGACAAACAGGACAGTCTCTGCACAAAAAAGAATAAAGGGACACAAGTCTGACATCAGAAATCACAACATTAAAAAACCAATAGGGGAACACTTCAATCTCCCTGCTCACTGCATTGATGACTCATTAATAGTGGTGCTCAAACAAACGACTAACAAATCGCACCTTCAAAGAGAAACTGTAGAATTGGAATTTATGTGGAAATTTGACTCTGTTGCCTCAGGGTTAAACAGGGACTACGGATTTTATTCTCATTACAAGTAATCTTGACCTCACCTTCCTCTATATGCTGTTCCCCAGTGTTTGAATCCTAACATCTCTTCTGATTTGCTGTTACAGCCTGATCTGATCCTGTATCATACATTTTCCTGCATTTAATTTCGTCCCATTCTGTAAGTTACCCATCTTCAAAGCATCTGATGAAGTGGGATCTTCTATCACGAAAGCTTATGCGGTAAATAAATTTGTAAGTTTTTAAAAGTGCCACAGGACTTCTTGTTTGTTTGGCTGACCTAGACTAACACAGCTACCCCTTTGGCACCTGGTACAAAGGGTCCCGGTCCTCCCTGGGCCCTTTAGGTGCTATTACAACGCAAACAATCAATATAGCCACTGTGAAGGTTGCTATTGTCTCTGAGCTAAGGAGGCCTCAGCCTTTAGCTCAAGCACTAAAGTTCCCAGAGCATCTTTTTTTTAATAGAAGGTTGTCAGCAGGGCCCCAACCCTAGCCATGGGGATTGGGAAGCATGCCGCTTTCCTACCTGAGCTGTAGGACCAGCTGTGCCCACTTGAAGGCAGCAATAAACTCAAACTGCCATATAAAGTCTCTTCCTTGGATGGCGAAAAAGCATTGCATGCTGACATCATGGTATCTGGTTAAAATCCCACAGAATGCTAGTGTCACTCCTACCCATAAACATGGTCCTGCCACTTCCATGGGACCAATAGTGGAGTCCTTTGGAAAACTGTCTCTGCAGGAGGGGAGCCTGTCCTGACAACCATTAAAAGCAAAGGCTTGTGACCTGAAGATGATTCTGAAATTGTCCTAGTTGTGCTGGCCCCTGGAGATGCACTCACAGCCCCGTTGTACCTAGAGGAAACTTTTGCCCACAGAGGCCCTTTTCCAGCTCCCCACCTTGGAAAGCAAAGAGCTGAGGGTGTCCTCCTAGATGGAGTGTGGTAGTCCATCACACCACTCCAGTCAGTGGGGCCCCAAAGACCATTGCAGTAAATCTATAATGAAAGCCTCTGTCACTTTCATGCAAGTGCCTGCAACTCAGGAGATGGGCGCATGCATGAGAGGGAGTACTGCACTGCGAATGGAGGGGCCTGGGGATTATTGATCCCCTGGAAACCAGGGGGTTTGCTTTAGCTAGCTTTTCGAGCCCTGAAGGGGCTTCAGTTTCCTTTGCTCTTTCTGGATGTGTAAGTCAGGCAGGGTGCCCTGCTTGGCAGAAGACCAGGAACCCAGCAGTTGCTGTTAACGTGGCATAACTTTTCCACTGGTCAGTGGCACAGACTGGTAGGTGATGTTTCCTTGAAGTGATGCCAGGCAGCCCTCCACAGTAGTTGAGTTGATGATTGTACTCAGGCACGTCTCTTCTCAGAGCTTCTCAGCCTTATGCTCATCACACAAATACTCCTCTCCACTAGAAGGTTTGCTCCAAGCTAGCTCATTTTAAGTCCCTGTTGCCTTGCAGACGTATCAAGAAGTTGGCAAATCCATAAAAAAGAGTGTGAGATTCAAACTGCCTTCCCTCTGTGGCCCTCTCTCTCCTCACTCGGGATGAATCAGCTGGCCAAGGGGGGCGGGGGATGTACAGTCAGGGTGCTGCAAAACTCACAGAACAGGTACATTTTGTGTACATAACAAATTCAGTACTTTACTGTCAAATGTACCATTTGTTTTCAGTGCTCTCAAAGATGCTCCTAACAAGTGCAGCTCAGATACATGTTTGGATTTACACCTTCCACACCACTAGGCACAGCGCCTACCCCACTGACAACTGACCTTCGTGTTTTCTGCAGGGATGGGGGAGACACACACTGGGGGAGAGAGGAGCTGTCCAGCCCAGCTCTGTCTCTGTGTGAGAGAGGTGAAGGGAGACTAGCTCAGCCAGCACCGCGCAGGCAGAATATGTTTACTAGTGGGGTCTGGCTTCTGGCCTGGATAGGGGGTGGGAGCACAGGGGGAAGAAGAGGAGCAGAGGGCGTGGCCAGAGTTCCAGTGCTCATGTAAGTCTCCCAAATTGGCCAGGACCCCTGGGAACAAGCTCTGTTGGCCTGTGCGGTAATCTGCCACTCTTTAGTTGTTCCTATAAGCCCCAGGCTCTTGCCTACTATGGGTAACTGGAAATCTGGCCCTGCTCAGATATTCGGAAAAATCATAGAGTCATAGGGCTGGAAGGGACCTCATGAGGTCATCTAGTCCAACCGCCTGCTAAAGCAGGACCACTCCCACTAAATCATCCCAGCCAGGGTTTTGTCTACCCAGGCCTTAAAAGTTTCCAAAGATGGAGATTCTACCACCTCCATAGATGCATTCCAGTGCTTCACCACCCTGCTAGTGGGATCCCCTGTCAGCTGGAGCACCAGAAGCTGCCAGCCCGGCACTCCAGCTGACAGGGGAACCTCCAGGGATCCCCTGTCAGCTGGAGCACTGCTCCCTTTTTGCCCGGATCCATGCGGATCCCCAGGAGAAGGGAGTGCGGGGTTCCCTTCTCCCAGGGACCTGAGCAGGTCCCTGCCAGAAGGGAGCCCCATGCTCCCTTCTCCCAGAGACTAAGAGGGTCCTGGCCAGAAGGGAGCCCTGCCCTCCCTTTTTGCTGGGCCCTGCGCGGGTCCCAGGGAGAAAGGAGCCACGGGTCCCTTCTTGCCGGGACCTATGAGTCCCAGGGAGAAAGGAGCTGTAGCCCCCTTCTCACTGGGACCCGCATAGAATAAGTTGACCCAGGGCAGCCACACTGTCTTTAGGTCAACTTAAAAATTCGACTTAATTGTTAAGTCGACCTAAAGACCGGTAGTTATGATGTTGACTTAAGGAGCTGCTTAAGCCAACTTAATGAAAGCCAGGTGTGGACGCAGCTTTCTTCAAGTCGACTTAACCTCCTTAATTCAACTTAATTTGCAATGTAGACGTAGCCATAGACTCTAAAGTCAGAAGGGACCAGTATGATCATCTAGTCTGACCTCCTGCAGAATGCAGGCCACAAAACCTCACCTACCCACTCCTGCAATAAGCCTCTAACCAATGACTAAGTTATTAAAATCCTCAAATCAAGATTTAAAGACTTAAGATATAGAAAATCCACCAGCAATATACCATTGGGTTGCCTGCCCTTAGTAGGGTTTCTTTAAAATACAACCAGCATTCTTGAACTCCTTTCCCTTTCAGATTAGCCTCCCAAGGAATCCTGCCCATCAGTTCCCCGAGGGAGCCAAAGTCTGCTTTTCTGAAGTCCAGGGCATGTGTTCTGCTTCACTCCTTTCTTCCTTTGATCAGGATCCTGAATTCTCCCATCTCATGGTCACTGCTGCCCAGATTGCAGTTCACTTCTACTTCCCCTATCGATTCTTCTCTGTTTGTGAGCAGGAGGTCGAGAGGAGCAAGGCCCCTAGTTGATTTCTCCTACATTTGTACCAGGAAGTTGTCCTCACCACTCTCCAAAAACTCCTTAGATTGTCTGTGCACTGCTGTATTGCCCTCCCACCAGATATCAGGGTAATTGAAGTCCCCCATGAGAACCAGGGTCTATGATCTGGAAACTTCTGCTAGTTGTCCATAGAATGCCTTATCCACCTCCTCCTTCTGGTCAGGCAGTCTATAGCAAACAGCCACCATGACATCAACCTTGTTGCACGCTCCTCTAAACTTAACTCAGAGACTTTCAACAGGTTTGTCTCCACTTTCATAGTGGAGCTCTGAGCAGTCATACAGCTCTTTTCCATCTAGTGCTTCTCCTCCACCTGTTCTTCCTTGCCTATCCTTCCTGAACAATTTATACCCATCCATGGCAGTGCTCCAGTCATGCAGGCTATCCCACCACATCTCTGTTATTCCAATTATATCATAGTTCCTTGACTGTGCCAGGACTTCCAATTCTTCCTGCTTGTTTCCCAGGCTCCTTGCATTTGTGTACCAGCACTTACGATACCAGACCAATTCCCCTACTTTCCCCTGCCTGTCACACCTTCCTCCTTGCATTTTCTCCCAGTGTCCTTCCTCTCCACTCACCTCAGGGATTAGGACTCCATCCGCCACTGAACCTAGTTTAAAGCTCTCCTGACTAGGTTAGCCAGCCTGTCTGCAAAGATGTTTTTCCCTGTCTTTGTTAGATGGATCCCGTCCCTTCCTAGCAGTCCTCCTTCTTGGAACAATGTCTTATGGTTGAAGAAGCCAAAGCCCTCTCTCTGACACCATGTGCATAGCCATGCATTTGTTTCCATAATGTGATGGTCTCTTCCTGGTCCTGTTCCATCAATAGGAAGGATGGACAAGAAAACCACCTGTGCTTCAAACTCCTTTATCTTCCTTCCCAGGACCACATAGTCTGCAGTGACATGCTCAAGATCATTTTTTGCTGTGTCATTGGTGCCCATGTGAATCAGTAGAAAGGGGTAGTGGTTCGAGGGCTTGATAAGTCTCAGCAGACTCTCTGTCACATCCCAAATTCTAGCTTCTGGCAAGCAGCACACTTCTCGGTTTTCCTGGTCTTGACAGCAGATGGATGACTCTGTCCCCTTAGGAGGGAATCCCCAACCACCACCACTCACCTTTCCTCTTGGGAGTGGTGGTTGTGGAGCCCCCACCCTCAGGAGAATGCATCCCAGGCCTTTCAACCAACAGCGTCTCCTTCTGATCCCTTCCCTCAGATGACTCTTCCAAAGCATTCTCAGCAGCAGTACCTGTAGAGAGAGCCTGAAAGTGGTTACTGACCACTATCTCTGTTGGGGATATAAGGGTTCTCCTCTTACATCTTCTGGAGATTACATGTTGCCAATTTTCTTCCCCAGCGTTCAGCCTTCTCTGCACCGTGCTCTCAGATTCTCTGGCGTGCTGTGCCTGCAGAATCAGTTCCTGATGCCTGTCCAGAAAATCTTCATCCTCTCTGATGCACCACAGGTTTGATATTTGGGCCTCTAGCCCTTTAATCTTTTCTTCCAGTATGGAGACCAGCTTGCACTTTGTACAGATGAAGTTGGTACTACCCTCAGGGAGAAAGACCAACTTGGCACATCCCACACAGATCACAACAGCTGCTGTCTCACTATTCATGCTCTCTTCCCTGTAAGTGCCTCTGAAGACGATGTACTAGTACTTGCAAATACTTGAAGGACAAGGCTTTATGGGTGCTCCTCCAGGCAAACTCCCTCTTTTTGCCTCTCCTCTGATCACAACTGAACTGGCTGCTTCTTATAAGCCCACTGGCTCGAAGCAGTTGCTCCCCTTCCAAGCCTCAGTTTCCAATCAACTACTCAAGGCACACCTGGAACAAAGCACTTCCAAAATCCTCCCAGTTTACACTTTTCAAACAATCAAAAGCTCAGTCACACAGTCAAACTGCCACTAGCACCAGTCACACAGTCACAGCAGACAGACCCTCAGATATTCCCCACCCCCACCGGCTCACCACAACCCCCTAAAGCAGCACTCACCTCTCAGATGATTCCCAGGCAAACTCCCTCTATTTGTCTCTCCTCTGTTCACCATGCACTTGAACTTACATCTCAAGATTTTTTATTCCAAACCCCACTGAGAGAAAAATCAAGCCTATGCTGCTCAGTGTGAGTTCCAATGTAGCCTTTTTAAGGGAAGAAGACAACAGCATCATGAGTGTAACACGCTAAATTATCCCCAAAAGCATGGCTTTGGAGGAGATGCATTGCTTTGCCCAGCTGCGGAGCTGGTGTGTTGTTTGTATTTGCCCTGTGCCCTAACATGACATTAGGGTCACATTTAGCCTGACTTGGGACCTGAGCAATCACACCAGTAAAAACCCGCAAAATATAGGAAACTCCTTCTCCTGGCCCAGGTTGGCACCGGGGAAAGTCAGGACTTAGTCCACAGGCCAGTGGTGGCTGGGTTTCCAAACTTTAGTGCATGATGAACAGAGAAATGGTTCTTAGAAGGGGAAACTCAAATGGTCTTCATCATTGACAAAGACATGGTTTTGCTCCTCCAACACCCCTACCATCCTCCCCACCCCACCCAGCTCAGGAGCAGGCACCATGTAGGAATGAACAACATGCATACAAGAAAGGAACAAAGAAGAATGTACATTGCTTGGTTACAAATGAATCAACTGAGACACAGTGGGCCCAACTCCTGCTCACATTTACTTATGTCAACACCCTGCTTTCAACTCAGTACCAATGATTAAAGCAACAACAGCTTCCCTGGGGTCTGGTTCACATGGACACAGATTTCAGTAAGGCTCAGTGGACAGTAAGAGTTAGCGACTCGCTATGGAAGAAGGATGTCCTTGGGGCTAAGCCTTTGGAGGAGGACTCAGACTCAATTTGTGTCTTTGATCCAGTCTGCTTGTGTGACTTTTTGCAAATCATGGAATCTCTCTTTGTCTCAATGCCTTGCACAATGGACACTGAGCTTGTTGCAGGGGTCTGGGTACTTCTGTAATGCAAATAATAAACACTAATCAGGCTGGGTGCAGGTACGTGGCATTTACAGTGAGACATGAGGAAGACCAAGCAGGGGAAGGATGGCAAAGTAGGAAGGGGGGAAGTGGGGAAGGAATTGTTAATAAGAAGTTGCGAGGGGGAAGTGATGTATTCCTGTTTGAGAATCCTGTGCACTGAAGTCTGTGTGAGCAGCCGATGGAAAAGTGCCGACCATGCATGGTTAAGTCATTCAAGCCTTTCCTCAAGAACATCTGAGTCCCTTCATAGAGCACTGCGTTGGTGGTACAGGAATGTCATTGTGGCTTTCTGGGGGCCGAGGTTGTTCCCTGTCTGAGGAGAGGAGATGCAGTTGAGAGTAGCTGGCTGCATTTGCTTTTGAGAAAGCCTCAGTCAGGATTTGTTTTTTAAGCAAATGGGAAAATCGCCCTGGGTTCAGGTTCTGCTTTTGCATCTGCATGGGTAAGTAGAGGTGGCAGCAGAGACAGGAGGGAAGGTTTGTTCACACTGTGATTTGTTGGAAATGAGTCAGTGGTGATACAACAAGCCTCACTCCTGCTCACATTAAGACACCTTTGTACAGCTCTGGAGGTCTAAAGGAACCTGGAAGTGCTTGGCCATCACAGAACCAGCATCATTGTCTTTGCTGGCCTGCTCACAGCTTGTAGGGTGCTGGGGTGGGTATGGGGTGTGGCTGGGCTGCGCTGCACTGTGGCTATAGAGGGCCATGGGCCGCACACCATGGTCTAGGCAAGCCCATGAAGGAACATGTATGGTATAGATTGTGTAATGTGCTAACCAGCTCTCCTCACCTCTAAGCCACAATATTCACAATAGCTCCCTCTTTCCTAGCACTGTGTGTCATTATATATCACAGCAGACTGGCACAGAGCAGTAATTGCCAGGAAAGAACAAAGTGAATCCAGACAAATGACAGCCTCACTTTCTTGTGTTGTCATTCATTTCCCAAATCTTGCTAGGTCACAAGAACATAAGAATGGCCATACAGGAACAGACCAGTCCGTCCAGCCCGGTGTCTTGTGTTCCAGCAGGGGCCAGTGCTGGGTGCTTCATGGAGAACAAACAGAACAGAGAAACCATCGAGTGATCCATTCCCTGTTGTCCAGTCCTGGTTTCTTGCAGTCAGAGACTTAGGGAGGAGGACTCTACCAGCCTGCCTGGGAATTAATGATGTCCTACCGTATCTTCATAAATATGGGTCAGGATGCTTATTTCAAGGATGCTTAGACCTTGAAATCTTTAAACCATTATTTGAGGACGTCAATAACTCAGTCAGAGGTTAGAGTTCTATTACACAAGTGGGTGGGTGAGGTTCTGTGGCCTGTGTTGTGCGGGAGGTCAGACGAAATTATCGTAACAGTCCTTTCTGACCGTCAAGCCTACAAACTAGCCAACGTCTCTGATTCATTGGTTCTTCAGTCTGTGTGTTGAGCTTCCTGATGGATGACTCCACATGCAAATCCCACTTAGCTTTGATTTGTGAGGACACTTACTGCTGTTTTAGTCTGCCACTGACTTCTGCATGGAGGGGCAATTTGCCCTTTCCTTTCCTGCTTATCAGTAGTCGCTTTGCTGCTGTGGTTTGCCCCGGGTCTACAGTCAGTCAGGGGTATTGAAGGCATTTTGCAATTGTGAGGTCCAGCTAAGGACCAGACCGTAGTACCTGCTGCAATTAGAGGTCCATAACTTGCCTCAACCCCAGTACTATCTGGCCTGATGCAACACCCGCTGCAATTAATGGAAAGATGCCCACCGACTTCACTGGCAGTCAGATCACACTCAGATCACTCACGATTCCTAGGAAATGATCTTTACTTTGGCCCCTAGCCCAGTGGCCTGTGACAGGGGGGTGAAGGACGGGTTGTAACAATAGATTCTTCTTGCATCTGCTTCCTGTAAGGAGCATTGGTGGTGCCAGAGGCCCACAGAGGAGCAACCATAATTTAATTAGTATTTCCAGTATTTGTTAAGGCATTTACCTATCCTCGGAAGTTTTTATCCCCAGCCAGAGCTGCGTTTGAGGGAATTAGTGTGGGGGATCCCATTGTAGATAGGTTTCTATAGAACTCAGTTCTGCCAAACGTTGTCGATTTTGGCTGGAAAACCGAGGCCCTGTTTTTCAAGGCTTCTGAAGAAATCACATGGCTTGGCACAGAAATAGGCCAAATATTTTAAGCAACTTCTTAAAAAAAGTGGAATAGTTCATCTGCAGTCTGCGTGGAAATGAAAGGAGCCAGCACCGCAGTCATGTTGAACATAAGCTGCTGGTCTTCACCTTCCAGGCCCTTTCCTTCCTATCTTCACCCTGCCTATCGGCACTCATTCAATAATGACTCCTGCTTCTGCACAGTCCGTGATCACAGCCTCCATCGCCAACCTGTTACATTTTCCTACAAGCACCTTTGTGCTTTCTCCCATAATGCCCCTCACACTTGGCAGGCGTTTCCCATAATAGTCACAAAGGCTATGTCTACACTGGCAAGTTAGTTCGAATTAAGGAGGCTTAATTCAAACTAACTAAAGCCATGGCTACACTAGACTACATTTAAGGGCTTCCTTAATTCGAACTAATAAGTTCGAATAGGGTATTCGAACTAAGGGGTTAATTAGAACTAACTAGTTCAAATTAACCAATGTGGTCATGTTAATTCGAACTCATTTCTTAGTTCGAATTAACCGGCCATTAAATGAATGGGGATCGCTAATTTGAACTAAGCAAGTGCTTGCTTAGTTCAAACTAACATTCCAGTGTGGCCATGCTAGTTCGAATTAAGCTAATTCAAACTAACTAAAATTAGTTCGAGTTAGTGCTAATTCGAACTCACTAAAATTAGTTCGAATTAGTTAGTTCGAACTAACTAATTCGAACTAATTTTAGTAAGTGTAGACATAGCCAAATAGACCTGTGCGGTTCTCCATTTCACCAGCAATTAAAAAAAAATGGGGAGAATGCCCCCTTTGTTTCAGGTTAATGCAAAACTGACGCTTTTTGACATTTCTGCTGAATCATTGCAGGCCAAATGAAACATGCCCTTGACCCAAAATAAAAATGGTTTTCTTTCAATTTTGACCTTTTTTTTAACTTTAAGAAAAATTTTAAAAGACTGAGGAAATTTTGAACTGAAAAGTCAAACCATTTTATTAGGAAAATGTTTTGACTTTTCCAAGTTTTGTCTTTTTAATGGGAACAGTTTGACAAAAACTGACACAAATTTGTAATAAAAGGGTTCAGTGCTGCTACAGTTTTTCCAAAAAACTGTGACTGCTGAAAAAAGCCACCTGGCTATTTCCACAGAGTTATCTCGCTGCCTCCCTTTCAAGCCCTCCTTAGAACACTGCTTTGCTGTGAGGTCTACAAAGAACTCAACAAGGGCCAGAGCTCTGCCTATCCCGCTGACCAATACTGTCTCATCGGTCCTTTGTATCTCCTACCCCCATCTGCTGTCTCTTGTCTGATTCTTACATTGCAGGCTCTGGGGCAGGGACATCTCAACATTCTGTTGGTACAGGCACCTGTCTCCATGGGGCCCCGGTCCATGACTAGGACTCCTAGGTGCCACTTCAAAACAAAGAATGAACTAAAATAATAAAACCCTGTCAGGACTCCAGCTGACTTCAGTGGGGGAAGTGAAGGGGAGGCTGTGGGATCGGGTGCCACAGGATGATGTTCAGCTCTGCACAAAGCCAGCATGAGGCTTATTCCCTGTTTCAAGCCTTATTTTGCTGGCTTCCCTTCAGAGACCAGCCAAAAGCTCAGCATGCTCTCAGTCTCACCACCCCACCAAGTCCCTCCTGCCTTTCTGGAGCCACCTTCCTCCTCAAGCAGAGAAGGAGACTCAGCCAATCATCCTTCCAAGCAAAGGCCACATCCAGCCAGGCACCGAAGGCTGTGCTTAGTGCAAAGCACGTGCCTCAGTTCTGTTGAAATGGGTGGGACTGGAGCACCTACTTTAGTGCTTTGCTGAATCTGGACTGAGGAGGATAAAATCCATTCTGCTTTCCAGCCCAGCTCTCCAGTGGAGCAGTGACAAACACCTCGTATATTAAAATCTCATTGGTTCCGCCAGCCCCAGCATAAAGGTTGATCAGAGCTAGCCACATAACAGCAGAGGCCGGATGAGCGGCTGTGCCTGACAGAGGGAGATGGGAAGGGGAATGGCTGATTGGGTGTTTATGATAATCTTACGCTACATACCACTTCCCAGTGCGTAGAGCAATAGGCTTATCCTCTACCAGCTCCAATCAAAAGAGTTTAGAATCCGTCCTTCAGCCATTCATAAGCCATAATGGTTTTCTTCCAAATGAGCACAGATTGGCTTCCATCATATGCACCGCTCCATGAATCCCAAATGCTGTGCGTCTTTCTAACAAAATCCTTGCTTGCTGAAGCTGTACCTGGTGAGGAGCTTTTCCTCCCCTCATTCTTCTGTGGTTAAATGCTAGGACTCAGAATTCTTTCTTTCACTCTTGTTGTACGTTAGCGGCGTAATCCGTTTCTCTCCTCTTCTCTCCTTCGCTGCACTCCACAGGGACTTGCCAACCCATTGGCTGGTGTTCACTGGCTATTGCTTTGGTGAGGTGAGCTGATATACGCTAGCTGGAGAAATAAGAACACAAGACTAGCCACACTGGGTCAGGCCAATGGTCCATCTAGCCCAGTGTCCTGTCTTCCCACAGTGGCTGGGGACAGCCGTCTCCAAGGGAATGAATAGAACAGGGCAATTTTGAGTGGTTCCTCCTGTCATCTGCTCCAAGTTTCCAGCTGTTAGAGGCTTAGGGACACTCAGAACGTGAGGTCGCACCCCTGACCACCGTGGCTGATAGCCAATGATAAGCCTAGCCTCCATCAACTTTTCTTTTGTGAATCTAGTTTTAGCTTTGTTCCTCACAACGTCTCATCAGCACATCCCACAGGTTGTGTGTTCTGTTACTAAGCACTTCCTTTCATTTGTTTTAAACCTGCGGCCTATTAATTTCATTGAGTGACCTCTGGTTCTTCTGTTACGTGAAGGGGTAAATAATCCTTCCTTATTCACCTTCTCCACAGCAGTCATGATTTTATGGACTTCTATCATATCCCCTCTCAGTTGTCTCTTTCCTACACTCAATAGTCCCAGTCTTTTCAAAACTCTCATATGAAGCTGTTCCATACCGCTAATCATTTTTCTTGCCCTTCTCTGCACCTTTTCCGATTCTAACACATCTTCCTTGAGATGAACAACTGGAACTAAGTACAATATTCCATGCATTGATATAGCAGCATGATGGTCTTATTATCTATCTCTTTCCTGCACATTGAGCAGGTATTTTCAGAGAACTATCCACAGCGACTCCAAGATCTCTTTCGTGAGTGATAACAGCTAATTTAGACCCCATCATTTTATATGTATAGTTGGGATTATATTTTCAAGTGTATAGTACTTTGCATTTATCAACATTTTCTTTCATCTGCCATTTTGTCGCCAAATTACAAAGGGAATCTCACAAAACTGGGTAACTCTTCACAGTCTGCTTTGGACTAAATTATTTAAGTAATTTTCTATCATCTATAGACATTGTCACTTCACTCTTTGCCCCTTTCTACCAGCACTGGTCCCAGTACAGGTCCTTGGGAAAACCTGCTATTTCCCTGCCTCCCCAGTGAAAACTGACCCCTTTATTCCTATCCTTTGTCTCCAGCCATTTAACCCGTCACTGATCCATGAGAGGACCTTCCCTCTTCTTCCCTGACTGCCTACTTTGCTTAAGTAAGCTGTGTTGTTATAGTCATGCAGCTGCTAGCATAATGTCTGTCTCGCCCAGAGAAGCTGACCCAATAACAGATTTTACCACACCCATCTTGTCTCTGTCTTGCTTCAGCACCTTTGGTGAGGGATTTTGTCAAAAGCTTTCTGAAAGTCTAAGTTCACTGGATTACTCTTGTCCACATGTTTGTGGCAACTATCTTTTCATAACCACACTCCCAACCAATAAGCCATAGGCACAGATCGTACTGGTAGCGCCACAGGCATTCCCCGATCAGCATGTGCTTTTGTGTATGGTGCCAGGCCTCCGCTGGGCTCCCTGAGTCTCTCTACTTTGTGCCAGAAGGACCCCTCGTGAGCCCTCTGAGAAGCTCAGAACAGCGCGGGTGGGATGGCGTTTCCTAGGCAGACATTTGAAGTGTACAGTACAGTATACACAGTTTGTTTCCTGTGTAAACCCACAGCTCCTCCCTTGGCTGCCTGAGTCACTCTGAATGCTCCCTGTCCAGTTAAGCTTTTCCATCTGTGGGGAGGATTACAGGAAATGAGAAGTCAAGATCCCAGCCATAAATGGAAACATCTGGAAGGAGCTGCCAAGGTCCTGGGAAGATGACTGAACAGTCCAGTGAAAACAAGGCACAGCACTTTTGGAGTACTCTTCCATACCAGATGATGAGTATACTATGGAGGGATTTTAGGATGTGCCATCCTGCACAATGAGAACCTGTCGTTTGGGATCGGGGAAGGTGGGCATCTTGTCAGTCCCTGGGGAATCTCAGCCTGCAACCCACGCCAAAAGAGCAGTACTGGAGCAATGGCCTCACACCTGGACTCCTTTAGAAGTGTTCAAATCCAGGGAGAACACCTGAGAGGGAGGGAGGGAGGGAGGACAAATCACCTCAGGGAGAATGAGTAAGGCTCCCCCTCTCCAGGACTCAGCCTAAACCAAAGCACGGGGTGGCACCTTAGTCTCTTTTCATCATAAACTTCCCTCATCCCCCGCAAATGCTTCTTAACATTTCCCTGAAAGCTCCGGGGTGGGCTGAGGTAGAAGGCCTACAGGCCCGTGCAGGGCATCAGTTCCTCTCATTAATACAAAGCAGACAGGCACAACTTGTGCTGTGAATGGGTATTTTTAGTAATCATCCAGTTCCAAATGCAACACCATACGCAGCACAAAATCAAAACCATAAGCAACTGGAAAGGGCAATGTCTAGTTAAGAGCATGTTTGCAAACCCTGCAAAGAGTGATGGGTCCAAGCCAATCATAGGATACCTGCAGGGATCCCAATATGGGTGTGAACTCTGCTAATTATCATGACTGGCTGGGATTGAGTGGGAACAGGAATATTCAGCGAAGCCAGTCATTTGCAAACCAGCATGCAGTTCCTTCCATAACTGTGATCAGAGGACCTCAGCGTTATTCATACAGCATCAGCTGCATCTAAGAAACAGTTACTCCTAGAATCATAGGGTATGTCTAGACTGGAACCTTAGGTCAACTTAAGGAAGGTTAAGTCGACTACAGACTGCTGCATACAAACTGAGCTTTTATTTAGTCGACTTAAGCATTTCCTTAAATTGACTTAATAACACCACCTCTGAAGGTCGACTTAATGCTTAAATCAACCTTATTAAGTAGACTTAATCCAGTGTAGACAGGGAAAGCCCGTAAATCGACTGAATTGGACTCCAGGCCCCCTCCCAGGGCTACCCACAATGCACCACTCATCCATCGACCTAGCACCAGCCAGCGTGGACACAGGCAGTCGACAGGAGTGTTCAGTGTGGACTCTCTAAGGCTATGTCTACATTTGCACTTTTAAGTCGACTTTAACTAAGTCGACTTAACTAAGTCGACTTTAAGTCGACTTTATTTTGCTTAAATCGACTTAAGCAAGCTGCTTAAGTCGACTTAAGCAAAGTGTAGTGAAGACGCAGGGCCAATTAAGTCCACTTAAGCCAAGCTTAAGTCGACTTAATTTGCCAGTGTAGACGCAGCCTAAGCCAACCTAGCAAGGTCAACTTTAAATCGAATTAAAGTCGACCTTGTTAAGTTGATTTAACAGACCCTCCAGTGTAGATATACTGTGACAGGCTGCTCCCCAAATCCAGTCTGGTGTGCTGCTATGACCACTTGAACCCCACTCCTGAACCCCAATTCACCCCGCTCTGCTGGGTGACCACTCACTCCTGAGTCAGTCCACACCAGCCACCAGCGTGTAATTGGTCCCAGGCAGTGGGTGTAAATCCACTAGCCACACAGGCGTTGGTCCCCAAGCAGGCACACCCAGCCCCAGACACTACACTGGGAGCCACTGCCTTACAGGGATTGGGACCCACTCCCAATCACCTTAGTCTCAAGTCCGTCCACTTAACAAAGAAGTGGATTGTGCCCAGCCTCCCACATCCACACCCTCTAAAGACCACACAGCTTTAGGTAAAACAACTACTAGTTTATTGATCAGAGTCTGATTTCAAGTGAGAACATGGCCAATCAAGGCAGAACCATACTATAAATGAGTCAGGAGTGACCACTATCAAATAAAAGGTATAAACCGCATACTACCCTAACATCTTCACCTAAACTGACCTCAGAGTCCAAGATTATGCGCATGGTGTTCGACTGTTTGATGTTTTACAGCCATTCTCTGCCTGTTCCCAGGCAGGGCCCCGATCTTGCTTGAAGTTGGTTGCAAGATGGTGTCTTCTCGGGCTCAAAGCCTGCAGCTTCTCCCATCACAGTCTCTGTGTCTTTGTTTTAACAAACTGCTAACAGCCCCTCCCCCTCACTATCCTGTCGTGAGATTCTTTTCACTCCTACCTGAGCAGGGGAGGGCATTAGCATTCCCTTTGATGTGTAAATCTTCAGCCATTGTGCTAGAGACAGCCCTGAGAGTCTGAACCCTGTAACATGCTTCACATCTATACATACATGTCGCAGCAGGGAACATGGCACCCTGGTAATCACGTGGCACATGTTCTGAGCATTCACAGAGGAACCTGGTATAGCGTAATTGTCATCAAACAACACAATTACACTGCAAAACTGAACAGAAAGATTATACAGGTCATGCCCAAGGGCTGCACAGATGTGCATCCCGGCACACATACCCATAGCAGATGAAGGTTGGAGGGGACCTCAAGAAGGCATCTAGTCCAACCCCCTGTTCAAAGCAGGACCAACTCCAACTAAATCATCCTAGACAGGGCTTTGTCAGGCCATACAAACTTCTAAGGATGGAGATTCCACTACCTTCTTAGGTAACCCATTCCAGTGCTTCACCGCTCTCCTAGGGAAAAAGTTTTCCTAATATCCAACCTAGACCTTCCCCATTGCAACTAGAGACCATTGTTCCTAGTTCTGTCATCTATTACCACTGAGAACAGCCTAACTCCATCCTCCCTGGAGCTTCCTTTCAGGTAATTGAAGGCCTTTATCAAATCCTGCCTCACTCTTGTCTTCTACCAACTAAAAAAGCCTACTTCCCTCAGCCTCACCTCACAATTGATGTGTTCCAGCCCCCTAATAATTTTTATTGCCCTTCACTGGACTATCTCCAATTTGTCCACATCCTTTTTCAGGGGTCCAAAACTGGACACAATACTCCAAATGAGGCCTCACCAGTGCCAAATAGATGGGAATAATCACTTTCCTCAGTCTCCTGGCAATGCTCCTGCTCATGCAGCCCAATATGTTATTAGCCTTCTTGGCAATAAGGGCACACTATTGACTCATATCCAGCTTCTTGTCCCCTGTAACCCCCAGGTCCTTCTTTGCAGAACTGCTGCCTAACCAGTCAGTCCCCAGCCTGTAGTTGTTCATTGGGTTCTTCCATCCTAAGTGCAGGACTGTGAATTTGTCCTTTTTGAACCTCATCATATTTCTTTCAGCTGAATCCTCCAATTTGTCTAGGTCACTCTGTATCCTATCCCAACCCTCCAGTATATCTGCCACTCCCCCTGGTTTTGTGTCACCCACGAACTTGCTGAGGGTACAATCCACCCCATCCTCCAGATCATTAATGAAGATGTTGAATAAAATCGGTCCCAACACCGACATCAGTGGCATTGATTGAATAGGATTAAATAACCTTACACAGATAGCAGTAAATGTCAATTTTTGTTTAAAAGAGTAAGGAAAAACTGTTGCCAAATGGCTTAATGGAAAATACTGCTTCCTGGAAAAGATGTCCAGTTGACCAAATCTATTTCTACTAATGTGGAACAAATGGTCCCATAGCATTCCAATGGCTAATAAACAATTGTTTGCTTACAATCCACTGGAGAAACAGTGTTCAAGGGTCAAATGGTGTTTAATATCAGTTGAGTGCTTTGGGTTCTCATTCACATCTCTGTAAAGAACACTTACCTTTAGTTTAGCTGGGCTACCCTGAGCCATAGAGAACTAAGAAGCAGGATGTGGTTCGTACAGACAAGACACAACTTGACGCACCCACTGATCCACCCAGAAAATACCAAATGACATTTAAAAGGCATCTGTGTGACTGAGGGGCCAGAGTCCCATTTACACAAGTGCCCCAGGATATGTCTACATTGGGTTTTAAATCCTACTCCAGTGATCTTAGAGCCTTGGCCTACAGATTCAGGTTTGCACTATGGCTCTAGGAACAGCTGCGTAAATGGTTGGACTCAACTGGTGCTGGGGCCCACTCCCCTTCCTGGGCTTCAGAGTCCAAGCATCAATATCTACATGGTTCTTTTTATCACCCGAGTTGGTGAACGCAGGCTCTGATATTGCTTGCAATGGGCTTCAAAATGTAGATATACCCTGGGCCATGGAGGAGTTGGAGTCTCTTTAAAAGTCAGCAGGGCTCAAACTCTTGAGATCCACAAAGGGATCTGGCTCTTAGAGATGCAGACAGGCCCCAGCGGGATTGTCAACAGAACCTAAACAGGTCAGGGACTGGCCGCCATTGGCTGCACCATGGGAGTCCCACTTGCTGAGGTCTCAAGCCCAGAACCCAATTTTTTCAGCATTTGCTCGTCACCAAAGAAAAGTGGAAAACGCTCATTTTGGGTTGAGCAGAAACAACCTGATTGAACTGTTCAGAGCCGCGCCCCATTTGAAAAGGCAGATACTCGCACAGCTCGGCCTGTGAATAGCAGCTCCCTGATTGGGCAGTCTGGTTCTCTGAAAGTGCCCTGTTCCATTGAGTTTTTGAGCCATAAGCCCTGTAATGGAACCAACACCTGGGGTAAAGTATTGCACCTCAAAGGGTCTGTCTACACTTACAAATTAAGTCAACTTAAGGAGGCTTAAGTCGATTTAATTTACTCCATGTCTACACTGGGCTTTTCTTAATTCGACTTAAGCTGCTCCTTAAGTCAAATTAAGGAAAAACTAGTTCAAATTAATAACACCTTGTTTTAATTCGAACTAGGGTTTAAGTCGACTTGATTAAGTCGACTTAAGCCAATGTAGACGCGGAGTAGCCCTAACTCGACCTAAATGCCCTCCAGACCCCCCGCCCCCTCTCCCTGACCTCCGTCCCAGAGTTCCTGGCACAGGAAGCCTTCCCTGGTCAATCACAGGGCAGGACACAGCCCTGCCCTCCCTGCACCTCAGACCTGGCCAGGCCTGCCTCTGCAAGCATGGCAGAGCAGAGCAGCCAGCGCCGCAAGCAGGCCCCTTCCTGGAGCCTCCAGGAAATCCTGGAGCTGATGGCGATTTGGGGGGAAGAGGCAGTCGCCACGAGGCTGCAGGGCAACCGTTGGAATAGGGAGGTTTATGCCTCCATTTCCAAGGCCCTGGCTGCCAAGGGCTACACCTGGGACACCGAGCAGGTCCAGGTGAAAATCAAGGACCTGTGGCAGGGCTATCAAAGGCCTGGGAAGCAAAGCTCCGGACGGGGGCAGCCCCCACCACCTCCTGCCGCTACTACGACCAGCTGCGTGGCTTTCTGGGGCAGGAGAGTGGCAGCCTCCCAGTGCACACAGTTGACTCTGCCGAGCCCCCCTCACTCAATGACAACCAGGAGGAGGGCTCGTGGATGAGACTGTGGTGCTGGAGGAAGGGGAGACAGCCAGCAGCAGGAGCCAGAGGGCACCTCACCACCCCTGGAGCCAGCTGCCAGCCCAGAGTTCATCCCTGCCCTGATGGCTGACCCAGCCACAAAGCAGGAGGGAGAAGAGCAGATTCCCCCTGCCCCAGAAGACCCAGGTGAGGGGCCAGCGCCACGCACAGCGCCACGCACACCTGCCATGCACACCTAGTGAGTGCTTCCCACTTTCTTCCTCCCCCACTGTGGCCAGGGCCAGGCATGCCTGTGGGACAGGGACTGCAGGGGGACATGGCCCAGGGACAGGCAGGGTTGGGGGTGGGGAAGGCACTCACACAGGGGCAGAGGAGCTTGGGAGTATGTGGGTGGCGTCCACAATGCCCCCACAGTTCGGGAAGCCGAACCCATTGAGGAGGTCATGCAGGTTGTCCGGGGTGATGAGGTGGGCTAGCGGGACGCGGTTGATTGCCCTGCACACCTGCATGAGGGCGGTCCTCACGGTGGCCTTCCCGATGCTGAACTGCTGGACCACAGAGTGGTAGGAGTCTGGGGTTGCCAGCTTCCACACTGCAAAGGCCACTCGCTTATCGATGGGCAGGGCGGGTTGAAGCCAGGTGTCCATGCGCTGCAGAACCAGGGTAGAGCTCACGGACCAGCTCAAGGAAGGTGCGCTTGCTCATTTGAAAGTTCTGCAGCCACAGGCCATCATCCCAGGTGGTCAGGACGATCCACTCCTACCAGTCAGTGCTGGCTGCATGTGCCCAGAGGCGTCAAGGCACAGAGCACACTTCGGTGAGTGTGGCAGCTCGCTGGGGCAAGGTGGGGAGCAGGCTGGTGTCTGCCTCAGCACTGGCAGCTTGCCAGCGAAGCCTGCTCCAAAGCACAAGCAGCCGGAGCAATAGCTGGCTGGTGTCACGCAGCTGCCTGGCAAAGCGCAGGAGAAGAGTCCGGTCTCTGACCTGCTCAGCCTCCATGTTGCCAGGCACAATGGGGAAGGTGCTGAGCTCACTTCCTCTTTTAAGGGAGTGGCCGGGGGAGGGGGAACACTTCTCAGGTGCCACATGCCGCACTTCCCACCATGCACCACCCCTAGGTCGACCTAGCCCCTGCCAGTCGACGTAAACGTCTAGTGTAGATGCTCTGGGTGGATTGAGCAAGGTCGACTTTAAATCGACCTAAATTTACAGTGTAGATGCGCTAAGTCGACTTAACAAGGGTGATTTAAAGTCAACTTTGTTAAGTCGACTTAGCAAAGTCGATTTAATTTAACAAGTGTAGACATAGCCAAAGTGTCTAAGGCTGCGGTATATTAGAGGGGCCTTGTCCTCTGTCCCCTCTGGACAGTGTCTGGTGCCCTGTTCCCTCTTGGTTCCCAGAAACAGTTCACTGGAAAGCAACAGCCCAGAGTCCAATCTGCAGGCACTCCATGATGGGTTTATTGGGGGTTACACTGATAAACTTAAAGCCAGAACCATCCCTCCAAGCCCTTCCCACCAGTTGGGCTTGCTCCTTTATATGCCGACAAAGTTCCCTCCCCATCATAGTTCTAGATACCTGTAGAACTCCTTCTTGCCCTGACCACGGCTCTGTATGCTGAGAAACCCCCTCTTCCCCTCCTTCTTCTTGATAGCCTTAATTATACCAGTTCCCCCCTTGGTACCATCCTGTCCAATATATGGTCATGTTCCATTTTGGGAGTCTGGGGGCTTTAGTACAACCCCTTTTGTACCTCATGGGCGGGGCAGGGAGCCGGGTCACATCTTGACCATGGGCAGTTTATGGCCCTGAGTTTATTTTTCTTTTTAACGCCTTCTTTGGTTTCCCAGCCACTTGCTTGGCCTTCCTCTGGCATCTGTCTTGAAGAGGAGTCAGCGCTTTCTCTCCCTGGTGCTTTCACATATCACACCTTCACTGTGCCTTGGAACATTTTAACTGCATTCTTTATCTTTTCCACTGTAATAAAGAACACTCCCCTCCCCCCTTCTCCCCCTGCAAGTAAGCAAAAGGAATGCATTGTGTCTTTGTTCTTTGCTAACATGTGTAGATCAGAGAGACCTGAGCTCTCAGACAGGCAAGCAGCCCCAAAGCACACCCAGCATCCCATCTTAGGCAGATACGCAGGCTTAAAGACTTACACAAACTGAAATTCTGCACTTATCCCTAACAGAGGTTAGAGGCCTTTCTGACTCGTATTCTTTTCCCAGTCATTTAGGAAGCACGATGTAGCAAACTTTTCTGTCTGAACCCAGGGCAAAGGGTAATTGACCAGGTGCAAACTGTTTATCAGCCAGATAATCCCTTCCAGACCACCCATCCAGCAGCCAGCCACCAAACGGACAGCGTGTTTTCCTCCTAGTATATATAGAGGGCATCCTGTTAAGGTGCCATCAGTGCATAGTTCTTCCCACCATGGCCTATATTAGCATATTACCCAGCCTCACATGGCTTTGGCTACAGATTCTTGTCAGTGATAAGGCTTCTGATTCCATGTCAAGAATACAGACTCAATGGGTTATTTAGTGGCAAGTCACCCTGAAAAAGTACCAGAGAAACAAAGAAACCTGGGAGATATGGGTTCAGTCCCTATATAGGCAATTGCTGATCAAGCTGTACTTTATTGAGGGGGTGAGAGCTCAAAAGCCAGCGTTGGCATCTGAGGTGGTCAGCCGGACACCATTTATCTCCTAGCTGCAGTGTCTGGGGTCCTCCGCTGTCTGCACGGGAACCCTCCCCATGCACACTTGACTGTACTGTCACAACCCAGGGATTAGTGGTCAGGCCTAGTGGTCGAAGCAGTGGTGATCCAAGGCCAGGAGCAGTGCTGGTGGTCAGAGCCAGGATCCAGGAGTCAGAGCCAGGACCTCTTTCCTCAGATGGGGAGTGAACCTAAGTTGAAGTGATTCACTTCATTTCCCAGAGAGCAGCTAAGTCAGGGCCAGCTGGAGGTAGAGAGGGACAGTGGTGCACGACCTGGCCCCGTGGCAAATGGCCTGCTCTGGGTGACAGACTTCCTGTGGAGGTAATTGGGCCTGTCTCCCCATGCTGCTGGGAAGAGGGAGGGCTCGCACACAATGGGAGAGGCAGAGGAGCCCTGCACCTCTGGCAGTGCTGTCAAGTCAGCAGTGCTTTGCCCATGCGGGTTGTGGAGACCTGGAAAGCACATGGCTGTGTCTCTCCCCTGCTTTGTGGGACGGACACCTGAGCCAGTCCCAGCCTCCATCATACAGAGGTCATACCTTCCCAAGGGCCTTGCTGGGGCGAGTAAGCCAGGTATTTGTCACTGTGGGCCATCCTGAAGCTTGGGGGTCTTACATGTGGTCCTCCCTGCCCGGGACCAGAATCCAGCTGATGCCAATGGCATCTTTCTTGCCATGAGCTGCCTGCATGTAAACCTAGGAGCCCTCCAGCTAAAGGAGGATATTTCCAATAGCAGGCAAGGTTGCAAGGGCCACAGACCTGAGCATGGACTGGGTGTTACTCTCCCTCTCTCGCACACACGCCCGGAGACCAGGCATGTGGTGTGAGCACCGTGCAATTGGAGGAATCAAGTCCCTTGCTCAGAGCAGAGGAGAAAAATTGTCCCCAAAGCCAAGATGACTCTTAGAAGGGCTGGGCAGAGATAGGAAAGGTAACAGTAGGATACCGTGTGGGCCAAGATCACCACCAAGACTGTCTGGGGCAGCCATGCGGAGCCTGTCTGCAGCATGCCTGGCTTTGTGTAGGACTCAGAGCTCTGGTTTTCAACAGTACCAAAGTCACAGGGACAAATCATTAGCTTGTGTAAGCCAGCCTTGCTCTGTCAAGTCACTAGAGGTAGGGTAATTGATGCAGGGTAGGTCCTGGCCCTCTCCTAAAGCTGGACCCTCCTCTGGGCTGGGGAGAGTTAATTCTGTTCAATGGAGATAGCAAGTCCCAGCTCAGGTGTCAGTAAGGGGATCACAGGACGGATGCTCATCAGTCAAACATACTGCTTGGTTTGAGGCATCAGTTTTATAGGGCTATGTCTACACTTGCACTTTTAAGTCGACTTAGTGTGTCTACACTTAAAATTAAAGTCGAATTAAAGGGGAACTTACAAAGTCAACCTAGAGCGTCCACACTGGATGCTCTAGGTTGACTTTGTGGGGCTAGGGGGACCTTGGACAGGTCCACGGTGGTGGTGGTGGGAACCCCCTCTGTACAATGGGGCAAAGGAGTACAGGGACCCTGGCAAGGCAGAGCCCTGTGTGTGATGCTGTCTGGATTTAGGGAAACATTTATGATATTATTTTCTATGGTTATCTCATAAATGCTATAATCCATAGGAACTATGTCATGTTTGGTATCAATAGAAAGGTAGGAATTTGCTGGGAATGATTATATACTTTATGTCTAGGAATTCTATTTCAATTAGAAGTTAAGAATTTGATGTTATATCCATACTTTAACTTGTGTCCTTCTGGACAAATGCCTTAGA
>ML685946.1:778551-799525 GCA_007922175.1 Pelusios castaneus | reverse complement strand
TGTTTCCTCTTCTTTCCTTCTTTCTCTCTTTCTTTGCTTCCTTCCTTTCTCTTCCTTCTCTTCTTTCCTTCCTCTTTCTTCTTTCTCTTTCTTCTTTTTTCTTTCTTTCTCTTCCTTTTTCTTCCTTCCTTCTTTCTCTCCCTTTCTTTTCCTTCCTTCTTTCTCTCCCTTTCTCTTCCTTTCTTCTCTCTTTTTTCTTTCTCCCTTCCTTTTTCTTTCCTTCTTTCTCTCCTTTGTTTTCCCTTTTCTTTCCTTCTTTCTCTTCTTTGCCTTCCTTCTTTTTTCTTTCTTTCTCTTCTTTCCTTCCTCTTTCTTCTTTCTCTTCCTTCTTTCCTCTTCTTTCCTTCTCTCTTTCTTTTTCTCTTCCTTCCTTTTTCTCTCTCTCTTCCTTCCTTCTCTCTTTTTCTCTCATCCTTCCTTCCTTCCTTCCTTCCTTCCTTCCTTTAAAAAAAAAACTTTAAAAAATTAATTTTAAATAAAAACCTTTCTAAAAATTAAATTTCAATTCAAAATTCATTCAAATTCAATTAAACCAATTAATTAATTATATTTACAATTACTTTAACTTCAATTAATGCCTATAATTTCTGTCGTGTGAGTTTACACAGAAATTTTATTCAGAAAAAGTTTTTCACACGGCTTGAAAATTTTGCACACAACCCGCCAAACCTTAGAGGGAACATTGCTTAGGGCTAATCTGCGTCTACAGTGGTTTAAGTCGACTTAATAAAGTTGGCTTAACCAGTAAGTCAAAATAAAAGGAGGTCTTAATAAATCGACTTAAAATTTCCTTCAGCAACAGCTTAAGTCGACTTAAGGAAACTGTAGTGTAGACACAGAGTAAATTAAGTTGACTTAAGCCTGCTTAAGTCGACTTAATTTACTAGTGTAGACGCAACCTATGATACAGAGAATCCACCAGTAAGTGAGCCATGCCCACTATAGAGGAAAGGGAAAACCTCCCAGAGCTCTATTCAGTGTGTCCTGGGGGAAAATTTCCTCCCAACCCAAAATATTTCAATCAATTAAACCCTGAGCATGTGGGCAAGTCTCACCAGCCAGTCACCCAAGAAAGAATTCTCTGTAATGACTCAGAACCCACCCCATCTACCCTCTCTTCTTAGGCCACTGGCATATCCACCACCAGTAGTCAAAGATCAGTCAATTGCCAAACTAGGTTGTCCCATCATACCGTCCACTCCATAAATTTATGAAGCTCAGTTTTGAAGGCAGTTATGTTTTTTGCCCCCACAACTCTTCTTGGAAGGGTATTCCAGGACTTTGCTCCTCTGATGTTTAGAAACCTGTGTCTAATTTCAAGCCTAAATTTTCTGATGGATAGTTTGTATTCATTTGATCTTGTGTCCACATTGGTGCTGTACTCAAATAATTCCTCTCTCTCCCTGGTATTTATCCCTCTGATGTATTTATAGAGAACAATCATGTCTCCCCTCAACCTTCTTTTGGTTAGGCTAAACAAGCCAACCTCTTTATAGTCTCATAAGGCAGGTTTTCCATTCCACGGATCATCCTTGTAGAGCTGCTGTAAGGGAAAGAGATTTAGGGCTACCACTGGTAAAGAGGTGGGCTGCTGCGCTGCCGGGGGAATCTTGGTGAGTTGCACATGACTAGGAACTCTCCCAGACATGTCACAACTCTGAAAAGGTTGAGAACCTCTACATTAAGGTATAAAAATGCACAGTGAAAGCTCCCAAGTCACAAGAATACATAAGCAAAATGGTCAAGAATTTTTCCTTGAAATGATTTGTTGACAGTGTGGCAAAGCCAGGCCAGATGGCTTTAGAAGGGTAATTGAAGGCAGGTTTGTCAGCTCTAGAATGCTGAAAGCACTATTCCCAGCAGGCAAAGGAGAAACAGCTGTGGGGCAATTAGGGACACCTGGGTCTTGTTAAGGGCTGTTCCTGGCCCAATAAAAAGCCCCACCTCCACCAGCTCAGGTGTGGGAGTTTAAAGGAAAGGAAAGGAAAGGAAAGGAAAGGAAAGGAAAGGAAAGAAAAGAAAAGAAAAGAAGTGAAGTGAAGTGAAGTGAAGTGAAGTGAAGTGAAGTGAAGTGAAGTGAAGTGAAGTGAAGTGAAGTGAAGTGAAGTGAAGCAGAGAGGAAGCGAAGCAGAGCCGAACAGAACAACATCAGAGCAACATCAGAAAAAGGTTAGAGGAAGGGAAGGAGACTAGGCAAGGCCTGGGAGGCTTGCCTCGTCCACTGCAGCAGGGGCAGCAGAATACTTCCCTTCTACAAGGGCTGAGTCCAGGGCAGTGAAGCCACGGCCCTGACAGGGAGAAGTGGGCTTGCCAGGGAGTCTGACTTACCATAGGCCCTACTACGCCAGGGGATTGGACATTAGGTGGCATGAGTTGGAGAGTACTCTGCCACACGAGATAATGCAGTTTCTGTCAATATGAAATTTTCTATAGAAAATTTTAATTTTGCTAAAGTATGTTTCATTGGGAAAATCAAAACACAACATTGAAAAATTTTGTTAAACTGAACAAATCATTTTCTTTATTGGGATGCAATTTAATGTTGAACTGACTTTTGACAATACATGTTGACATTTCCAGATGGACTTTTTAGGAATTTTTCCTAAATAAATAAATATTTAGATTCTTTGTCCCAAATTTCTTGGTTGAGAATCCTCAAGTCTTTAAGGCTAAATTGGTAGGGGGCCACAGGCCCTCCTCCTCCATTAAGTCCCAGGCCGGGGCCTTTATGCATCAAACTCTGCAGGGCAGGGAGGCCTCCCTCCCTAGGTGCCCCATGGAGTATACGTGTGGCTGAGCCACGTCACCTCCCTCTGGTAGAGTCAGGGTGTCAGAAGCTGATTCCTGGCTTCCCTGTCCTGCTGATCCTTCTCAATGTTGTTCAGACACTCATCCTGAATTTCAAAGTGTGGAAATACCCCGGCTTGATGAAGCTCAATGGTCTTCCTATTTGCTCCTGCTACCCGGGTGCATGCACAGCTCAGCATGTTGTGTGCCTGTTGTTCCTCTACAAAGTTGGAGAAATGGGTCAGAAGCTCTGACTCAGGTAATGCTGGGTTGGAATCGTGTCCTGCTGGGTTAACGCTGACATGTGGGATTATCCCCTGCCCTGGGTCAGGGATCTTCCACTTATCCAAAAGGGTCTCTGGCTCAGCTGAACCTCTGGCTGAGGTTGGAGAGATCCTACAGTCTGGAGGGGTCCCAAAAGCGTCTTTCACTACTTCCCCAAATAGTTCCAGTCTTGGCCAATGATAAGTGTATTGGTAAGCATTGGTGCAAGGCCAACCATCAAGGACTTTGTGTGCTCCTCACTGTTAAGCTCTTGATGCATGGATACGGGTTCATGTCACCATGCACACATTATAGCAGGATGATGCTCTGAGTCATCCCTGGCTTAGGAATCACCAAGGTCTGGACAAGGGTCTTGGCACATCTTGAATCAACAAGCTCCACCATTTCTATCTCATTGACTGCTACAGGGATGGTCAAAATTTCAGGTCTTCCTTGTCTAGCTCATGCCCCTGGAAGCCCAAATTTCCCAAAGCTGTACTTCTTGTAGGGGCAATCTTGGGACAGGTGCCCATGGTGGCCACAGATGAAACACTGGTCTTGGTCTTGGCATTGAGTATTCTCATCCCCAGGGGATCTCCCAAGTTCAGGCTCCAGTGACATCTCCTTCTTCTCCTCTTGTGCGCCAGCCATTTCTTGGACCGGGGATCAAGCTGAGTCAGAAAACCCTGAGGCCCCCTGATTCTCAGTCCCGTAGGTATCTTGGTGATGGGGCAGTAGAACTGAGTCTTTTGAGATCATGAAGTCCATGGTTTGCTTCCTCCTTTTATGATGTGGGGCTCTCAGTCCCCCAGGGCTCCTCGTGCAGCGTCATTATAGGGGTTTTGGGAGCCAGGTAATTTTTGACAAGTTGAACAGCATCAGCTATGGTCTTGGGACAGGGGTGTAACACACTCACTCCTTTCCCCCAGGGAGTAGTATCTGGGTGGACTGTTTAAGTAGGACCAGCTTGGCTACTTGAGCCAGTCTTTGTTTTGGGTTTGAGCCACCTCCAGAATGCGACTCATGATTTTGGGGTGACTAGTGGGTCTTTCTCCTGACTGGTACCACGCCCCTGAGAAGTTCTGCTGGAATGTCTCCTCTGAGATGTCCAAGACGTCAAGAATGATTGACTTGAGACACATATAGTCTTGGGCCTCACTGGGGTCTAATGTATAATATGCGGCTTGCTCTTCTCTGGTTAAGGATGGGGCCAGCACCAGAGACCATTGGTCTCAAGTGCTATGTCTACACTAGAAAAAGTTAGGTCAACTTTAGCGGACTCCATTTACTGGAGTGGGGTTCACATGCTGGTGGTTGGAGGGTTTCTTCCTCTCTATCTCTTTTTCCCCCCATACCCTTATGCAATGATTAAGTCACCTGCCCGTGTTCTTCATCAGTCTATAACAGGTGGCTTGAAGGGCTAGGTGGCTTAGGGGTTAAAGCGCTGGGCTTCCAATGTTATAGACTCATAGGCTATGTCTACACTTGTTCAAATAAGTCAATTTTGCTAAGTCGACTTAGCATGTCTACACTGTAAATTTAGGTCAACATAAAGTCAACCTTGCCAAATCAACTTAGAGCGTCCACACTGGATACCTAAGTCGACTTGTAGGGGCTAGGTGGACCTGGGAGTGGAGCATGATGGTAAGGGGGGTACCCAAGAGGTGCCACCCTTCCCTGGGCACCCCTTCAAAAGTGCCAGGGAGCTCAGCATCTTCCCCATTGTACCAGGGTACATGGGGACTGAGCAGGACAGGGACAGGGACAGAGTACAGGAGCGGGGTGGGCAGCGCTGTGTTCTGCCCTGTGGGTGGGCATGCCAGGCTCTGGCTGTGCCAGGCACCCTGGGAGGGAGATCAGTGGGGGAGCCCTGGGGACCCTTTAAGACCACTTAGAGCTAAGCCACATCTACACCAGCTTAAGTCGACTTAATAAAGTCGACTTAACCAGTGAGTTGACTTAAAACTAGGTCTTATTAAGTCGACTTAATATTTCCTTAAGTTGACTTAAGCAGCAGCTTAAGTCGACTTAAGGAACCTGTAGTGTAGACGCAGAGTAAATTAAGTCGACTTAAGCCTGCTTAAGTTGACTTAATTTACAAGTGTAGATGCACCCATAGACTTTAAGGTCAGAAGGGCCGAATACGATCATCTTGTCTGACCTCCTGCACAATGCAGGCCTCAAAACCTTATCCACCCACTCCAGCAATAGGCCACTAACCTATGACTGAGTTATTTACCTCCTTAAATCATGATTTAAGGACTTTAAGATACAGAGAATTCACCGGTAGCTATGAGCTATGCCCTGTGCTACAGATGAAGGTGAAAAACCCCCAGAGCCCAAGCCAATCAGCTTGGTGGAAAATTCCTTCCTGACCCCAAATATGGCAATCATTAACCCTGAGCATGTGGGCAAGTCTCAACAGCCAGTTACCCAAGAAACAATTCTCTGTAATAACTCAGAACCCACCCCATCTACCCTCCCTTCTTAGGCCACTTGTATATCCACCACCTGTAGCCGAAGATCAATCAATTTCCAAAATAGCCTGTCCCATCATACCACCCCCTCCATAAATTTAACAAGCTCAGTTTTGAAAGCAGTTATGGCTTTTGCCCCCACAACTCCCCTTGGAAGGCTATTACAGAACTTTACTCTTCTAACAGGCTATGTCTACACTTGAAAAGTTAGGTCACCTTTATGAAGTCGACTTAATAAGGTCAACTTTAAGTCGACTTAAAGTGGACCTTATTAAGTCAACTTAACAAAAGTCGACTTAACTTTTCAAGGGTAGACATGACCTCTTTTTGACCTTATTAAGTCAACTTAACGTTTTAAGTCAACTTAAAGAGGTCCACCTAGGCACTACTCCACATCTCAACTGGCTTAATTCCACTTAATAAAGTCAATTTAAGTGCTAGTTCCAATTAAAACTAGGTGTTATTAATTGGAACTAACTTTTCCTTAATTCGATTTAAGTAGCAGCTTAAGTTGAATTAAGGAAAGCCCAGTGTAGATGTGGAGTAAATTAAGTCGACTTAAGCCTCCTTAAATCCACTTAATTTGTAAGTGTAGATGCACCCATAGTTAGAAACCTGTGTCTAATTTCAAGCCTAAATTTCTTGATGTTCTGCTTGATTGAGGCACCTCAGGCCATGTACACACTACAGGAATAATCGTGCAACAAGCCCGTTGCGCTTTGAAAGTCATGTGGTTTTTGTAGCGCAGGATCGCATCCACACTCTGCCGCTTGGGACGGAACAGAGCCCACCCCTGCAATTCATGATTTCACAAGAAACCCAATTGAATTGTGGGAACCTATCCCATAGTTCCATCCATCCTGATTTGGCGCTAAGAATCCTGGGTAGAAGGAGAGTAGCGCTGAGCACCCTGGGTAAAGTCTTGGTTTCCCATGGTGCATTCTGTTCCCCTTGCGTCACAAGATCTGCTACTAGCAACTCGCACCCATTTTCAACAGTACTGCATTGCTTCCTGGAACTCCTTTTTGCAGCAACATGGATCCAGCTCTGATCTCGACTGTCGCCTTCAGCATAATGAATACATCTCGGCTGGTCAGAAGAACAGTATGCGTTCAGCTCTGAATCAGACCAGGATTCGGATGACCCTGGACTGGTGACTGCCATGCAGAACAACAGCACCGCATTACTGAGCTCCTTCACAGAGCATCTGCACATGGTGCATTGCTGGTTCTGGTCACAAGAGACAAGCACCGAGTGGTGGGACCGAATCATTTTGCAGGTGTGGGATGATGACCAGTGGCTACAGGACTTTCGAATGTAGAAAGCCACATTCATGGAACTGTGTGAGAAGCTAGCCTCTGCCCTGCGACGCAAGGACACCAAAATGACAGCCACCCTCACTGTGGAGAAGCGTGTTGCAATCGCACTGTGGAAAATGGCCACTCCAGACTACTAACGCTCAGTTGTGAATCAGTTTGGAGTCGGCAGGTTGACCATCGGGTTAGCAATTTCACAAGTGTGCAGAGCCATTAATTATGTTCTGCTCCGGAGGACAGTGACATTGGGCAATGTGCGGGAGATCGTCAATGGATTCGTGGCCATGGGATTCCCGAACTGTGGAGGAGTAATAGATGGCACGCACATCCCTATTCTCGCTCCGGAGCATCTTGCAACTGAGACTATGTACACACGATCAGATTAAAGTGCAACATGGCAATCGCGCTATAAAAAACACGTGACCTTTATTGCGGGATAGCGCGTACAGACGTCACTCCTTGTAATGCAACAGAATTCTTTGCAATATCACGGTGTAGCGCAATGAATTCTGGGCACCTATTCCACAGTTCAATTTTCCCTCAATCTGCGCTTGGAATCATGGGATGAAGGAAAGGAATGCAAAGCACCATGGGTAAACTCTCAGTTTCCCGTGGTGCACTGTGTTCCCCTTGCGTCTTCCTTGTTGCCAATAGCAACTCGCGCCTATTTTCAACAGTGCAGTGACTCACTACTTGCAAGCAATCACAACAGCGACAGCATGGATCCTGCTTTGATCTCCACTGTCACCTTCAGCATTCTAAATACATCTCGGCTGGTTGCTCAGTACGCAATGAGCTCCGAGTCAGACGAGGACGCTGAGGAGCAGGGGCTGATCGATGCCATGCAGAGCAACAGCACCGCATTGCTCAGCTCCTTCACCAATCATCTGCACACGGTGCAATGCCGTTTCTGGTCGCGAGAGACGAGCACCGAGTAGTGGGATTGCATTGTTGTGCAGCTGTGGGATGACGAGCAGTGGGTACAGAACTTTCGAATGCGGAAAGCAAGCTTTCTGGAACTGTGTTCAGAGTTGGCCCCTGCCCTGCGACGTAAAGACACCAACATGAGGTCAGCCCTAACCGTGGAGAACCATGTTGTGATTGCTGTCTGTAAGATGGCGACTCCTGACTGCTACCGGTCGGTTGCAAACCAGTTTGGAGTCGGGAGGTCCACCGTCGGATTAGCCCTCTCACAAGTCTGCCGAGCCATCAATCGCGTTCTGCTACGGAGGACGGTGACGTTGGGCAATGTTCGTGAGATTGTGGACGGCTTTGCTGCCATGGGATTCCCTAACTGCGGGGGAGCCATAGACGGCACACACATCCCTATTTTGGCTCCAGACCATCTCGCGACCGAGTATATCAACAGGAAGGGCTACTTCTCCCTAGTGATGCAAGCACTCGTGGATCACAAGGGGCGTTTTACGGACATCAATGCTGGGTGGTCAGGAAAGGTGCATGATGCCCGCATTTTCAGGAACACTGGTCTGTACCGGAAGCTGCAAGGGGGTACCTTCTTCCTAGATCAAAAAATTACTGTGGGGGATGTGGAGATGCCCATAGTCATCCTCGGAGACCCAGCATATCCACTGATGCCATGGCTCATGAAGCCGTACACCGGTAACCTAGATCACAGCAAGGAGCGGTTCAATTACAGATTGAGCTGCTGCAGAATGACTGTGGAGTGTGCCTTCGGCCATTTAAAAGGGCGCTGGCGACGTTTGTATGGGAGGCTGGACTTGGTGGAGGACAACATCCCTGCTGTGATTGCGTCGTGCTGTGTCCTTCATAACATTTGTAAAAGTAGGGGAGAAAAGTTTTCCCAGGGGTGGGCTATGGAGGCACAGCGCCTCGAGGAAACATACAAACAGCCAGCCACTAGGAGTGTAGGAGGACCCAAGGAGAAGCTGCTCGCATAAGGGAGGCACTCAGGGACCATTTCAATGATGCCCTCCCCTAGTTAACTTCCAGGACACATCAGGTGCACCTTATGAGATTTTCAATGCGTACAAATAAAGCCACTCTTCAAATTATTTGTCACTGTTTTTATTAAAACTTAAAGGGGGGGGTTACAGGTGGGTGTAGCTGCGGGTCTCTAAAAAGTAGCTCTGGGGGGGACTGGATGTTGCAGTGTACCAGGGGGACGGGTGGCCTTCAAAGAAATTCTTTGAAGGACTATGGGGTGTGGGAGGCAGACACGGCTGAACTGTCTGGAGTGGAGCCCGTACATTAATCGCCTGGGTCTGCAAAGCAATCATGCTCTTGAGCAGTTCTGTTTGCTCCTTCATCACGCTTATCAGATCGTCCCTGTGTTTCTGCCTCCTCTGTTGGGATTCCTCTCTCCAGGCTCGATTCTCCCTCACGGATTCCTGTGCTGTTTTCAGCAGGTCCTGAAACATATCCTCCCTGTTTCTTCAAGCATGCCGCCGAATGTTTCTCATGCGGTCAGCTGGGGTAGACACCGGCCTTGTGAAGGTCGAATCTAAAAAAAATAATAATAATAAAGCTGTTGTTAACTCATAGCCTAGATAACCAATGTAACCTTCCAGTAGCACATTCCACTGGAAGGTGCAGGGCAGTCAACATCCTATGCTTCGCTGAAGCGGACAAGGTACGTCCTAATAGAAAGCTTACTGGGGGCTAACATTCTGCACACAGCACACAGATGGAACCCGATATCTCTCTCCTCAGAGTGCCCCTGCCAGCTAGAATACATATCCTACATGTCACCAGTTGCAAGCCAGGACCGTATGCTGCTGCAATGTGTGCTGCCATGGTTCCCAGGGCTATCCTTTGCAGCTGGAGAGGCAGAGTATCCGTCTTTGGGAGCGTAGACACAAACACTCTCCCATCTAACCTGAGTAGTAGGCTCTGGAGGTACATCGAGGAAACCTTTACTGACCTAAATACAGATGATTTTTTGACAATCACTGCTTGTGTTGATGCACTTCTAATGAATGCAGAGTAAAGAGCGTGCACAGCGGGGACCAAGACAGCAAGCACCCCCACCCCAGACAATGATATTTTAGCAGGAGCCATAGCTTCACGAAAGAGAAACTTACCGGAACCCCCCTCTGCCGCCTCAGAGGACACGCTGCAATTCATGTCTTGGGTGGATGTCTCAGTGGGTGTGCAGAAGAGCTCCTGGCTACATGCTGTTGCGCTTTCCTCCAGATCATCCTCCATCTCCTCCTCCTCATCGATCACGTCCTCATCCTGCTCGGGTCTGGCATTCACTGGATGAGGGGGGGCCGATGTGTCCACGGGACTCTTTGCAGTGGTTGTGGGGTCCCCACTGAGGATGCCTTCTGTCTCCTTATAGTACCTGCTGTTCGTGCCCAATGGAACAATGGGTGGCCGCTTGCTCGGGCAGGCCTATGTCAATGCCACCTTTCCCTAGGCACACATTAGACCCCATTTTGGACAGTGTAAGAGGCTCTAGCCTGAAATCTGGGAGACTGCAGACCAACATAGCTCAAAGAATACTGACCCAACCCAAGAATTTACAACCCACCTGGGAATGTGAAACTGGTCCACCCAAAAACTTGGGACCCACCTAGGAATTGGAACTTGGGACCCACCTAGGAATTTATGACATGGGAGTTACCTAGGAGTTTGGGCCCACCTAGGATTTACGACACCCAAAAATTTACAACACCCTGAGAACTTGGAACCCACCTGCACACCCAAAGAATTTATAACCCATTGGAGAAATTGGAAAACATAACTAAATTCAATCATGGGAACTGCTTGGGCTTTCCTAATATGGCAACAGAAACCCCTGACTAATGCAAGAGACCCTCCCCTGGTGTGAGGAGACACTAGCCTAATATGGTAACAGGAAGCAAGCAAAAGTCCTATAAAAAGGGGTATCCAGTAACTTGAAGTTCAGAGGTTCACGTGTTAACCATTGGAGCTGATCACCCCAACGGTCGAATCTCCCGAAGAAAGCTATCTCGTGTCGTGTCTCATACCATGTTCCTGGTGTCCATGCTGCTGGTCAGTGGTGCTTGGGTTATGGTATGTATGTAAACCACCCTCTGCAATACCTTGCAGTGTTGTTTCAGTCAGGTACCTAGATTTGCTACCTCCGTTAGATGTTTTAAGATTACTGTTTAATTTTAACTGCTACTTCAGTTAAGTGTTTTAAGATTACTGTGTTGTTTTTAAGTACTACCTCAGTTGAGGATTTTAAGATCACTGTTCTGGTTTTTCAACTGCCACCCCTAAGTGACTGCTTTTCTAAGTACAAAATTGCTGTTTTGTGTTTTACTGCTGGAAATAACTTAGAATAGCCAATTCTTGTCAAGTGATTACTGTGTTCACCCACTGGGCACCCCAAATAAAAGAAAATCGTTTTGGTGATTAAACCAAGCGTGTGGCGTCTCCTTCTCCCATCACAGTCGGGGAACCAACACCTGCATGTAGCAGGCGCTGATCCCGAATGGCGGTTTGCCTCCTTCACTCGGTGATAGGTTATTCTTAGCTCCTTCACCTTTGATCTGCACTGCACAGTGTCTCTATCATAACCTCTCTCTCTGACATGGCCTGAGAAATTATGCCAAATGTATCATAATTTCGCCTGCTGCTGCGTAGCTGCGCCTGCACAGCAGACTCTCCCCAGATGCTGATCAGATCCAGCATCTCTGCCATGCTCCAAAGGGGTGTGCGTCTTCCTCGACGGGCTGCCATTGCTACTGATGATTGGAGCTGCACTCCACTCCACGAGGAAGAGAACAGGAAGTGAAACAGACAAGAAATTCAAAAATCCTGGGAATCTGATTGGGGCGGGGACTGTTTCGTCACGGCCACAGAGCGGGTGGGGGGAAGACCAGAAAGGATGACTTTGGAATGCAGGGACAGTTCCGGAGGCCAATCATTGCACGGTAAGTGTACACACGAGTGGAAAGGCGCAACAGCTGTTCCGCGTTAACTGCTACCACCCTCATCGAGGTGGTTTTTGTATTGTGCTACAACAAGGCAGTTAACGTGCAACAGCCCTATTGCACATGTGTACGCTGTTGTTGGTATCGCGCGGTAATGATTGTTAATGCGCGATATAGTGATCGTGCGTACAAGGCCTGAGTATATTAATAGGAAGGGCTACTTCTCTATGGTGCTTCAGGTACTGGTGGATCACAGGGGGCGTTTCACAGACATAAATGCAAGGTGGTCAGGTAAGGTGCATGATGCTTGCATTTTCCGGAACACATGCCTGTACCAGAAGTTGCAGGCAGGGACCTTCTTTCCCGATGATAAAATTACTGTTGGGGATGTGGAGATGCCCATAGTCATCATAGGAGACCCAGCCTACCCACTGATGCCTTGGCTCATGAAGCCCTATACTGGAAATTTGGATCCCAGCAAGGAGCGCTTCAATTGCTGGTTAAGCCGGTGCCAAATGACCGTAGAGTGCGCCTTTGGGCGCTTAAAAGGCCGCTGGCGCTGTTTGTACGGGAGGCTAGACTTGAATGAGGACAACATTCCAGCCGTCATTGAGGCATGCTGTGTCCTGCATAACCTCTGTGAAAATAGGGGAGAGAAATTTCCCCCTTCATGGGATGTGGAGGCTGAGCGGCTAGAGTTTGCCTTCCAGCAGTCAGCCACTAGGAGTATCAGGGGGGCACAGCTGAGAGCTGTCCGCATAAGGGAGGCACTTAGGGTGCATTTTAGTGATGGGGACTCATAGGACGCATTGCATCACTGTGCAGTAGTGTTCCCACTCACTACTGGGTGCTGATTGGGGGGGGGGGGGCGGCCCCGGGGGGCGTGTACTGTACTATGCTCGAATGAGTGAATACTAAACATGGAACAAGTAATTTTATTGTGTATCAATAAAGACACTGTGCACAGTTCAATTGATTCAATTTCATTATTATAAAACATTAAATATTTACAGTAAGCAGTGCCTGCAAAGGGGGCTATAGATGCGTGTAGGTGTGTGGCTCAATGCCATAGCTTGGTGCAGGAGTGGATGTAACATTGTACCAGGAGGGTCCCTGGGCTTCAAAGAACTGCTTTGAGGGAGAATGGGTGTGGGGGACAGAAAGTGTTGCTGTGGCTGCAGGGGGGGGGCGAGCCTGGAGCAGCTGGGTTTGCAGACCAACCATGGTCTTCAGCAGTTGGGTCTGCTCCTGTAGGATGCTTATGAGGGCATCCTTCTGCTTCTGCCTCTTCAAATTGTTTTCTTTGCGCTCCTCCCGGCACTCATGCCTCCATTGTCTAGTCTCCCTTGCTGATGCCTCGTTGGACTGCATCAGCTCCTGGAAGATATCCTCTTTGCTCCTGCGAGGCCTCCTCCTTAACTGTCTCAGCCGGTCAGCTGGCGCAGACCACCGACCGGCAAAGGTCATTTCTAAGGAAAAATGAAACATCATAAGTAGTGCTATTGTTCTCACTTTGATTAAGGAGCTGGTAATATGCTCTGCCGCCACATTCCTCAGTGCCCACGGGACAGGTCATTGCCATGGACTGAAAGGGCTTTTGCAAAGGAAGGTTCGGGTTGCCAAGACAAGACACACAGTTCCGTGAACTATTTGCAGTGCTTTGGGCGATTAGTTCACATACGGCACTGCCATGGAAGCCGATATCTCACTGCTTAGAGTGCCCCTGCAAGCCAGAATGCATATCCTGCATGTCACTGGTTCTAAGCCAGGACCCTACGCAGCAGGCTTGTGCGCAGCCATGGTTCCCGCTGCTGTGCTTTGCAACTGGCGAGGGAGAGTATGCCTCTATGGGGGAGGGGAAACAGTTGCTCTCCCATCTAATTTAACTAGGAGGCTGTGGAAGTACATCGAGGACACCTTCAGTGATCTCAACGGAGAGATTTCTTGACAATTACAGAATGCGTTGATGTACTGCTCATGTAATGTGGGGTAGACCCCCCCCATCCAAAAAAAGAAAGGATGAAACTCAAAATGCCCCTCTCCTGCCTGCTCTTCATTTGCCCCCAAAGCTTATCCAGATAGCACAGAAGCCACTTCTGATGAAACTTACCGAAGCTCCCTTCTGCTGCATCCGAAGACAGTATGGAGAAGGAATCTGGGCAGCACGTGTCGGGTGGCGTGGAGAACAGCTCCTGGCTCCCTAGGTCGGCTGCACCGCTTTCATCCTCCGGGTCATCCTCCACCTCCACGTCCTCGTTGACGAATTGCTTGTCACCGTCTGCTCCTGTATCCTTTTCATGGGGGGGTGCCGATGTGTCCACAGGAGCTTTTGGGGTGGTTGTGGGATCCCCGCTCAGGATTGCTTCCAGCTTCTTGTAAAATCGGCATGTAGCCAGCGCTGAGCCGGAGCGCCGGTTTGCCTCTCTGGCTCTGTGGTACGTAATCCGCAACTCCTTCACCTTCGACCTGCACTGAAGAGTGTCTCTCTCGTACCCCTTCTCTGCCATAGCACGAGAAATCTGGCCAAAAATATCGAAATTCCGCCGGCTGCCACATAACTGTGCCTGCACAGCGGACTCTCCCCAGATGCCTATGAGATCAAGCACCTCGGCTGTGGTCCACACTGGACCATGTTTGCTGCATTGAGCTGCCATTGCTCTTGGAGAACAGAGCTGCACTTCACACCAAGCAAACAAGAAGAGTGAAGAATTCAAAAATTCCCGGGAATGATGGGAGGGCAGGTACAGTCACATCACAGCCACAGAGTGCAGAAGGAAGTGCAGAAGGGATGGAGTTGGAATTCTGGGACATTTCTGTAGGCTTCATATTGCGCGGCAACTGTACACACACGAACTATCGCAGAACAGCTGTTCCGCGGTAGCCGCTACCACCCTCGTTTTGGTGGTTTACATGTTGCGCGGTAAGACGGCTGTTACCGCGCAACAACATGGATTTGTGTGTGGACGCTGTGCCTGTTATCGCGCGATAACGTGCGTTATCGCACAATAACTTTGTAGTGTGTACAAGGCCTCAGTCTTTAAGGTCAGAGGAAGAGGAACCCAGGCCCTCCCTCTCCATCACTTTCTAGCCCAGGGCCTTGAAAAGGGGCAGACCTTCCAGCAGGTAGACTAAAGACACTGCCCTGGGCTACTTCCTATCAGTATCTATTCAGTTTGGGGCATGGCCCTCTAGACCAGGTCCCTTGGCAGCTTGCCCCCTATAATACCCTCTTGTGGCTTTGCTCACCTACTTAACTGTGCTGCTGGAGGTTCCTAGGGCTCCTTTGCAATGTCTCTTGGTGGGGAAGACACTGCTACTCCCAAGTGGTTACTTTTGCTGGCAGACTAGTTCCACCACCTTTTGGGTAGGAAGACAGCTAGCTCCTGCCTCTTCACCAATCAGCCCCAAATGAGCCAGGCTCCTCCTTTTCTCCACCCTCCAGGCTTGACATTGGCTGCAAGTAGAAGGGGGTGGGGCTAGTTGGGCCCAAAGGTGCTCCTTAACCTCTGCTGTGCTGGGGGGCAGTTTCCACTGTGATAAAACAGAGAACTTCTGCTTTTTGCTCAGTTCCCCTACATAATGAATGATAGCTGTGTTATTGTAGTGCAACCTTCCATCAGCCAGATAAGTAGAAAACAAGCCATATCACCTGCTGATCAGGATTTGCTGTGGGTGTGTGGGTTACCTGAGATGACATCCTTATGAAATTGATAATGAGTTGGATACATGAAAATGTTGACAGGCTACAGGAGACATGATCTGTAATGAGAAGATAATGAAACACTCAAGAGATTAATAAATTTCATTAAAAACAATCACAATGTTTTGGACATTGTAAACTGTTCTGCTGGGCTGGCAGTACAGTCCAAGCAGCTGGGACCAGTGATGATTATACCCCAGTGTTTTAACTCAAAATTTCTTATGAAGAGAGGCCTTTCCAAATACTTTGCTAGAGCTTTCATAATAATTAACTACAGTGTCTGCGCCCATCTGATATTAATCCAAAGTAGAGGTTCTGAAGCTGTTTGTTGGCCACCAGAACACATTAAGGACTCCAGTATTGTCTGTCAATGTGCACAAGAAAAAAAGAAAGGCTGATGGTCCAAGGGACACTGGTTATGCTCAGGAGGTCTCAGTTTTTTCCACTGAAATAAATTTTTACCAGACAGCTCATCCTTTAATTTCAATCACTAGTTTATCTCCCAAGCCCTCTGGAATAATTCTGAACTAAATGTTGCAAAGAAACAAAAGCATCCTTTTGCCAGAAAAAAAATCCTCCAAAAACATGATACGAAGAATAAGATGTGTCTGAAATATCCTAATTTCCTCCACATTATTTCTCTCGCTCTTTGTTAATGATAATATTAGGAAAAGTTTCTCCAGCTGTGTTTTCTGGCCCATGTGTCTCAAGCCACAGCCACTTGGAAGCTAAACATGAGCATTTCTTGAGGAACATGAAGACATAGCATTTCCTATACACATTTACCACAACAACTAACGGGATTGGGAATTTTGTCCAATTGGGACAGGAAGGAGATGGAGCTAGTGCTTCTTGTTTATTAGTTTACTGGAATGACTTGCTACATTACTTATTGATCCTTGGTGGAAACACAGTGTAATGCTCTTAGTATGCTTTTCTCAAAGGCACATGGTTGCTGCTAAGTTACAAGTTTGCTGCTTATCCTGTAGGAAGTCACTGGGCCCCACTCCTTCAATATGATCTGCTCAGTGGGGCTGTTCTTGTGTGCTGGCCTCCACTTGTGTTATTGCCTGTGTTACAGACATGGGGCTCAAGCCACAGCAGCACATCTTAAATGCCAGGTGCTGCTAGAGACGGAGGAGATCCATGTCAGACTCTTGCAGCTCCTGGACTCAAAAGCTCCTCTACACTCTGCCAGCCGGCTATGACCCTCAGGGACACATCCTCTTCCCTCAGCCACACCCTGATATGCCTCTCATCCTGGAGGATGGTGGGATTGGATGGTGTAGAGCAATGGTTCTCAAACTTTGTACATGGAACCCCGCCATGGACTTTTGTGAAACCATTATGCCCTCCCCTTCCCCTGAATTGTGCCTCTCCTTTCCCTCTTCTGAAAGGGAAACAGCCCTTTCAGAAAAAAACAAGGGGTGCTTCCTGTGTTGTAGGCTCTCTTTTTTCTGAAGGGTGGGTTCAGGGAAAGGAAGGCATAATTGTTAGGGCCTACAGCACTAGCCCAGAAAGCTGGGGCAGCAACTGTGCGGGGAGCTGCGACTGCTTCCATCTCTGGAGAGCTTGGAGCTGGACTGACTCTGTCCCCTGTCCACGCCCCACCCATGATCCATCTCACACCCTTCATTTTGAGAACTGCAGTACAGCACTTGTACACCAACCACCCAGGGATTCTCTCAGGCCAGGGAATCCCCAGCTGATGGGTTATATTTACTATATACTTTCCACCTCCAGAGCAGGCCTAAAGGGACTGGAGTGGGACTGGGAATGTGGCAATGGATGCTGCTGTTTCTGAGACAAAAGTGTTATTTACACATACCTGTTCTGTGTCTGGAACTATGCCATCCATAGCATGTCATCCATGGCCTGAACTATGTCATCCACAGCAATCTCAGCCCCATGAGTGACACTTCAGCATGCCGGATGCAGCAATCACTGTGAAACTCAGAGGGATGAACAGAGGCAGCAGGAGGAAGAGTTTGGAGGAGACACCAAAAAGTCTGTCTGGGCACATAATGCTAACTGCAGGCCCAACACGTCTGTCAGTAGTTCTCTTAAGTATAGCAGAGCACTAGCTTGTTTGGATTGCCTTGAAATTTAGCGTGCCACCAGGGAGCACAGGCTAGGGTTACTGGGGTCAGCAGAGCAACGGGTTTCTGAGGGGGATCCCCCTGAACCTCCCCACCCAACATTGCTTAACAGTGACATATTGTGCCAATTATTTTGTCCCCCAGCTCTTAGTCACTCAATGTTCATCCCAGCTGATCCATGACTCTGACAGCCCTGTGCAGGAAGCAATATTAGAAACCCCATGCCTTCTCTTGCTCAAGTTGAATAGGTTGCACTCTTTGGGTCCATATCTACAAGGCAGGTTCTCTCATCCTCTTATCATTTTCGTGATTCTTCTCTGAACCTTCTACAATTACCAACGTCCTTCTTCGATTGTGAGAACCAGAACCAGACACACAAGATTCCAGCAGTGGTTGCACTAGGGTCAAATACACAGTAAAATAACTCTCGACTTCTACTTGAAGTTCTTCTGCTTATGCATCCCAGGATAACATTAACTCTTTTGGCCACAGTAGGAGTTCATGTTCAACTGATTATCCACCATAACCCCCAATGTTTTTCAGAGTCACTGCTTCCAAGGATAAATGGTTAAAACTATAGTAAATAGTTTATCAGATTTATCAGACACCTGAAAGAACAATATTTGTTGGGGAAGAGTCAACATGGCTTTTATAAAGAGAAATCATGCCTCACCAATCTATTAGAATTCTTTGAGGGGGTCAAATCTGTGCACACAAAGGTGATCCAGTGGATATAGTGTACTTGGTCATTCAGTAATACCTTGACAATGTCCCTCACCCAGGTTCTTAAGCAAAGTATGCAATCAAGGGTTAAGAGGGAGAATCTTCTCCCTGATCGCTAATTGGTTAAAAGACAGGAAACAAAGAATAAGAATACTTGGCCAGATTTCAGAATGGAGAGAGGCCAATAGTGGGGTGCCCCACAGAAATGGGATGGAATCAGTACTGTTCAACATATTCATAAATGATCCGGAAAAAGTGGTAAACAGTGAGGTGGCAATATTTGCAGATGATAGGAAATTACTCAAATAGTTAAGTCCACAGCAGACTGTGAAGCATTACAAAGGGATCTCACAAAACTGGGTGACTGGGCAACAAAATGGCAGATGAAATTCAATGTGATAAATACAAAATAATTGAAAACATAATTGGAAAACATAATTCCAACTATACATATATTAGCTGTCACCACTCAAGAAAAAAATCTTGGAGTCATTGTGCTTAGCTATGTGAAAACATCCCCTCAATATGCAGAAGCAGTCAAAAAAGCTCATGGAATGTTAGGAATCATTGGGCAAAGAATAAAGAATAAGAGAGTAAGTATCATACCACTATACAAATACATGGTAGTCTCACACTCCCAGTACTGTGTGCAGTTCTGGTCAACCCATCTCAAAAAAGACACACTAAAAATGGAAAAAGTACAAAGAAGGGCAGCAGAAATGATTAAGGGCAGAGAACAGCTTCCATATGAGGAGAGATTGGAAAGCCTGAGATTCTTCAGCTTGGAAAGGAGTTGACTGAGGGGGGGGTCACAAATGCAGCAGAGAAAGTGAAGAAGGAAGTGTTATTTATCCTGTGACAGGGTGCTAGGCAAAGGAAAGTTGACCCAATCCCCCTGTAATTGGAGCCAGCTGGGTAAGCCTGCACTTAGTGGGCAAATAAGAAGTAGCTGCCGCACTTGTTAGCCAGGGGCTACACAATGCTGACAGGAAGGAAGTAGAGGGGGTGGAGGAAGAAAGAAAGGGAGAAGTCACAGAATGAGGGGGAGGCTGAGTACCTCTCTTTTAGCAGCTGAGACTGGGAGGCCTCTGAGGCTGTTAAGCTGCTCTACCTGTAGACAGACTGGATCAAGGCATGATCAGTAGGACTTAGATAGAGCTTTCTCATGGATCGGTCTGACACAGGAGAGGTGGACGAAACAAAGTATGTAAGCAATAAAGAGGCCCAGCAGGATGCCACCTAACAGACTGACAGCTGCAACAGAGTGCGAGCAAGTCCCCAGAACATTGGCTATGTCTACACTTCTTAATTTAAGTGGACTTAGCTAAGTCGACTTCACAAAGTCAACTTTAAGTCAACTTTGTTAAGTCAACTTTAAGTCAACTTTGTTAAGTCAACTTAGCAACTTAAGTCGACTTTGAGGGGACCCTACAAAATTGACCTAGAGCATTCACATTGGACACCTAGGTCAACTTCTAGGGGCTAGGTGGACCTGGGACAGGTCCATGGTGGCAGGGGGGCACGCCTTGCCAAGTGCCAGGGGGCTCAGCCTTTGCCCCATTGTACCTTAGTACAATGGGGCAAAGGGGGACAGGGACCCTGGCAGGGCATAGGGGCAGGTGCCTATGGGGGGCATGCCTATGGGGGGGCATGCCAGGCTGTGGCTGTGCCAGCCACCCTGGCAGGGAGGGCAGTGGGGAAGCCCTGGAGGCCCCTAAGTCGACTTAGAGTTGACTTAGGGCTACTCCACGTCTACACTGGCTTAAGTCGACTTTCTATAGTAGACTTGAGCAGAAAGTCGACTTAAAATGAGGTTTTACAAAGCCAACTTAATTTTTCCTTAAGTCGACTTAAGCAGCTGCTTAAGTCGACTTAAGGAAAGTGTAGTGTAGACGCAGAGTAAATTAAGTCGACTTAAGCAAGCTTAAGTCGACTTAATTTACAAGTATAGATGCAGGCATTGGTAATAAAAGATGTGGGAGCCTGCGTTGAAGACCAGCACACTTGAAGGCCCATGAGATACAACAGACTTCAATGGCTGACAATAGTGGGCACAACCCTGTAATGGCTTTGTGATAGTGACCTCTAGCCCCAGCATGTCAACAAACACTCACATCAAAGAGAGGCCAATGAAAATACCAATTACTAAAAAGAAAGATAGAGCCACTTGCCATGGACTTGGAATAAGGAGTAGGGGTTGCAGCAGGGGAGAGTTTGGAGTGGTACCATGACATCAGTCTGTGTGTGCGTGGCTGGAATGCCAACTACAGCTGCAGCCAGTTTAATTTAACAGGGGTGCCAAACCTGCAGCCCACAGGCTGGATGCGGCCCGTGAACCTCTTCCATCCAGCCCATGAGTGTGCTCTGTGTGACCACACTCTCTCCCTAACATACACACACACATACACACACAGATGGAGAGAGATCTCACATGCCCAGAGCTCCGTGATGCCACAAGTTTGTCAGGTCTCATGACATCAGAGAGCACTGGGTATGCAAGATTGCGCTCCATGAGACCACTCTCTCCCTAAGAGAGAGAGAGAGAGAGAGAGAGAGAGAGGTCTCGCAGAGCACAGTCTCACATACACAGTGCTCCATGATGTCGCAAGAATGCCCTAGTATTTTTGTTCCAAAGGGGTAGCCGTGTTAGTCTATTGTAGAAAGACAACAGAGTCTTGTGGCACTTTTAAAGACTAACAGATTTATTAATCGCATGAGCTTT
>ML685946.1:760872-778151 GCA_007922175.1 Pelusios castaneus | reverse complement strand
TATCCCAAATGGGCTGTCCCTGGTGTGTTGCTCCAGCAGTGACTGATAGAGGGTCCTGGGCCCAACTCTACACCAAGTTCCAGTCTAGGGACCCTCAGCCTAGCAGTGCTGAGCAGGGCCCAATTAACCAGCCTGTATGCCCCGGGCTTCCCCTCACCGCAGGCCCCCTCTTCCGGCCCCCCCCTTCCCTAACTGCAGGGCTCCTCTCTGGGAGGGGGTCCTGGGGCCAGAGTGTGCTCCTGCCCCAGCCCTGCTCTGGTCAGACTGACACGTGGCATGGGGGGTTCTGACACAGCCCCCCTGGGCCACAGGCACTGGAAGACCACACCGGAGCAGCAGCAGGCCCCAGACGGAGCGAACAGGAGCTGGCCTGCCCCACATGACAGCCGACCCGGAGCAGAGAGGAGCGCAGAGCCTGGCCGGCTCCAGGGCCCTGCCTCCCACTCCTCCAGCATCAGCAGCGTAGTAGAGCTCTCAAAACTCCTGCCCAGCCAGGGCTGAGCTGGGTGGATGCTGGATTATCACAGGGGTTTTAGGGGCTGGAGCCCAGGGCCTCCTTTTCGGCCAGGACCCAGGGCTTAAGCTCCTAAAGCCCTTGCAATAATCCGGCCCTGGTGCTGGGTTTTTAGCCCTCGTCTACCCTGACAATGAAGGTCAATATAATACTGCTTATCTCAACCTTCTTCAGCCTGTGTTTCCACTGTCATAGCAGTAAATGTGGGGTGGAGGGCGGAGGGGAATGGAGCTGTAATTTGACCTGCTCACACCAGCCCTGCAAATGGCATAACACTGAAGTTGAAATCTACAATTCCAATTTAGGTCCATGTAGCTAGAGAGCAGTTTTTCCAGTGTGTGCTGCACCATAGCAACATAGCTCCTCCCCTGCTTGCAGCCCTGGGAAGTTTTCACTTTATTCCTCTCTCTGCATATAGCACTGTGCCTTTCTGTTGTGCCTGTGGCAGAGAAACAGCAAGGAAAGTTTTTCTTTTTTTTTTTTTCTCTTGAGAGAATTGGGGAGGGTGAGTAAGCAGAAGACGACTGCCTCCCCACAAGCCTCTGTACCTACTACTCACAGTGCAATGCATTTCAGGAAGAAATGTGAGCAGTGCAGACGTGAGACCCCAAGCCAGCAATTTGCTGTGATCACTCATCTTTGATTTCTGTAATTTGACAGCCTAAAATCAAATTACAGTCTCACCCCCAGTGTAGACAAGCCCTTAGTTTCCCAGTCCCTACTGCTCCTTTCCTGGCCTGCTTCCTACTCTGTCATTACAACTTCCTGCATCAGGGAATATGACTATGTTTTCACCCGGTAGCCTATCATCTTACTCTCTTTAGAGATCCTGCCCAGCACCTTTTCTAGCTGGAATCATCATTGGCCCTGGGTTTTCTCCAAATGTTAATTAGCTTAATTTACCCCTCCAGGCCTTCTGTGGGTTGAAAACCCCTCACAGGGTGATTAGCTGCTTTGTATATCCCCATCCTCCCTGTGTAGTGACCGTTCCTACAAGTTTCCTTACAAAGTGTGTTCTACAAAGTCAACTCAACTTTCCGCCCCACCAGCAGAGCTCAGCACCACACCTTTATGCTCCATCACCTGTAGGCAAGGACCAGCTCAAGAACAGGAAGCAGCATTAGCCTCAAACAAAGAAACCTCAGTTACAGTCAAATGCTGAGATGCGGACCAAAGTCTGTTTTTATGTAATGCTCTCCCCTGCAGAACATCTGCCTAGTATCGGAGATTTAACAAAACAGACCTTCAGGGCCTTGAACCTTCCCTGGACTGGAAACATAAAAATGCGGAATGAAATGATAGCAGTGAAGAAGTGCCGAAGTGGAGGCAATGAGGCCCCAAAGACACAGACCTCCTCTGTACTGGCTGGTGCACAAATGGCCCAAGAGAAAATGGCCCAAAGATGAACACAAGGCACAAAAGGCACATTACACCAAGTGACTGGGCATGACTATTGCAGGTGGTCGACACATTGTTTTGTGTCAGAAAATGTAGTTTTGTTAAAAATATGCTATTCGAACTAAAGGTTAATTCGAACCTAGTTAGTTCGAATTAACCAATGTGGTCATGTTAGTTTGAACTAATTACTTAGTTCGAACTAACCGGCCCATTGAACTCAATACAATTCGCTAATTTGAACTAAGCAAGTGCCATGAATGGCATTTGCTTAGTTCAAACTAAATTTTGCTAGTTCGAATTAAGTTAATTAACTAATTTGAACTAACTTTAGTAAGTGTAGACATAGCCATCGATGTAAATGTTGAGGATGCGTGGAACCGCTTCAAGTCAAAGTTGTAGGAACTATCTGAAGCTTGCATTGCAAAGAAGGTAGGCAAGGGTTGTAAACCAAGCTGGATGAGTAAACATCTCAGACAGCCAATTAAGAGGAAGCACAAGGCCAACAAGGAGTGGAAGATGGGAGGGATATGAAAGGAGAGCTACCTCTCGGATGTCAGAACATGTAGACATCAAATGAGGAAGGCCAAAGCCAAGCAGAGTTAGACCTCACAAAGGGAATTAAAACCAATAGTAAAAGGTTCTTTAGCCATATAAATAGGAAGAAAATAAAGAAGGAAGAAGTGGGACCACTAAACACTGAGGATGAGGTGGAGATCAAGGATAATCTAGGCATGGCTGAATATCTAAATAAGTACTTTGCCTCTGTCTTTAATGAGGGTGATGGTGAGCTTGGGGACAGAGGTAGGGTAGCTAATGAGAATGAGGATGTGGAGGTGGAAATTACCATATCTGAGGTAGAAGCCAAGCTTGAGCTGCTTAATGGAACTAAATCGAGCGGTCCGGATAATCTCCATCCAAGAATATTAAAGGAACTGGCACATGAAATTGCCAGCCCGTTAGCAAGGATTTTTAACGTATCTGTGAACACAGGGGATGTACCGTATGACTGGAGAAATGCTAATGTAGTTCCTATTTTCAAGAAAGGGAGTAAAAGTGATCCGGGTAACTACAGGCCTGTTTGTTTGACCTCGGTAGTATGCAAGGTCTTGGAGAAAATTTTGAAAGACAAAGTACTTAAGTATATTGAGGAGAATAGTAACTGGGATAAAATACAACATGGTTTTACAAAAGGTAGATCATGCCAGACCAACCTGATGTTTTTTGAGAAGATAACAGATTTATTGGATAAAGGGAATATGGTGGATCTAATTTACTTAGATTTCAGCAAGGCATTTGATTCGGTTCCACATAGGGAATTATTAGTTAAATTAGAAAAGATGGGGATTAATATGAAAATAGAAAGGTGGATAAGGAACTGGTTAAAGGGGAGACTACAGAGGGTCATTACTGAAAGGTGAACTGTCTAGCTGGAAGGAAGTTACTAGTGGAGTTCCTCAAGGATCAGTCTTGAGACCAATCTTATTCAACCTTTTTATTACTGACCTTGGCATAAAAAGCGGGAATGTGCTAATTAAGTTTTCAGGTGACACCAAGTTAGGAGGTATTGCCAATACAGAGGAGGATCAGAATATCATACAGAAAGATCTGGATGACCTTGTAAACTGGAGTATTAGGAATAGGATGAAATTTAATAACGGGAAGTGCAAGGTCATGCATTTAGGGACAAATAACAAGAATTTTTCTTATAAGTTGGGGATGCGTCAGTTGGAAGTGACAGAGAAGGAGAAGGACCTAGGCGTACTGGTTGATCACATGATGACAATGATTCTCCAATGCGATGTGACCGTGAAAAAAACTAATGTCCTGGGGTGCATCAGAAGGGGTATTTCCAATAGAGATAGGGAGGTGTTAGTACTGTTATATAAGGCTCTGGTGAGACCTCATCTGGAATATTGCATGCAGTTCTGGTCCCCCATGTTTAAAAAAGATGAAGTCAAACTGGAACAGGTGAAAAGAAGGACTACAAGGATGATTCACAGAATGGAAAACCTTCCCTATGAGAGGTAATTTAAAGAGCTTGGCCTGTTGAGCCTAACCAAAAGAAGGCTGAGGGGAGGAGGTATGATTGCTCTCTATAAATACATCAGAGGGATAAATACCAGGGAGGGAGAGGAATTATTTGAAAACAGCGCCAATGTGGACACAAGAACAAATGGATACAACCTGTCCATCAGGAAATTTAGGCTTGAAATTAGATACAGGTTTCTAACCATCAGAAGAGTAAAGTTCTGGAATAGTCTACCAAGGGGAACTATGGGGACAAAAACTATAGTTGCCTTCAAAACTGAGCTTGATATGATGGGACGGCTTAGTTTGGCAATTGTCCACTTTTTACCAGTGGTGATAGAGATGCCAGTGACCTGGGAAGGGGCATTAGATGGGGTGGGTTCTGAATTATTACAGAGAATTTTTTCTTGACTAGCTGTTGTGACTTCCCCACATGCTCGGGGTTTAACTGATTGCCATATTTAGGGTCGGGAAGGAATTTTCCCCCAGGGCAGGTTGACTTGTGCGCTGGGGTTTTTTTGCCCTCCTCTATAGCATTGGGCATGACTCACTTGCTGGTTGATTCTCTGTATTTTAAAGTCTTTAAATCATGATTTGAGGACTTTAATGACTCAGTCATAGGCTAGAGGTTCATTACAGGAATGGGTGGGTGAAATTTTGGGGCCTGCATTGTGTGGGAGGTCAGACTAGATGATCATATTGTTCCCTTCTGACCTCATAGTCTATGGCTATGTCTACACTAGAAAAAGTCGATTTTGTTAAATTGACTTTATAAGGTCAACTTTAAGTCGACTTAAAGTCAACCTTATTAAGTCAACTTAAAAAAATGGTTACCCTAAACGGGGATCTAGTAAGTCGGCCTAACTACCCTTAAGTCGACTTAATAAAGTCGATTTAAGGGTTAATCCATGTCCACACAGTGCTTAAGTCGACCTAAGGAGTTTACTTAATGGTTAAGTTGACCTATCTGGTGGTTCTTACTAAATTGACCTAAGCTTTCATTAAGTTGACTTAAGGAATTTCTTAAGTCGACTTAATGAAAGTCCAGTGTGGACGGGAAGTAATTTAGGTCAACTTAAGGCTACTTAAGTCGACCTAAATTGCCAGAGCAGACATACCCTATGAGTCTATGAGGAAATCTGTAGCACTCAATCTTGAAACAAACGTACTTAGATGGGTGGAAGCAAACTCTGAGCAGGCTCTGTGCATGCTCTGCAGATTTCACCATGATAATTATTTGTATCAAACCTTCCATGCACATAAATCCAAGCAAGTCTGAACAGTGTTCAAGATTTGGCTGCCAAAATGTGTTCATTATAGCTCCCCACAGCTAAAAGTCATCATTTAATAGTGATTTTAAAGATGTTTTTAGAAAAGATTATCACAACTACTTTTGAACCAACATTAATGTATTCTCCTCCTTCATTTAATATGCATACTTTCTTTCTAAAACTACTGTCCCCCCTGACAAACTTTTAAATGTCTTAAACTTTTTAAACTTTTAAATGTTCATCTTAACCTCTGTAGTTTAGCATCAGGTCATTTACGTAAGTGGTGAAAGATCAAATTACAACACATAATGTGAACATTTCTTTCATGATGGTTTAGAAAGCTCTCCAAAAATATCATGCCTAAGAATATTCTAGAAATCATGCAGCCACTGTGCTGGCCCTGTATATAATGGAAACCACTTCAAGCCAGGGGGTGCTTCATCTCCAACACCCTTAGTTACAGCACCTAGATTTATTACTTTTTTAAAAACAAAGTTTTAAAATCATAGACTACAAAAAAATTCCAAAATCTTTTTAAAAGGCTATGTATCAAATGAAAATGGTTCTTAGATTCGTGTGCTGTGTTTGCAATCCAAATACTGAAGCACTTACTAGTGAAATGAATCACAAGTAATGGAACTATTTTTCCCCATTATCTACACTTAGAGAAATGCAGAAAGTAAAGCACATATGTAGTTACCAACTGTATTCAATTTTTAAAATTATTTCATTTGTAGTGGCCTAAATCAGTGTTGTTATTATCATCTGCCTAGTCAGATTTAGGATTGGGAATATTTTGCTGTATTATCTCCTGATAGTTCTAAATTCACAAATAAACTTACAATATGACTTTAATTGGTGTTTTTCCCCTTTATATAGGAATTATGTACAGTGCTCCTGTCAGCTAAATTTCTAACTTATTATTTGCAAAAAACAAAACAAAACAAAACCCTGGTGTTTTCAGTTGCCTAAGTAGCCCCTGGAATTATGATTAAAAGCTGCTCCCCCACATCTGAAATGACATCCTTACTCCACTTGTTCATTAAAACTGGATCTTCTTGAGAAAGGGACCTTCCGTTCAAACAGCACTCCTGGGCTTCATGCCAATTTTTGAAAAGGATAAATTGGATGATCAACCCTAGGAAGGTAATAGAGTGGCTGATACGGAACTCAATTCATTAAAAATATAGGCGGGTTCTGTAATTAATGCAAATCACCCTGAGTTTGTGGAAAATAAATTCTGTCAAACTAACTTGATATCTTTTTCTGATGAGATTCCAGGTGTGGCTGATAAAGGTAATAGTGATGATGTTTTATATTTAGATTTCTGTAAGGAGTTTGACTTAGTATCATAAGACATTTTCATTACAAAACTAAAATGATGTAAAATTAGCATGGCAGACGCTAATTGGCTTAACAATTGTCTACTTGATAGGTCTCAAAATGTAACTGTACATGGGGAATTGTCATCAAGCAGGTCTGTTTCAAATGGGGCCCTGCAGGGATGGGTTCATGGCCCTGTACTGTTTCACATCTTTATCAATGTCCTGGAAGAAACATACAATCATCACTGGCAAAGTTTGCAGATGACACAAGAACTGGGTGAGTAGTAAATAAAGAAGAGGACCGTTCACTGAGTCTGATCACTCTGGATCACTTGATAAACTTGCAGCAAGCACATAACATGTGCTTTAATAAGGCTAGATGTATTTCTCTGGGCACAAAGGCTATGTCTACACTGGGTAATTTAAATCGACTTTAACTAAGTCGACTTAGTGTGTCTACACTGAAAATTAAAGTCGACTTGGGGGGGGGGGGAACTTACAAAGTCAACTTACAGCGTCCACACTGAACGCTCTAGGTCAACTTTGTGGGGCTAGGGGGACCTAGGGGAGGTCCATGGGGGGAGGGGAGGACACCCCTTGCCCAATGCCAGAGGGCTCAGCCTTTGCCCCATTGTACCTAGGTACAATGGGGCAAAGGGGGTCAGGAGCCCTGGCAGGGCATAGGGGCAGAGTGGGCAGGGCTCTGCCCTGCCCTGTGCGAGGGCATGCCAGGCTCCCCCTCTAGGGAGTCGACTTAAGCCTTAGGTCTAATAGAAAGGAAGTTTAATAAAGTCGACTTAATTTTAATGAAGTCAACTTTATTTTCCTTAAGTCGACATAAGCAAGCTGCTTAAGTCGACTTAAGGAAACTGTTGTGTAGACGCAGGGTAAATTAAATCGACTTAAGCAAGCTTAAGTCGACTTAATTTACCAGTGTAGATGCAGCCAAAGACTGTTGGCCGTACTCACAGGATGAGGGACAGCTGAGAAGAGAAGCCACAAGAGATCTGCTTGGGTTTGTGGCGGGTAATCAGCCGAATGTCAATAAATAAGTGGGCTTGTTAGTCTAGCAAAGAAAAGTATAATGCAATCCAATGGTTGGGTGCTGAAGCTAGATAATTTCAGACTGAAAATAAGATGTAAATTTTTAATGCTGAGAGCAATTAACCATTGGCACAATTTCCCAAGAGTTGTGTTGGATTCTCCACTACTGACAATTTTAAAATCAAGATTGGCTGTTTTTCTGCTCCAGGAACTGTAAGGGGCAGGCCTCTGGCCTGTGCTACCCAGGAGGTCAGAGTACATGATCATGGTAGTCCCTTTTGGCTTCAGAGGCTGTGAATCTCAGGAAGATTGGCACACGAGTAGGAGCGGCAACATCTCATGCACATTGAAAGTGAAGGGGTGAGCACCAGGAGGGCTGATTGGGGAAGCAGAGACCTCTTTACAGCCCTGTGATTCACAGTGCAGGCATGTGTGGAAGTGGGTTGTCTTATGCTGGCTTTTAAAACAGGAAAATACTAAAGTCTGGGTCCAGATCTTCAGGCCCCTTTGGAAGTTTCTGTGTTGTATTTTCTCCTCTTAAACCTTCCCCACTGTTTCCATAAGGTGCAGGCCACCTCAAATTGGGCACTGGAAATGGGTGGCTATTTATGACCTTAATCTTTCTGTGCCTCAGTCCCCCATCTATAAAATGGGAACAATAGCCCCTATTGACTTCCCAGGGGAGCTAATTCATTATTATTTGTGACACACTCCGACTCTAGAGAGAAGACCGCCATAGAAAAGCCCATGAGGAAATTAAGAATTCTGTCCCTGGAGAAGGGCAATAAATAAGGCCAGGGGGCCACCCAGTGAACAGTGAGAAGGCAAACTATGGAATAGTTGCTCATTCAGTGAGCACTGTCTATTTTGTGCACTGATTGAGGAAGGAGCCCTGGGGGAAAGTAGTGCATGACAGTGCCATTAAAGCCTGTATCAGAATGCAAACACAAAAAGGGCCCCATTTAACTTGCGAAGGTGGATTTTAATTCGGGCATTTTCTAACTTCTGACTCTGTAACTTTCCTATCTTCAAAGCGTCTGACGAAGTGGGATTTTTCTCCCACGAAAGCTCATGCGATAAATAAATCTGTTAGTCTTTAAAAGTGCCACAAGACTCTGTTGTCTTTCTACACTAGACTAACACGGCTACCCCTTTGGAATTTAACTTCTGAGTGTTTGACTTTGCAATTTAATGTTCTTTTAATGTTTGTGTGTGCAATACATACACCGACCAATATATCCCTGGGGCTCGGATCTGGGCACATATCTGAAATCAGGAAATCCAATAAAGACTATTTTTGTAAGCAAAAGCAGTGGTTCCCCTCCCTTTATTCATATGCAAAGTTCCTATGCAGCCCTGCAGAGATGACCACAGGCTGGTGTGTGATGTACTGTGACTTAACCGTGCTTTCCAACCAGTGCTCCCTGCCAAAAGATATGAAAGCACCATACTAAGTCCATCTCTCTGGGTTACATTTATACACAGATAGCCTGTCAACAGGACTGTGGAAAACAATTTATTTGGAGGAAATCTTGAAGTGGACACATCAGTAACACAGGCATAAAATATGTCTAGCTGGTAAAATGGATCTTGGTTACAAAGTAAGAGAGACTGCTGCATTGAAGACATCACTGTTATTTCTTTGAGAAGCAATGATTTCATAGCAAGAGCACCATGGGAACACTCCACGCCAATCCACGTCTTCGGCGTGGTCTTGGCCATTGCTGTGTAAACATAGTGGGCAGACATCACCCAGGTAGGCATAGCACCTTTGTTAGCATATTATAGAGGGCCTGATCTGAAACCCACCGAAGCTAATGGGAATTTTCCATTGATGTCACTGGATTCTGCACCAGTCTATACTACAATGTGCCTTGACAGGTTTTCTAAAGGATCATTTGGAACGCAACAAATCATAAGCTCCACTTGTGGGGTTCCCGGCTTTGTGAAATGGGCAGGAATGTTACCTTGTTCCTCTACTCCTCCCTCCCCAACCCAGCTATTCTCCAGCTTATTAAGTCAGTGGGTCCAATTTATGCCCTGTCCAATCCCATTGATATTGATGGGAGTACCTGGGGGCCAGTCAGCGCTGAACTGTGCTCCTTCACCTCCACTACTGCCCCGGGAGATATGGATGCTCTGAATAGTCTAACCCCACGGCACTGAGAGCCATTTGCACTTTGGACCCAGCTCCAGCATCCAGGTACTGAGGATGGTTTTAAAGCCCATTCATCCCCTGGTGGAGCAGGAGATGTTAAACAAACCTGCCGACCATGACCATGACCCCACCTCTTGCCAAAGAGATGTCGGCACTTGTAAAGTTGAACCTTAAGCCAGGTTAGGCCCCTGGAGAACAGGATAAGTAAAGATCTTTAATGTGAAGAAAGAAAACGAAAGGTCCATATGTAAAGTGTGTGATCGATCTTGTAAAACTGGGCAAGTTCTTAGTGGTCTTCAACTCATCTGTCTAATTCACCCTGGAAATCTGTATGTATTCTGAAGACTAGTGGGTAGGCTGCCCCTGTATTTGTGTGCTGGGGGGATTCAGAGGGCGGGGAAAGCAAATTAGACCCAAAGGGATGGATGGAGAGGAGTTAAAAATGGAGCTCCAAGCAGGGCAGGGGGTTGTGCACAGATTTTGGCACTATGGCTTTATAGATAAACACAAGTTCATCAGGTAGACCAAGAATATTGCTAACTTTTTCATTTTTAACAGATGCAAAGCATATACAGCCTGTCCTCTGGGCTAGGGGAGGTCCTTCCGGCTGCTCAGTTCATGGCCACCTTCCTGGAGACTGTTTGGTAGAAGACGCCTTGCATCAGGGAGTTGTAGTCAGGCACTCGGAAGAGGTGGCGCTCTCCATAGACCGTATCGTACGCTGTAGACTTCCCAGTGAGAAGGGCACGGATGTTGGAGTCGTTGACTTGGCTGCCTACCACCAGCACGTAGATCTCAATGTCTGCCTTGATAGCTTCCTGCACTGCCCTTTTTATGGAAGTCTCTGTGATCCCTTGAGAGTTACCATCAGAGAAGATCAATACCCTCCTCTTGGCGCCGGGCCGGGCGGACTGCCGGTACAGGTTGTTGACGTACTGGAGGGCGGCATTGACATCTGTGGCATCATTAATGAACTCCATGTTATCAATAACATCGGCAATCACCGTATAGTTCTGCAAAAACTGTGCCTCTAGTTTCTGCTGGTTCTTCCCACTGTACTGGACGACAGAGACGCGCACAAAGTCCTTGGGAGGCTTGGTCGCTGTCAGGAACCGCTCCGCCAGCCGTTTCACAAACTTCTTGGTGGTCTCAAAGTTGCGGCTCCCAACGCTGGTGGAGCTATCCACCAAGAGAGTGATGTCAGTGGGACCTGTGAAGTTGACTGCACAGAGAAAAGTCCTGTATTAGCTGCATGGCCTATCTGTAATTGCTCCCCTTTCCCATCAAAGTCCAGCAGACTGGCTGTCTTTCGCTTCATGCTGCTGAAAATTCAGCAGATTTCACATCTTTGCCTCTATGCTTCCTCAGGTTTCATCTGACATTTTACCTTGCTCTTTTCTGGTGGATTCTCGGGTACATAATTTAGCTTGAATAACCTGTTATCTTTAGTCATTTAAACATACTGATTATTTTCCTTGCCCTTCTGCCTCCTTTTTGTCTAGGTGTGTGTGGACCTTCTGGAGCTCTGATTTGTTTGTTCTACTACTGATTGGAGGATTTCTTTACCTTGTAAAAACCTGTAGGGTGTTTCTGATCAAACTCCTAACTGACAAAATCTGCTTTTCTCTCTTCCTTACTCCACTGTGTACATCTATAGACAGCTTAAAAGTCCCCATTTTTTCTATTGACTTAGTGTCCTCTTTCCCACCATTGTGTGCTCTTCACCCAGGTCAGAAGTACAAGCCTGTGTTTATTTTTGGATTCGGGATTTGTATCCAGACAGATCCTACTGTGTGGTCTTCTCCACTTGGCACAGTGCTGCATCCCCCACCTCCATGACCTAACCTGCCCTCCTTTCTGGGTTGCTTGCTCACTTGGAAGAAATACTCACTTGGGCAGGTGTAGTCTGGACATATCTTCTCTGTAAGAGAAACAAGCAAAACAAACCACTTTAAATTATTTCACTCGCTCAGGAAGGTTATTTCTTGCTTCAGTTGCTGGTGAGCTCCTGGGATGCCTGGAGTTAGAACGTTCACTCTGCGCAGGACACCCTCCCACAAAGCACCATGCACAGCGACAGCACTCCGCTTGGACAGCTGGATTCCCAGGAGAGGGCGGATGCTCTCTGCTGCCCATTAGCCACCATGTCACGATGCAGTAATGCTACCAGGTGACATGGGATGGTTCTCGCTGGTGGCAGCAGAGTCGCTTTTGATTGCACAGTGCCACCATGGTGTAGTTCATGGGCTTTCAGGAAGCAACTGGCAAGACATGCCAGTTATTCTACTTCCTGCAAAATCTGGACAATCTAAGTGGCGGAGGGTGGATGTCAAAGCTGTGGAGAAGGTGGATAATCCCTGTGGCTAAGGGACAGTGGCTGATCTTCAGGGACAACAGAGACCAGGGGCACAGAAGTGGCTCAGGGCAGGGGCCAGGCTGCCAGGCTCGCGTCTTTCTGTTCCAAGATGCAGCAGAGTGTGTGACTTGCTGTGCACATACAATGTCAATGAGATAGTCCTACTATAGCCACTCTGGAGTGGGCATCCCCAGAGCAGGGGGGCAGTGGTGGGCAGTGGCTCATCCAGAGAAGGGAGCTCTCCACTAGGTTTGCACAAAAAGGCCTAGGAATGCATCCCAGAAAGGGCAAGGTGGATCCACGGCTCAGCGCAGGTGCGTAGGGAGATTCTGGAGTCACTACAACCCCACAAGCACATCGGGGTAACCGGACTGCAGTTTCAAAGTCCAGAGCAGGCTGATAGTACCGCCGCCCATAAGCATGAGTTCTTATTTGTGCCAGGGGACATTTAGAGATGGGACTAGCTTGCGGCTCCTTTGTGCTAAACGCTGTGTGAACATATGAGACAGTCACCAGGGGCACAGAGAAGTAGGTGCAGATCTGGAAGGTGCTTCTGAATCTCAGCATGAAATTGCAGTTGACTAGGGCTCTAAATCCTACCTGTGTAGCATCTGTCTGCTAAAATAATGGCTGGAGAGAGGCTGGCAACTAGAGATCATTGTTATTGATTTACCCAAAGTCATAGACATTTTAAACCAGAAGAACCCCCTCCTTGATCAGAATCCTGAAAGGACTATGTTCTCCTGACTTCAGAACACTGTGCACTACCTTTCTGCATTAACAGCTGAGAATATGATCAATTGGGATGTGATTAGCCCCAAGTAATCAGGCCATGGCCACCAGCCCCCCCATCAGTCCTCTGGCTCCCAGCTTTATTGTCCTCGGCAGCACTTCTGGCTCTCCAGCAGCCTGGCTTTTTGTAAATGCAGGTGAGCACTTGGGCACCATCCCACAGCAGAGCTCAGTTGGCTCAGCACGATGCCAGCCAGGGCCCCTCACCCACCTCGGCAGAGATGGGAGGTCACGTTATGCAGGAACGTGTCCTCCAGCAGTTCAGCATAGCTCTCCATTTGAATGGACAACCCCGGGCTGTGGGGTGTGCCTTCACAGGCGATGACGCCAAGCTGCTCAGAGTTAGGAGGTGCACTGAAGATGTCTTGTATGCCCAGGGAAACAATCTAGGGGACAAGCACAAATTGGTTACTGAGACAGGCACTGTGTGAAATCCCAGAGCCTGATAGGAAGAGTTTTCAGTCCAAGATGAGAAGCAGCCAGGACAGGCAGAGGGTGTGATGACATTAATAAATAAGTGCTCATCAGGCACTAATGCTCCCTGTCCTGGTGATTAAAGCGAGTGCACACTGGCACAATGGGCATAGGCAAAAGCCACACCTGCCTCCGCCCGGCCAGTCACGACCACTTAGAGCTTCTTCCTCTGGTTCCCTCCCTTCTCCCATCTCGGGGAAGCGTTGGCTCATGTCTGGCCCAGGCTCCCTTACCTCGGTGTCTTTTTCACAGAGTGAGGAGAGCGGGGTGAGGTCCCGCAGCGTGTCAGATCGCCCATCGGTGATGACAATGGCCATCTTTTTGTTTAAGCCAAACTGCCGCAGCAGCCTGTCCTTAGTGAACTGAAGGGCCTCACCAGTGAAGGTGCCACCTGCTATCCAGTGCAGATTTTTCACGGCCCTGCAAGCAAATGGCAAGGAGAGATCAGATCTAACACGCCCTGGCTCCCAGATGAGCCTCACTCCCCAACATTTCAGCAGTCAGCTGAGATCACTCCACTGAGAGTGAGTCTCTTTTGTGGCTGATGCGCTGGTATGGCAGAACAAGAGGGGCTCACTGGGCAGTGTAATATTGTATGGCTAAATCAACAGCAGAAGTAAAGACTTCTTTCTATTCCCAGAGGCCAAGACTTGTGTTGGTTCACAGCTCTGCCAGCAAAGGCAGTGTTCTTTCAGTCCATCTACACTCCTGGTGCAATCCACTTGCACACAGCAGGCGCAGGCACCTGTTGTGTGCTGGATCCACACTCTTTTCTCACCACTGCATGCACTTTGACACTTGCATACTTAATCAGTGGGAGCAAACAGGTGGCTCAGTCTCTACCAGCACAATTCCTTGCATCTGCACAACTGAGAGTGCTCGCAGACCTATGTATTTGGTACATGCCATCTATGGGCATAATCTCTTGTAAATGGCTCGTGACAGCCCAGAGCAGACGGACACCATTCGGGGCTCAAAGAGGACATCACTGCAGATGGGCTTTGACTGGCTGTGTTGCCAGAACAAGCTAAGGAAAGCCCCACAGAGAAACACAGTAGATAGGAACTGCATATGCCACCCACCTTAGTCCACACCCTCCCACTTGACTCAGCAATTTGGAACAGCCCCTCCCAGGGCTCAGTGGGTCTGTCTACACAGAAGCTGGGAGGGCAGTAGCTGTGCCACGTTCGCACACACAGTTAAGACGCAATCAGCGTATCACTGCTTTTGCTTTTTAAAGCATTTGGTAGCCAGAGTCAGTGGTGCAGCCGCACAGCTTTGTTACGGCGGGACTGTAATGACGCCGTTTGGCCCTGGGGCTGGTCGCTGACTTACTCCTTCAAGGCTCCGATGTCCTTAAACTTGGCATCGCCCATAGCCACCAGCTCCTGGGTATTCTCGTGGCTGTACTGCACAATGCCCACCTGGGAATGCCCAGGTTCAAACTGTTGAAGAAGGGTTAGACATGAATGGACACTGTGACGAATGTAGGTCATATCTGCACGACTCCAGACCTATCGCTTTGACAGCAGGAAGACATTTGTCTGATATTAAATTGGATGGGCCTCGTTTTGAGAGGTTTCTCCCCTCATCCAGTGCTAGGACAAAACAGGCTTTGTCTGGTGGTGGATAGGAGACACTGCTCCACCCCCTCTGGATCTTAAAATGGTCCCCTCACACACACCTGGCTCACACACACTGCACACTGGCAGCGGCAGGCCCTGCCATTCCCAGAAAGATCAGAATGGGTGGTTTTCCAGGAAAATGTGAGTGGTCGCCATGCCGTGGCATCGCCACCCATTGGGGTGGAAGAGTTCATGGTCTCGATAGGCCATGAGAGATTTGAGACCCAGAGCCACCAGCATTGGCTGGCTGGATCAACACATGTGACTGAATGACCCTAGGGAGATAAGAGGAACCCCAAGGACGGATGATTAACTCCTCACTGCAGATGCAGCTGAACATGTGGACACAGTCAGGGGTGTAACTCTAGGACCCTCCCCCCCCCACGAGGTCCCAGCACCTGGGCTCCAGCCCAAGCCCAGCAAGGGAACAGAGCCATACCCCAGGAGCCCTACAGTGTCTACCCACAGTGCAGACCAGGGCCAGCCTTAGCAGTAGACAAACTAGGCAGCCACCTAGGGCCGCCGACTCGGGCAGAACGCTTGTTCCATCCTGTCCTGCTGCGGCCAGGCTGGGGAGTTTCACACCTCCCGCTCTGAGCATGCTCAGACAGAGTGTGCTCAGGGTGTGAGCGGCCTGGCCCAGGAGCGGCTTTGCCGGCCACCACTGCAGCTCCGGACCTCCAACCAGGTAAGGAGGTTGGGAAGGGGCCACAGGGTAGGGGTACAGAGGAGCTAAGAAAGGGGCCATGGGGGACAGAGTGGCTAGATCAAGCCTGAGGGGCTGGCGTGCAGCAGCGGCGGGAGCAGAGCATAGTGGCCAGCAGCGTGGCCTGATCCGGCCACGCTGCTGGCTGCCGTTCTCTGCCGCCGCAGGCCAGCTCTGGGGCTTTGTAGTCAGGGGTTAAGCCAAGGTAAGGGGGACTGCGGAGACTGGGGGTGGGAATGGAGGGGTCCAGACTCATGAGTCGCTGGAGCAAGGGGTCAAGATGGAGGGGCTGGTGAGGGATGGATGGAGTTAGAGGCCTGGGGAGGAGTGAAGAGGGTAAGGGGACAAGGAGACTGGTGGGGGCTGGGTAGTAGTGGAGGGGATTACGGACGGCTCGAGTGGGGGCTGCATGGGGGGCTGGGGAGGGATGGAGGAGATTGGGGGACTGGAGTGGGGGCTAGGGACGGAGGGGCCTGAGGATGTGGGGAGAGGGTTGGGGGACTGAAGGTGGTGGAATGAAGATGGGGAAAGCTGGGGGGTGGGGGTTAGGAGGACTGGAGAGGGGGTTTGGGGGCAGGGAGCTTAGGGAATGTGGATGGGGGCTCAGGAGGACATGGAGAAAGAGGGGTCTGATGTGGGCACTAGTGCACAAGGTTGGGGTGATGTGGATTTGAGGCTGTGCTTCATTTGTGAGGAAAGAGCTGGTGGGGCTCAAGCAGTTTGTTCTGCACTCATATTATAACTGTTTGTAGTGTAGAATTCTCCTCAGTTTCCTTTCCTTTCGTTCCCCTTCCCCTTTCCATTAATCAAATTTGAGGCCCCAGGCAACCTAGTTCTTTCCCCACTGAATTGTAATATGTAATATGAAATCAACTTGAAAAAAATATTTACTTGTTTCCCCTCTGAAGCTATGTTCAGTCCTGGAGCAGAGGAAAGAACATAACACATTAATGATCCAATATGTTATAGCCTCGCAGAGCTTTCCACCTTTCTGTGGGATCCATTGCTCACTTCTGGAGGGGCCCAGAACAATGGATCTGACTTTTATATGCATAGACAAGCTGTCTCATGCAACTTTTAGAGGGTTTTGTGTCTTCTTCTGACCCAAGAAACACTGAAATTATGGTAACTGATACACCTGCTCTTATAGTGAGAGTGTGGTGGTCAAAGGGAAATTGTCTACATGGTTACGGTCTAAATAGTCTTTACTAGTGAATGGTTGAGTATCCCTTAAGGCTATGTCTACACTGGGGAATTTAGGTCAACGTTACTAAGTCGACTTTAAAAAGTCGACTTTAAGTTGACCTTATTAAGTTGACTTAAAGAGTCTACACAGAACTCCTAAGTCGACTTAAAGTGGGCTATACTAAGTCGACTTAGAGAGTCTACACTAGACTCTCTAAGTTGACTAGTTAGGTCGAGGGGGAGGTGAGGCTCCTTTGGAGCCTCGGCTCCACAGGCTAGGAGGGCTTGTCCTTGGGAGAGCCAGCCCCAAATGGGGCTGGCTCTCCCGGAGGCAGGAAGCTTGAGCAGTCCAAGGGAGAAGGGAGTGTGGAGCTCCCTTCTGGCCCAGACTGCTCGGCTCCCT
>ML685946.1:739867-759486 GCA_007922175.1 Pelusios castaneus | reverse complement strand
GCAGAAGGGAACCCTTCTAGCCAGGACCACTCGGGTCCCGGGGAGAAGGGAGCCCCGTGCTCCAGCTGCTGGCTGCTGGCAGCTGGAGCGTGGGTCTTGGGGTCCCAGCCAGGAGGGAGAGCGGGAGACCCGTGCTCCCTCCTGGCTGCGACCGCTCAAAGTCCCGGCTAGGAGGGACCACAGTGCTCCCTTCTGGCCAGGACTTGAATGGTCCTGGCCAGAAGGAAGCGGGGGCTTCCTTTTTGCCGGGACTATGGCGGTCCTGGCAAAAAGGGAGCGCAGGGTTCCCTTTTTGTTGGGACCCGACTAAGTCTACTTAGGGCGTCCACACTGCTGAAGTCGACTTAAGAAGTCGACTTAAGCAGTAAAAAGACAACAGAGTCCTGTGGCACTTTTAAAGACTAACAGATTTATTTATCGCATGAGCTTTCGTGGGAGAAGATCCCACTTCGTCAGACGCTTTGAAGATAGGAAAGTTACAGAGTGGGAGGAAATTAAATGCAGGGGAGTGTATGACATAGCATCAGGTCAGGCTGTAACAGCAAATCAAAATAGATGTTAGCTAACACGGCTACTCCTTTGGAATTTAAGCAGTAAAGTCGATGTAAAACTAGGTTTTCAAAGTCGACTTTACTTTTCCTTAAGTCGACTTAAGCAACAGCTTAAGTCGATTTAAGGAAACTCCAGTGTGGACGCAGAGTAAATTAAGTCAACTTAAGCAGGCTTAAGTTGACTTAATTTACAAGTGTAGACGCACCCTTAGATCCCAATGAAAAATGCATTCATCTCTGTGCAAAGGTTTGCCGGGTGTGGGGTTATATTAGGGGCTAGTATTGTTCAGTGGTTAAAGCATGAGAGTCTTGAGTTCTGGGTCTTAGTCCTACCTCTGCCACGAAACTGCTGTGGGACTTTAGGCGAAGTCGCTTTACAACTCTGTGTCTGTTTCCTAATTTGTAAAATGAGGTTAGTCTGTCCCTTTAAGACAAGGACTCCCAAATGGGAGTCGCAACCCCTTAGGGGGTCACAAGGTTATTATGTGGGGGTTGTGAGCCACCCAGAGCTGCCAATAGCTGTGCAGAAGCAAGTGAGGCAATGGGGCACTAAGTTTGCTCTGAAAAGCTGTATTGATACCAATTCTTTGCGCCCACCAGTATTAAACAATAACAATTAAAAAAATAACTTCTCTGCGTCTAAAAATAATTCCATAAAAATATGATATAAACAATTACTAATGACTAAAGACTAAATATACTAAATACTAAATATCAAGTATCGTGGCGTGCTATTTAAAGTAGACGTTGTCACGTCATGTGAATGCATGTGGGGGCGGGCACCCAAATAGATTTGTCTAGGGCCACCAATCGTCTAAGGCTGGCCCTGATGCAGACGCACCTTGAGGGACACCAGCCTCACCTGGCACTGACAGACAGAGATAGAGAAAGGAAACAGCCCCAAGACTCAAAGGAGCGCTGGCTTTAGCTAGTGTGGATGATGATGAACCTCTGCTCCTCTCTGCTAATTGTAGCCAGGTGATCATAGATGGTGGCATGCTTCTGAGATGGCCGCCTGGAGCCACTGCACATACTCCCCAAGAGGCCTGTGCCCCGAAGGGGTAGGAACAAGCCTCATGGAGGACTCTGTCTTGGCTTGACTCACTGTGGGGAGCCGTGGAGAGAAATGGGGTTTGCTGGCACCAATTTCAGATCTGTGGAGGCTATGAGTCTGCCCTGTGGAACTGTGTGGGTCCTTGGGCATGACATACTGAATGGGTCACTCCCAGGGGACAGATTACAGGCTGGAGAATAGTCTAGACCCTGTGCACCGGGGTCACCCCAAAAGCTCACCTTCACATGCTCATCTTTGTTCAGCCTGTCAATGACTTTAATGATGAAATCCTTGGCAATCTCAAAGTTGTGCAGGCCAATGCTCTCCGAACTGTCCAACACGAAAAGGACATCAATCGGGCCACACGTACACTCTGCAGCAAAGCAGAAAGGAATTTCTCTTGGTTAGATGACCTTTGACACAGCCCAGTGCAGCTCCCACAAGCCGGTGGAGTGACAGCTGGTGTCAGTCCAGAATGATGGGTTTGCTTTACCCGTAGCGAAGGTGTGACACAAAAGAAAGCAACAAAATCACCGCATGTAAGATGGGAGATGTCATTAGCTGGTTTAGCCTTCTGATTTCCTCACTGTCTCTCCTGGCCTTAAAATGCCCCACTCAGCTCAGAAGACACATCTGCAGCTTTTCAGACAGCCCAGACTCCATAAACCAGGTCCCATATGAGTCCCTCTAAATTCTCTCACTTCTTCCAGCTACTCAGCTCAGAGGAGACAGAGGTGTGGGTTGTTGGGGAGCCTAACTCAGCTAGCTCTCCTCCAGGCACTGCTCTCAGCTACAGATTGACTGGGCCATCAGGATCTGATAAGGGAACTTCACTACTGGAAAACAATTTTCTTGAGCCTTCATCTCCCCCCGCCGCCCCCGCCACAGTACCTTTGGATTCCATCAAGACATTGTAAAGATAAATGAAATGACAACTGTAGGGCTGGGGAGAAGGAGGCGGATTTAGATTTGCAACATATGCAGAGCAGCTGTCTCTTTCAGCACAGAAAGGTGGGAAAAGGTCACCCAGAGCATTGCTCATGCAGCCAAGTATCTTCTAGGACACAGCACAGAAGTTCCTTGGTGTGAATTCTCATGCTGTCCCTGATTCAATTCCTGCTTGGTTCTGTGTTCTGCAAGCAAATTCTGCACCACCAGCTTGAATTGGCTGGCCGGTGACTGTGGCTTTGGGTATTGGAGCAGGAAGGAGGAGGGATGGAAACCAGCAAAAGAACCCGTGAACATTCCTGAAGAGTTTGTAAAGTGACACTCACCGCAGCAAGCTGGAAGAAAAGGGGAGAGAGATAGACACAATGTTAAAGTAGAGTGTACTCAATGTTCTTCCATACTATAACTCAGGCACTAGCCTGAAAAGAGCTGCCAGGAAATATTACAGCATGGGAGATTTATATAAGGACACAACAAAATTAAAATGTCTCCAGTCAAGGAAGGTTCCCTCACATTTGGTGCGTTTGAAAACACCTCCTCAGTTCAGAAAGTGCACGTTCCACATCTGGCCTCGGCGCCAGTTGGACAAGAGGGGATAGAATGAAAGGACTGAAGAGCCTTGAGGAATTTGTGTGGAGAATATATTACTGCCACATGATACTAAACCAAAATCTTTCAGGGAGTGTTCAAATGCATGTCTGTGTTTCAGTGGACCAGCTAATTATTTTCTAAACAGAAGAGGAGGTTTTAGAATAGATTGTATAAATGGAATACTGCTTGCTGGTGCTGAATACAAACTGGGAAATGTTAGTTCAAATAAAAAATTAGCATGTCATCCCCATGCACTGAAAACTTTTCCAAAGACTGTAGATAGTCACTCTTATCACATGCCGCAGGCTTAGGTGTGGTAGTGTTCGAAGGTTTGAAACAATTTACTTGGCCACATTCCATTCCTAGATACAGCGATCTGTTACTTCTAAGAATAGAAATGAATGATAATCCTACAAAACTAAGTAATTGTCAATCCAAACGCAAATTACTCAAACTCAAATTGAGTCCTAACTCAAAAATACTGTGAATCCTCTGCTGGCCAGGATTTCTGAGCATGCACACAGGGAAAACTGCATTATATGTCCTCGTGGTTACAATAAGTAAAGTTAAATTCCTTTATCCAATGAAAAATATTAAGGTCTGATTTTCAAAATCAGGTGCAAGACTGCATTCAAAAATCCATACACAGCTGAGTACATAGTTTGTATGTGCAGCTCCCAGGAGCACGCACATATCTGGTGTTTGCACATGCAGTTCAGGTATTTGCATGTGTCTGACTGGCCACCACCAAATATCTGATCTGAACAAGGAGTGGTAAAACCAATACATATAAATTATACATGCCTGTGCACATGAGACATTACAGTTCAAGCCCCGACACTCTGGGTGTTACAGGGCTTGCCTTAAGGAGGACAGCATTCATGTGCCTGTTTCCCCATCTCGGCAGTGGACTAGTCTGACACTACACCGTGGGTGAAAAGTAGCTGATGTTGATATTGCCATGGGTGACTCCTCCACAAGAAAGCAATGCCTAGATTTTGCCCGGGTGCCATTTCACTCCACCTTGATGAGTGGCGACGTAGTGACTGAAAGCAGGGCCCTCATGCCTCAGTGCGGGCAGAAGACTGGCTGGCACACCAGGCTGGCTGACACCATGACGGGGGAGTTCTTGGTCTGTCTAGCATTGCTTCCTGCAGTCATTGCTCTGACTCAGGGTCCACCCAGAGACACTCATTGGCTTCACATTCACACCAACCCCTGAGTGTACTGGCTGCCCAGAGCACCAGGGCTGTGTTCTGCAGTGCGCTGGAGTGTGGGGCTGGCATCAGGAGCAGGGCATGTGACATGAGTCCCTGGGCTGTGGTTTGTCCAGCCAGCCTGGAGCTGAGCAATATCACCAACCTTTGCTCCGGAATTATTTCTTCATGAAAATGGCATGTTTTTTCCAATACAAAAATAGCTAAGGCCAGAATTTTTTTTTTTTTTAAGTTTCTTTTTCCATGAGGGTTTCTCTATAGCGTTACCAATGGTCACATGGGCTTTTGTGGCCAGACAAGCCCCAGGACCGGTCCTGGATCAAAACCCTGCGGTGGACATGTGGTCTGCACTACTTAGCAGGTCAGGATGCCTTCCCTTACAGACTGACCAGGGGGAGGGAAAATACTCACAGCACATCTTCTTGATGATATCTAGAATATCACATTCCTGGAAATAAAGGAAAGGAAATGCTGTTGGACCAGGCCAAAACAGGCTCATGACCCTGTCCTACCACGGGTGACTGCTGTCCTGCAACACACAGCCTGGGAACCCGCCATGCGGGGAATGAGTCACAGGTGACATTTCTGGCCTACCACAGGTGACGATCACCACAGTGCTACAGGCTGCAGGGGAGTTGAATGGTGGAGGCTACCTGGCTTTACCCATGACAGCAATGGTTTTACATGTTGGACATATCTGGCTGCTCCTTCCCCTCTCCAGCAGTTGCTGGACCAGAAGCAATGTCCCAGTCGCAGCATATACGACAAGCTCGTTAGTATACTAGGAAGTCTTCAATCTCTGTGAAATCACAGCTCAAAGCTGCCATTTCTATTAATATGAGCAGATTGCATGGAATTTATACTGCTGCTAGACCCTCATCAGCGGGGCAACCCAGGCCATAATATCTATATGAACAGCTGGGTCCCAACAAAACACAGGGCTTGACTGATAGAAAAGACTGACTGGAATTATTGGGAGGATGTAGAGGGAAGACAACAGGGTTCCTGCCTCCTCCTGGAAAAAGCCCTGGAATTCTGCAGCCCTGTTGGGAATGTCCCTGGGCATACGGCTATCTAAGGATTCCCAAAGGAATATATTTTCCCAAGAACCATAGCACAGGGCAGCTGAAAGACAGAGATGGGAAAGCAAGCAGTGCACACAATGTGGGTCACTCACATCTGGTCCTGAGGGTCCTGGGGGTCCTGGAGGTCCCTGTCAAAAAAAGCATTGAAAAGGAGGTTGAGAGAGGAACTAGTGCTGTGTGCAGTTATCTCCGGACCATCTGCTGTTAACAGAGCAGAGTCTGGAAAAGTAGCAAAACGAACAAGGAGTCCTGTGACACTTTTAAAGACTAACAAATTTATTTATCGCATGAGCTTTCATGGGAGAAAATCCCACTTCGTCAAAGCATCTGATGAAGTGGGATTTTCTCCCATGAAAGCTGGTGTGATAAATAAATTTGTTAGTCTTTAAAAGTGCCACAGGACTCCTTGTTTGTTCTGCTGACCTAGACTAACACGGCTCCACTTTTGGAACTTGTCAGCATGCATGGAAAAGTAGCGTGTCTTCCAGGATTCAGTGCTGACAGCTCCACTGAGAGCAGGTACAGCTGTTTGGGAAGTCCTGGGGAGTCAAGCCACAGAGCCGAACCACTCCAGCTACCATGGCAGTTGCCAGCATCTGTGCACCAGCCTTTATCTGCAGGCGGTACCTTCGCCAGAAATGCCCTACTGCAAACAGTGGAGTTTCTACTGGGAGTGGGGGACATGCCCACTCCAGCTCTGTCAGAATCCTGGCACTGCCTCCTCCCTCTCCCCACATCATCACTGCCAGCTAGCTACAGGGGCTGAACATATTTGGGAGTTTGGTGGTGCCACTCTGCCAGTGGCCGGATCAGTGTCGCTCTGCCCCAGGCCGGCACTGCTAGCCTATCACCGATGCAAATTAGCTTTCCTGCTGTACAAACATGGCAGAGACAGGGGAAACTCAGGGAGATCAGCCCCAGGTGGAGGGTGTAGAGCTGACCGCCCCTAGGCCTCTCACAGGTCTCACTGCAACCACCCCAGACCTGGCAGGAAGGGAACATTTGGGTATTGGTTACCTCACTACAAAAACCCACCACAGTGTCTCATGAATGTGGGGGCACAATGGGCATGGGGGGCCGCAGATGCCAGCGTTGGGCTTTAGAAGAGCACCACTCGTTTTGCCCAGGAGGACAGGGCAGGGCTCCTGTCACAGCCATCTACAGGCTGTATTTCTCAGGTGTGCTCCCATGTCCCAGGGAAGGCATGGTCTGCCTCACAGCAGTGGCTAATCCAGCCAAGGGTCCATTTCCCACCTTCTCCAGCCTCTATTTGAATTTTCCTCTTCATAAGAGAATTTGCTTGTCCAGGGGAAAAGGAGACATTTATTTTACCCATCAGAGGCAACAAGAAGTTGGGGGAGGTGGGGAACACTGAACTAGATGTGTTTGGGCATGTGAAGCACTGGCATCCATTCTACACCAGGGCCTATCATGGAATTCACACAATGGAGAGTTAGAGCTGGCTGGGAATTTTCCACTGTGATGATTTTCTTTGAGGGAAAAGGCAGTTTCTGCTGCACTGAACTTTTCTACAGGGAATTTTAAATTCACTAGAAAACACTGACTTCTTGTTGCAAGTAATGTAACAAACTATTTTGTCTCTGGTAGGTTAAACCCTGAATCGAACATTTCGCACTGATGATATGACCCAAAGCATTTTATTTTGAGTCTGTTCAGCATTAAACTACATTACTTATTATGGTGTGTTGCCTCACGGGAATTGTAATTTGAGCCCCTATTCTCTCCTCAGAGCAGAGCTGGTTGGCAGATATCTTTTATGATGCAATGCAGACTCTTGATTGACCAAACTGTGTAGATCATTGGAGTCATGTGACTTTGGGGTGCATCTTGGGAGATGTAATACAAATCAGGGGCTTGGCCCATAAGGGAAAATGGAAGCATCAGGTTCCCAAGCTACAACCCCCATAAGGCCATGTGCTAAAATGGCAACATGTGGTTTAATGTTGCAATGAAGTGTTTTTAAGTCATTTTGCAAACAGAAACAAAATTTTTCGATGTCGGGAACGTCTCAAAGTTTCAGTTCGATTGACAGAATGGTAACAAAATGTTTCTGAATCAAAATTGTTCCCAATATTTTGTTTTGTGAAACGTTTTGACATTTTAACATTTCATCACAACTAGGGACTCAAACAATTGTTGAAATATTGGAATTTGCTGGGGGGGGCAGACATTCCAGGGCCACTCTGAATGTCTGTTATAGAGTTCATACAGCTCGGTCGCTACCCAGGGCTTCAGGAGCTGGCCGCTGGGTTCAACGCAGGACACAGCCGTCTCTGTCAAACTGGCCTGCAGAGCACTGGCTCCCACTGGCCATAGCATCTAGGTGCTCTGTCTTTCTGTGCTGTGCTTTTCAGAAAGCTGGGTTACTTACCGGGGGGCCTTCAGGGCCTCTGTAACCTTTAGCTCCCTTTGCACCTTTAGGACCAGGGTTGAAATTCTGGAAGGAAAGAACATGCCATTAGCGAGGGACTGGACTGCAGGAGTATTATCAACTCAGTTGGATTAACAGGGATCTTTCGCTGGACCTCTGGAGCTATGACTGACTTTGGCCCTATGCGTCATCTGTGCTGTTAGCATATTATAACGTACTTTCCATTTGCAGACATTACACATTACTATTTCAATGAAATGACATGTGATTTCTATTTCCAACTAAGAAAACATGAAAACAAGGAGTTGTGAAAGAGAACTGTGAAAGTTCCCATTCTGGGCTGTTTCATTAAAAACAGTGGTCAAAGTATGCCTGATGGAGCCCATTTCCAAAGAAGGCCAGCAGAAACCCCAGAGGACGCCTTTTTCACCGACACTGAAGAGCCCTTGCCTACGCAGATTTAGAGCATGTGGGTGATATGTTGTGCTCCAGTCATTTACTCTTGTGCTGCTCTAAAATGTGGAATAAGCTGTGACACCAATATGACAAAATTCAAATGATAGCAACAGGGCGTGATGAATTAGACCTGACACCTGTTACTCTGCCACCCACAAGTAACCCTACAATAAAGTTAATTGAATGAGTCGGGGGGCAGGACTGGCTCTTCAGCTTTCCCAGGATAACCTCGGACTAGACTACATCAACTACATCACTACATCAATTGCAGATATTGATTGCTGAAAGATGAGGTTTCTAACCAAATTAACCTCTTGCACGGAAGGACCGCAGCAGTAGAATTAATGCTACTTGATGACCTTTGCAGTGCAAAACAAATCGAGAGAGGGAAGACCCATTGAGAGACACTCAGTGCTGTAGGATGGCTTCTAGCTAATCTGGCAAGTCTATTGCAGCCACTGGGCCAGATGGAAGTGTGTATATATTTGGAAATGATCTGCACATGTCCTCTGGACCTTGGAGGGGTTCTTCAAACACCTGCACAGAAATAATGGCCATAGTCTGGGGATTTTCATTCTGGCCAGGCTGCTTTCTGAAGCAGCTCCTTAGAGATGGGAAATAGACCTCAAAGGGGAAAAGCAAATGAATATGAGGCATGATCTGCTTTCTCTGTCCTGCCCCAGGCTGGGAGCAAAGGGAATCTTGGTTGCTGTTGCAGAGATCCTGGACCAAGCAGAGCTGTCTATTACGGGGCACCCTGCTGGCACACAGGAGGGTTACTGCGTTCCCCGGCTCAGGGATCAGGAGAGAAGTGGCCCCAGATTGTGCTGAACAGGCATGCAAACTGTGGCGCAAATCAACCTTCTCAATGGCTTCTGAATCTATGCATACTCTTGATGAGTCCAGATTGTTTCTGATGGGCTGGATTTCAGTTTCTGCTGAGGCTGCTGACATTGGTCTAGTAACCCAAGAGACAGCTACCTGCAGCTCTTCAGACTGACCATGTTAGGCCTTGCCTCACAGCTTCTCTCCAAAGCAGGGACTTCAAGGGGCTAGGCTGCACTCACCCCTGCCAGCAAAGGGGTGTCTTCAAGGCCACCAATGGGAGATGGACACTTTTCCAGAAGGACCCAGCAAGGTGTGGAGTGAAGGACAGGGGACACTAAGCGTAACCCACTGTAGCTCTGAAAGCCAACACAGCGACCAGAGTGGAGTGCCTGTGGTCACGGCTGCCCTATGGATCTCCCAGGGAAGCTAAGCCACCACAAGGGAGGATGAGCCAACTTCTGACCATAGCTAAAAAGGCAACGATCTACGTAGTCTCCTGCTGCTGGGGGAAAGTGAGAGGGATGGATCCCCATCACAGGCAGCTTCGATTCCCTACATTCTCAGAACAGGCAAAGACAAATGATGACAGTGACTAAGGGTGTTTTTCTGGGCGGTTCCTCCACACTGAGACTGGATGGTCCAGCAGCTGCAGGTCATGAGGCAGGAGCAGAGCAGTGGCAGCAGGTCATGGGGCACTCAGTGTATGGCTAGTCAAGCCTGTCTTCCATTCACACCTGTGCTCAGGGACTACTTCACCATCAGCATCAGCTCCAGGGACCCTTGTCATCTATCTTTGCTCCATGGAAAGTGAACTAAAGAGGAACCCCTGATACCAGGGTTCCAGTCTGCATTTACAGTGTTGCTCTAACGGAAAACAAATCAGACCAAGATATAGTTTTTACTCCCCACTTGCCCCCCACAAACCTTTTAATGGTACATTTACACATGAGCAAAAGGCGTTCCTGATGAGATGCATCACAGCATTGCAACAGAGCGTACAAAGAGTTTGGAATGGGAGCAAATCCTCCGGATTTCACTGTCTGGGGGAAATGATTCAAACTTTAAAAAGTGATATCAGCCTTATTCTTTACTCACATCGTTCCCAGGGTCTCCTGCTTCTCCTTCATCACCCTTGGGACCAGGATAGCCTTTAGTGCCCTGAAAGGTGATACCAATAAAACACAGAATTAAAAGCCAGGCATTAGAGTAACAGGTATCCTCACTAGCCTACAGTGAGGGTGAGAACCAGATACAAAAACAGACACCCCTGACGAGCCGGAGCTGGTCTTTATTCCTTAATTCTGAGTTACAATAAATGTCTGTCATCAAGATGGCACAAGTCATTCCACAGCCCAGAGGGAGGTAATCTTACAACATGTACCATCAATTCCCCCCAGCTTTTGCGACCCCCACCCCAAGTTATTATGAGTCACACCAGAAAAGGAAACCGGTACAAAGTGTATCTACGGCTGAAGATACACACACAGCACAGTTCCAGGGGTAGCAGCCCAGCCTTTTAGACACATGGTCTTCAGGGTGATTTCAGAGCACTGGCCAGCTGGGGACAATCCTAGGATGCACTGCTCAGGGAGTTTGGAATGACAGAACCCTGGTGAGAGACGGAGGCAGACTTACATTACTACCGGGATCTCCTCTGTTGCCTGGATATCCCTGAGAAGGAAGGGAAGAGGGTGTGTTAAGGAGGAGGAAGAGAAACACTGTTATTTATGTAACAATTTTCTATGTAGCAAATAAAACTCACTGCAAAGCCAGGGAAACCATCTGTACCATTTCCTGGAGGGCCATCTGCTCCCTAGTAGGAAGAGCAAAAGCAAGTGAGGTGTCAAAACCAAATCAATTAACTTACTCGTCAGCTTATAACGGGTGGCCATTCACCCACAGTAATGTATCAACACATCATCCTAGTCAACAGAGCCCATAACTCCACACTCGGTGGGCCAGAACCCTACAGCATTCCTCCTGGCCTGCTCCATTTACAGTCACAGTCTTGATAAATAAGGTGAAAGACCTTGATGACGGCCCAACTATCAATGCACCCACAGGTTTCTCCCATGTAACAATTATCATCTGACATATGAATCACAAAGTTGTGTTTTGTAAAATAGACTGACATGAAAATCAGAGTTTTAACTAGACCCACCCTCCAAGAGCTAATAAAATATAAATATCCCCGTCCCCAAGAGGTCAGGAGCAATACAGAAATAGGAAAGATTTTTAATAGGCAGTTTATCATTGATGATGCACCTTATCTTCTTGAGATGGCCCCAAAAGAGCTTAATGTGTAATTACACTTTGTGACTGAGCTGCTGATGGAAAAAGGTCTGCGTCTTCTGGACCCAGGGAGGGTTGTAATGGCTCATTTCTTTTCTATAGGGCTGTTCTACACTGCAGCGGGATTTCGGTGGCAATCAAAGGGAGATACACAAAGTACTTAAAATACCTTGCATAATTCCATTTGATTGCCTACTTATCGCGATGTCTTCAGTCCACCAAGTCGAAGGGATATGCCCTCCCTTCGACACAGCGCTACGCTACTTGCCGGGGTGGTTTTCAGCGATCAACTTCCTGATCAGCTGAGCAGCGAATTTGCTGCCGTCATTGAAGACTAGCCCAGAGAATCTAAACCCACAGAGGCAAACCCCAGTGATAGCACTGGCTTATAGAGTTGTACTGACAAAGTATTCTGACCTTTCAGGTGGAAAAAAATGGATTCCGCTCCAACTATCTACAGGCTGATGAAGGAATTTGTAGCACAAAATGTGTATGAGAGGGGATGAAAACCACTAAGTGGGCAAGAATGGGAAACCCCTTTGCCAGACCCACAGCTGATGCAAATCATTGTAACACCAGTGACTTGAATGGAGCGAACCAGCTGGGGAGCTGGTCCATAATGCTAGGTGCACTTGGTACAGAGGGAAACTACTGCAAATGGCTGAGCAGGACCTGAAAGGCAGGGGTTCCACTCTGTACTCTTTTGGGGCCTGGCTGTATTTTCAGAATGAAGTCCAAATATGTGCTGATGTGCTGCCCCTCCCTCCCGGCAGTGGTATGTTCCGACTCCTCTCCCCCAACACTGGACACAGCAGGAGGCAGCTGGGGACCAGATTTTACAATAGACTAAACGTGTCAACCAAGCTCCCATTCTGTGGTGGTACTCCCTGGACCAGAATCCCCACTGGTGTCAGTCGGCACATCTCCAGCTCAGTCACCGGAAGGCTGTGGATTTTCCCCAGCTGAGGGTCATCCCCTTGTGCATGCAGCATATGACCGCAGGGGTGTATCCAGTGGGGGCTCCTACGCATCACCCAGCAGTCCTGCTCTGTAAGCCACTGGGAGGGGACTTCCTCTTCCTGAGCAGGACCACTTGGACGCTACTTTGCACATTTCACATTCCCCTGTGAAATAACACTTACCCGTATACCCATCAGGCCAGGGTCCCCAGGCAATCCAGGGCTTCCAGGAATTCCTCTGGGTCCCTGAAGACAGAGGGTGAAATGGTTAGGAGTACTGTAAAGGACATTAATGCAAACAGCAAGCAATCCCTTCAGAGACAAGCCAGCACCAGCAGCCATTCATTTTCAATCCCTTGCTTCCTACTTTAGAACAACCCCGAGGGCTAAAGAATGCAAATGGGAACCTAGCAATATCCTGGGTGGAGTGTTTGCTTGTGTGCCATGCGTGGAGTGAATTGTGCACCTATGCCATTGTTTCTCAGGGCAGCAGGGTTGGTTCTGGACGTGTGTTACTCTCTTGTGGAAAACCTTCCCTGTTCTTGCATCTAAGGGCGCGGCCTGCTTTTCCAGCCCCGTCCGTTGAGAAGCAGATTTATCAGAGACTTGGGCACAAAGAACATTTGGTCCCCCTACACCCTGGAGGTCCCGGGGTGCCAGAACTGAGGGGGGGTGGCATTCCCATTCATTCATTAACAAGGGGGTAGTTGCCTCAAGCAGGCAGGCAGTGAATGGCAATGACATGGATGTAGTTGGGAGGTGGGGGTACTCCCTTGCAGATTGCAACCTCCAGCCAGAGGGGACTGGAGGAGTGCTACCCCATGTGGCTACTGCCTCAGGCCCAGCACAGGGGGCAGCCCATCATGGGGAGTAGCATGAAGGACTAGGACAATAGGGGCAGCCTGACAATGGGAGCTGGGCGCAAGCAGTAAGTGAGTGCAGTGACCAATGAGGCTGGGCCAGAAGCATCAAGAGCTGGTCCAGAGGAGCCCTCCTGCCTGCTCCACACTGCTGTGACATTCCCAGGGCTCCCCCCCACCCTCAGAGAGGGGGCAGGAGGCCAGACAGGAGTCCCCACCCTGGGACCCACCAGGAGTGGTTTGCTCCAGAGGATGGGGCCACATCTCTGCCCAGGACAGGTGGAGAGTTAGGGGCTCCTACAGGGGGCTGGGCTCCCTGGGTGTCCCTTGCTGTGGCTAAAAGCCAGCCTCTGGCCTGGCCAGGAGCCTGGGCCTTTCGGGGGAAGAGGAGGAGTAGTGTTAGAGCCAAAGTTCTGGCTCCAGTGACTCCCCTACACTTCTACCTAGGTTCTAGCACTCCTGCAGGGACCCCCAATTTAGCTAGGGGCCTTGGACACAGGCCCTGTTGACCTAGGAGTTTATCAACCACTAAGAAAAAGCCTATTTTGGTCCCGGCTCTCTGGTTTATATGCAACCCAGCCATTCCTTTCTTGAAGACGCAGTGATAAAGAACACTCACCTCAGATCCTATGGGTCCTTCATCTCCTCTGTACCCTTTAGGTCCAATCGGGCCAGCCTCACCCTATGAAAAGAAAAAGAGAAGTGAAGGTTTCCTTTCTTCTCCGTCATGCAGGTTACATTCCTCTGGAGGCAATACCCGAACTATCTGCCTTGTGTTGGAAGCACGGCCTTGGCAGATGTGTGAGAGTACTGACTAGATGATGGATTTGATTCCCCCATCCTGCTAGGGGACTGAACCCTGTCGCTTCCATATCACACACCTCACCATGGCTTATATACATCCAGCAAGCGAGCAGTGCTGAATACCACACAGTCACAGATGCCATGGCTGGTGGCCCAGATTCTGCCAGGTGACTCATTCCCAAACATCCTTTTGTGCTTCAATTCATCCCCAAAGTGAGCTCACCGGGGCTGGGAAATATTCCTTCATTTCATGATACAAAGGATGGGGAGCCAGTGCCTGATGGACCCATTACACATCATTGGGTTACATCCACCTTGATCACATGTTATATTAAGGTTTCCATTTATAAATAGATATACAGGGTTAATAAATTATTAAAAGATTCAAAGCAAATAAATGCTTAAGTAATTGCTAGAGTGTCCAATAGAGCAAGAGGCTGCTTATTGCCATGGTTAGTAGCTATTTCTATCACTGGCAGCTTTTAAATAAATATTGGATTTTTTTTTAACACAGTATGGTTTAGTTATAAAGGAATTATTTGGGGCTGGTCTCTGTCTTATGTTCCACAAGAGGTTAGACTGGCTGATCACAATGGTTCCTACAGTCTTGGAATCCATGACTCTACCCTCTAAGGGTGCGACTACACTTAGAAATTAAGTCGACTTAAGCTTGTTTAAATGGAGTTAATTTAATCTGCGTCCACACTACATTTTCCTTAATTCGACTTAAGCAGCTGCTTAAGTCGACTTAAGGAAAATTAAAGTCGACTTTCTTAAACCTCCTTTTAAGTCGACTTTTCTGGCTAAGTCGACTTTAGAAAGTCGGCTTAGCCAGTGTGGACGTGGAGTAGCCCTAAGTCGACTTTAAGTGTCATTTGCACCTCTTTTACTCTGATGTTTAGCCATGGTGGCATTTTCTTGATTCTCTTATTTTGTTTTTAATTTGAGAGACACATTTTATTTGAGCCATTATTATGCAGTTTTTACAACATTTCCATGAAATTTGTAGGCATTTCACTCTTGTGACTGTCCCTTCTAATCTCCATTTAACTAGCTTCCTTGATTTTGTAGTAGTTTCCCTTTTTGAAGTGAAATGACACTGTGATGGATTTCTTTTGGTATTCAAGGTTGTCAAATTTAATTACATTATGGTTGCTATTATCTAGTGATTCAGCCATCTTCACCTGTTGGACCGGATTCACTTAAAATAAATCCAGAATTGCTTTTCCCTTGTGGTTCCAGGACTAGCTGCTCCAAGAAGCAGTCATTTAAAGTGTCAAGAAATATTATCACTGCATTCCATCTTCAGGTGATATACCCAGTGAACATGGGGTTAGTTGAAATCCCCAGGAGGGACCAGTTTTTGTTACAATTGCTCCAGGGTCCTATTAATTATCTGGGGCCTTTCTTATTAAGAATTTTCCCCTTACATGAAAATTACGCAGTTGCATTTGATGATCTGTGGCCACTTGATCACACAGTTCCTCACAAACATCCCTCCTGATATTTCATCTTAACATGTCCTGGCAAGGCCATAAACTATGTCCTATGAGCATCATGGCTGGTGTCTTATCTGTTGTAGGAGGGGCTGCACTCCTAACATAAGAAAAAAGTTACATCCTCTGAACAAATTGTTGATGATAGACATGAATACCATTTCATTGCTCCTCTCAAGGCACCATGTTTTTGAATTTGAAGTTCAAATCCCCTAAAATGTCCTGCACGCTATAACTGCAGCTCGTGACACTTCCTGATATATCTGAATAAGTCTTTCTATTAATTCATGTGTGGAAGGATGGAAAGCAGCTGCTATGACATGTTTGAGACTCTTTCTTTTGACAAATGCTTGAATCTCTTCCAATGTGAATTGGTTTCCACTGTCACAATCTGTTCAGGAACTCCCATCCATGAAACAAGTGTCTGAGAGCTCTTAGCATCTACACTGAACCTTGGGTAGAAATCCAGAGGCTAGTAAGTGTTGACATTCAGCCTCTGTCTTTGGCCATGCTGCAGACGGCATCGCATGAGCTTTCCAAAATGTGCACACTTGCCTTCCCCTCTGGATGCACAGTTTTTGCTTTCCTATGTTTTCAGGTTTTGAAACCATCCTGAAAGAGATCAGATATCTCGAGCCTGGGACTGGAATCTGGTTTTAGTTTGTTCACCTGAATCGCTTGCAGCCACCCATTGCTAAGTAACAGAGTACTCCCTTGCATCCCACAAAGAGGTTTGGAAGATGATACTTCCAGTCATGCATTCCCTTCACTGTAACGATGCCTAGGGGAGTGTGGATTTCCCTGTATGATTTTAGTAGCGCTGAGGTTTTCTGCAACTTCACGCTATGAAATAGTCTCTGATAACCCTGCTGTGAAATGAGAAAGATCAGACGCAGCATCCAGCTCCATTTTAAGTTTTGCTCCTCCCACTTGAAGGGAAATGCAAATGACACTTCTTTTGTTGTCATCTCCATTTAAAACCTGTTGAGATGCTATAGCACCCTCAGTATGCTCCATTCAGCTCTCCAGCAGCCCATTTTCTTCCCTCATTGCTATATCTTTTGCTGTTTGCACCACAAAAATAACATGAAGAAACCACAGGGGCTCAGCTGGGCTGCAAATGACCATGTTTACGAATATACACAAACACGCAAGGCCCAACCACACACACAGCTGCTCTGTTGACAGCATCTAAAACAGAACACAGTGAGTACCACTAGAAGACTCACAGACCGTTTAAAGGAATGCTTCCTTATTCCATATACTACAATAAACGTGAAAACAAGGAAAGGAGAGAGGATGGTGATAATGGAGACAGAAAACTGTCCTTGCTTTATGTCCCTTGGAACCCTGACCAATATATTCTTGGCTTGTGCTGTCTGCATTCCTACAGGCTTAGTACAGAACTTGGACTGCATTAAGGTTTCTGTATGCAGCAGATCTCGGTAGCTTCCTATCCACCTACTGTGAGTGTGTGGGCACTAACTAGACTGGTGCGCTCTCTCTCTCTCTCTCTCTCTCTCTCTCTCTCTCTCTCTCTCTCTCTCTCTCTCTCATACACACACACACACACAAGGGCTCCCAAAGACATCAAAGAAAGAACGCACTGCCTTCTAGGCTCTCTCACAGACATAAAAAAAGCAAAACGGAGTCAAGGGTTAGCTAGAGTCCTTACATTCAGCCAAGAGAAACACACTCAAAGAGCCAGAACACGCTGATAGCCTTGAAAACTGCTGCTGTTTGCCAAGGTCCTTCTTTTTGCAATACCAATTAGCCATTTATTGTTAGTTTGGCTGGGCAAAAGCATTTTCCCTCAGCTTATAGGAAAAAATTCTTAGTGTGCAACTACTTCTGAAATCTTCCTGCAACTCTGTGTCTATTATTGATACACCCGACCAAGGTACTTGGCAGGTCTCCTATCCGGGAAGAACTCAGATCCGAGTTCAAGTACCACACAACCTATTCTTCTGCCAGGTGACTGACTATTACAGGATCTTCCACAGGTGAAGGGGAGAGCGTGTCCTCCCCATACGCCGCATTCTGAGTCAGGCCACTGCTTGGGTTTTTTACGAAACAATGAGGGCTGGATTTTCTGTGACAGAACACACTTGTCCTGAATACATTTACAGGAATGACCTATCCTAAAATCTTTGGATCAAGCTTTGCATAGAACCTGAGACTCAGATTTTATTTCCCCCAAATGTCTGTATTCCCAGTTCCGAACTGGCACAGGCTTCTGCTGTAAATGAAGCAGCTTTGATAATTTTATCTTAGCATCTGGTGGATATAGTTTGTCCACATCACAAAACAGTGACTGGAATAAGCAAGTTCCTGCCACCTCTGTCCCTTTCTTGAAAGGCATCCACCACATACTCACCCTTTCCTTTCCCCTACAGGCACAGCCTGAATATATATTTTAAAAGAATAAAATAGTGAGAGCCTGAAGTGCTTCTAAGTCATAAATCACAATCTACAACATATGTCTTTCCTTCCTAAAGGTTACCATGGCCAGCAAGATATGTCCTTTCACTTCTGAACAGGAAAGCCATGCAGAGCACCGGCTCTTGTTTTTCCGCTGTTTCCCTCCTTCCCTCAGATCCTATATCACAGACACTACAGAGTGCTGCTTCCCAGGCCCATCTCTGTTGTCTCAGGCCCCTTTCTGCAGCTGGTTTAGATGAGTGGCTGGGTGTTCCAGGGACAGGAGCCCACTTTGTACTTGATCCTTTATCAGTCTTCAGTAATCAGAGGTGTGAGGCTGAGTGTGCTGTGGAAATCATGTGCTGTTTGTTATCGATAACTGGAGAGAGGCTGTGGAGAAGGGTGAACGTGACAGGGACCAAGCAGAAGTAGGACTGACCGCTGTGCAAAGGCAGCCCCGGGAGCAGTGATGTCACTTGTTCCCTACTTAGCGTGGCTCCCAATGGGTGCATCTACACTTATAAATTAAGTTGACTTAAGCAGGCTTAAATTGACTTCATTTACTCCACGTCTACACTGGGCTTTCCTTAATTCGACTTAAGCTGCTCCTTAAGTCGAATTAAGGAAAAGTTAGTTCGAATTAATAACACCTCATTTTAATTCAAACTAGTGTTTAAGTCAACTTTATTAAGTCAACTTAGCCAGTGTAGATGCCCTAAGTTGACTTGGTCGCCCTAGGGCGGGGAGGAGAAGGGAGCCCCGCATGGCTCCCTTGTCCCCAGGGGAGCCCCTGCTCCCTTCTCCCCAGACCCGCGGCTTCCCTGCAAGAGGAGCCGCGGTCCTGCGGAGAATTGCTCCACAGCCAGGGCTCAAGCCGGAGGGAATCCCCCACTGGAACCCTGGCTGGAGAGCCCGGGAGGCTCCCTTCTCCCCAGGAAGCCAGGGGCAGCTCGTCCCGGCGAGAGCCACTGGTGCATGACTGGCTCTGCTGGGACTGAGAAGCCGCGGGTGGCTATCCCAGCTCCCTTCTCCCTGGGACCGCTCAGGTACTGGGGAGAAAGGAGCGCAGGCTCCCTTCTGGCTGGGAGAATGGGGTCCCAGGGAGAAGGAAGCCCCACGGTCCCTTCTCTGGACTGTGCTCCAGCTGACAGGGAAACCTCAGGGTTTCCCATCAGCTGGAGCATGGTGCCGGCAATTGCCAGCCCCATGTTCCAGCTGACAGGGGAAACCCCAGGGTTTCCCCTGTCAGTGGGAGCACATTCCCTTCTTGCCTGGACCCCGCGGGGCTCCCTTTTGGCCAGTACTAATCGGGTCCCAGCCAGAAGGGAGTTCAGGCATCCCCTCACTTCTCCCTGGGACCCGCGGGGTCCGGGCAAGAAGGGAGCGTGCTCCAGCTGACAGGGGAAACTCTGGGGTTTCCCTAGTCAGCTGGAGTGTGGGACTAGCAATTGCTGGCCCCATGCTCCAGCTGCCAGGAAACTCCAGGTTTCCCTGTCAGCTGGAGGGCTGTGCCGGCCCTGTGCTCCAGCTGATAGGGAAACCCCAAGGTTTCCCTGTCAACTGGAGCACAGTCCGGAGCAGGGACCACGGGGCTCCCTTCTCCCCAGGACCCCATTGTCCTGGCCAGAAAGGAGCCAGGAGAGCTGCTCGTGGCTTCTCAGTCCC